>JWIW01000005.1:202210-503036 GCA_000966855.1 Fusarium sp. JS1030 | reverse complement strand
GAGGACATTTGTTACGAGCTCCTGCACGTTGTTGGGGAATACCGTGATATGTCCCTTGATGTGTTTCGGGTACCTTGCACTCTGCCTGTGTCCGTCGGGTATGCTGTGCTTGGTGATGAAGCCGTAGCACGAATTCAGTGCGATGAGCTTCTCCTCGACCGGCGTGAGACCCTTCAGCTCATCGGGAAACATGTGCTCGCATCCTAGCCGCGTGTGCAGCTGCGCTGCAGGAGACAAGCCACCTCTCCCCAGATGTCTCACGCAGTCTGCGCACCCGTCAAGCTTCTGTCCCGGAGGGAAACAATGAGCGCACTTGAAAGGTGATCTGTCACGCTTCTCGATCGCGCTTTCCACCCACCGGTCCCACTCGACCTCCTCCAGCTCGGCTCGGCTATGCTTGCGATAACAGAACTTGCAGGTCAGGATCGGCAGCGTTCTGGCGTCATGGAACTCTTTATAGAACTCCTCGACCGTCTTGACCTTCTTTTCGTGGCTCACAGGCGTACACCATGTCCGCCCGTGAGATAGCCGCTCCTTCTCCGTGAACTCCTCCTCCAACACACGCGTGACGTCTGCGAGATCCTGCGCCTGCTCGGTCTCGCTCCTCTCTCGACGGCCCGCAGTTCTAGTCCGTTTGCGTGGCGGCTGGCTGTCGTTGCTGCGAGGGCCGGACCTCTTCAATTCGTCCTGATGCCTCGGCCCCACTCGAGGCTCGTTCTCGACTATGTCTTCTGCATCGCTGACGACTGGCCCCGACCACACGACCCCCGACTCCTGATCATGACGCCGGCGAGAGCTCCTATTGCTCCTCTCCTGCGCATACTCCCCGTGCAAAGTCTCGAAGATGTCTGCCGATGTGCGGATTCCCAGGCCAGCAAGTGCCACATTCTCGCGATTCCGCGCATCCAGGCGACGGAACAGATCAAGTAGACTTTCCCTCTCCATAATGGCTTGCATTCACTCGCTCTTCTGTCTTGGTAGTTCTGCGTTGCTATAAAAGATCACACGATACCGGTATTTACTCCCCAAGTCCCCTCAGGAGCCAGGAGCATGGTGCTGCTGCTCGCACATTTATCTTGGTTCATTGCTCACGTCCTGGCATCCGAAACATCTACTTTTACTCTGAATCGGGCTGCATGGGGATGCACTCCTCCAGGCTCAAACTCAGATAGCTTCTGAGCCCTTACTCGATGGCACTTCGGGGGCTTCTTCCACTTCGATCTGCAAACACAGCACCCTCTTGCTTTGAAACGACAGTAACCTCCTCTTACGCTTTTGACGTCGGCCCTGTGTCGCAGTCACCAATCACCTACTCGACAATGACAACAAGGTTCACTCTCCAGACATGACATCCGCCACATGCTCTCTGCCTCCCCAGTCAAAGTTGTTTCACCAAACATTTTGAAATTTCTCCCTCTATACAAACTGCCCGCACCTCCCGCGAGATGTGACATGGTTACAATTGTTCTCCCAAGTTCTGTTCGATATGTCTCTACAATCAGCCTTCTCGAATATCATCCACCTGCGCGACTTCGTCGACAACATCACAGACGACCCGAGTCGGGAAAACGCACCCAACTATGTGGAAATACAGGCCGAGATAAACATCTTCGAGGAGGGTGGCTTCTATAGTTCTGAAGTCGACGTCGAACCTATTCGTACCCGCATTCATGCTTATCTCACACGAGAAGAGCGGGAGCCCTATGTGCCAAATGCCTTCTTCTACGCCGACGGCCGCTTCTGTGCTACCTCGTCCGCCGACGGCACCCTGGAGATCAATGTCCAGGCCCTCAGCTTGATGAGGCACGTCCCGTCCTGCGCACAATCTTGCCCTGGCTGACTTGCCTAGACATCCGGGAGACGTGTCTGACTTTGACGAGTATCGACGCCACTTGCCAGAACAGTGGTGTCCAATGGTGACTATCGTCGGCTTCGTCCCATCTCGTAACGGCGATACTCCTGACGTTTCAGGGCCCCGCTGCTTCGCCGTCGAAACATCCGTCTATGACACGTCAAAGGCTCATCGGGCTGCGTTCTCGGTGGCCTGTTTCCTGGAAAACACCAAGCGCTGGCAAAGAGTCAAGATCCCTCCGCCGGGAGCTTTTCTCAGTGTCACCGCCAAAGTCGCTGGCCGCACCACCGACACCAGCCAGCTGGCCCTCCGTGTCCTCGACTTGGCCTACCTCCCGAGGCCGGCCCCTGTCCCCACGGCCACGCCGACGCCGTCCTCTACTCCGACTTCAAAGCGGTCCGCCCGCTGGGAGGGTCGGGCCACTCCGTCCACCCCTTCTAAAAGGCGACGAGGCTCAGAGGGCGCCAGCATTGCAGGTCCTTCGTACAAGAATCAGCTTCCACAATCCATAGAAGACCATTCTCATTTATCGATGGCAGAAGATGGCGCAAATCCCTCGGCCAATGCCCCGTCTCCGTCTACCATGGCTGACGCCGGCGAGTCCTGCATCACTTTACATCCTTCTCCGGGTCCAGACGGTGGGGCTAGGCCGCACCGCAATCGCCATCCCCCGAAGAAGTACTCTCGCGAAGACTAGGGAGCTGCATTTGTGCCAAAGTCCTCATGCATTTCCTACATTTCCTATGATCCAAAGATGTAGCCCAGCTATCCAGTTTGATCGTCCCCTGCTATTTCCGCATCTTGATGTACACACTCTCTCTTGTGCCTCTTCCAATCCGCCCTCTGGTGATCTATTCCACAGTATCCCACTGTCTTGCACCGACCACACCTTTTGATCTGTTCCCTCGTCCCACATATCACGCAGCACGTACCTGCAAGCTCCGACTCATGCCCTGCACCAGCCTCAAGCATCTCTTCCTGAATAGCTTGCCGCGTCTCGATTTCGCATTCGACCTTCCCACACACGCCACTGACGATGACTGCCAGATGGGGATCGCCCGCTTTGTGAAGATAGGACATTGGTGTCTGCAGAACAGTTGTGATGGGAGATCCGCAATTGCCGCAAATGGGATTGGACGCCGCGCGACAAGCGGCTTCGTGCTCTTTCATGAAAGGCAATATCACACGCCGGAAACGGTCGTGAAAGGATGATTCTTCGCCAGCTTTGGACAGGAGGGTGATTAGGCTTTCTGGGACCGGATGGCTGAAATTTAACCCCTCGGCTACTTTGTCGCAAAGGAACTGGAACCGGACTGGGCGCGTGGTCATGTTTGCGATATGCGACGGTCTTGAGCTGAACGCAAATCCTCTGATCGTGAGCTTCTTGGGAGGGGCGGGGTTCACCTTAAGATGCCAGGCTCGATTTAAAGTTTTGCGGGCATGTTTCACGAAGACCTGCTGCACGTTTCAGCCTAACACCAGCGACATGGTATGTGTGTGGTAGATTGAAAGCAACAAAAGCCCAGTTTCCCGTTGGGGTTGCATCGATATGTAAAACTTCTAATCACATACAAAAATTAATCTTCCATGCTCAGAGTCTATCTTCAATTTCGTTCCTCAAGGCTCTTCTGGGCAACTCGCTTGCGGGTTGCGTCTCCTGTGCTACCTAAGCTGCTCAGGATGTGGTATCAATCACGTGATGAATCAACAGCAACTGAGGCATGAATGAAAAGATCGGTCTCGTCTCCCATCGAGCGTCTTATTCACTGGGAACTATCCCATTGTGACCGACAAGGCTAATCGCATCAAGAAGGGGGGGTGTTCCTATTCAACTATAAAACGGCGGCGTTCGTGAATCACAACCCCGCTTTTCAACTTCTGCCTCACACATCCACCCTCGCGCTCCAACTCGCACATCCACCCTCGCACACCGGAATGAGCCAAGATCCTCTCGCCGACCGCGTCAAGGAGGAGCTTGAGCCACCGGTAAGTTATCAACCTCTCATAATTCATATCTTGTTGATTCATCTAATATTTGCTGCCTCAGACATGCATTTGTTGTTATGATGAGACCGACGACGGAGTGCGCCTGCCTTGCTCGGGGCAACATTGGTGGTGCTAGTCATGCCTCCAAACCTTCTTCAAGGTTGCATTGAGAAACATCACCGGCCCTCCACCCAGCTGCTGCTCAACCTACCTGTTCCCAACCAACAACTTTCTCATCTCTGAAGCCAGCTCATACCCCGTGTTTGACGGGCTGCCTCAAGCGGCAGCCCGCCAGTGGGACGACTATCTGGTTCGGAAGCAAGAGTATGCCAGCTCCACTCAACGCGCCGACAGAGAACTCCTTCTGTAGGCGCGCGAGAACTCCAACGAAGTCCAGTTTTGCCCTCATTGCGCGCGGCTGATCAGTCGGGAAGACGGGGGCAACCACATGCGGTAAGTCAGAAAGAACCCTGTCTTTCATACCTCATGAAACCCACTGACAAGATGGTTTAGTTGCCCCTGCAGGACACACTTCTGTTACGTCTGCGGCCTATCATACAGCGATGACGACCAACAACAGTGTGGTCACGAGATTTTCGATCACACAACTCCACGCACCCTTGCTATCCCCGCTGAGTTCATATATCTTGGACGAAGCCGACGAAGCCGACGGTCGACGCGCAGCTCAGGCGCAGGCGCTGGAGCCTGCGCCTGAGCTGCAGGTGTCCGCGCAAGTGAGATTCAGGATAGCGACCGTTATTGCTAGGATGAGAGCTCACCTGGCTGTTCCACCTGCCGCTGCGGTTAAGCAGCAACCCCTCCGTATAGTCAGTTAATGTCTTGCCTTTCCCTACTATTGATCACGGAAACTAATTTGATCAAGTTTGTCGGCACGATGAAGATATGTAGAACAAAATAAGGTTCCGCAGAGATGCACTGATATTCGCACACGATAGACGCCGGTGTGAGGTCTATGGGATGACTTCTAGATAAGCTTTCCTTGCCGCAGACAGAGACGTCAGCAGCCACACCAAAGAACACAGTTTATAGCTGAGTTTTATTCTTCCTCTGCTAACAATAACCTCCCCGGACTGGTGTAATGGCAACACGTGCGTTTGACAGCTACGGACGCCTGCTGCGCAGAAGTAGTCCCTGCGGGGGGTCGCATTTCCGGGTTCAAATCCCGGGTCCGGGATTCTTTTTTTTGGTCATAGATATATATATACAATCGATATCATTATAAGTACCTACTTGCAAGCGGCGCCTGAAAGACGGAATGGCGGTTTTACTGTAGCATCCCCAAGTACCAAACAAAACATCTACCACGTTGCCCATCATGACCCCGTTCTTCCGTACGTAGCGAGGACGTCGTCTGTATGTCGAGAACACCTCATCAGCACAGACCTAGTGGAGAGAGCATCCACATCGGATCTCGCCCAAACTGACATTAACTACCAGGTGCTATGCCTGGGACCTTGTGGCTGGGTCTGTTGAGATGCTGTTGTTGTTGTGTAAAAGATATGTTCTTTGGTGTGGCTATTGACGTCTCGGCCTGCGGCAGGAAAAGTCAAACTAGAAAGTATTGACCAGCGCGGACTCGGATGCGAACTTCGACGATAGGGCCGATCTAGATGTACCCATTTTGCTGCCACAATGTCAGGAAGCTTGTTGAGGAGGAGAATGCAGCGCTTCTGGGTAGGCACTCACAGGTCGATTAGGGGCCTTCTGAGCCAGTAGACACCCGGCTGATGTCTGAATGTCGGCGGGATAATGGAGACCACTCTTGTCTGCGTAACCATCCCGCAGGCGTTCCCAAGTGCGCTGGGCGACAGCGGGGCTTAGCAGCTTCAATTCTGCGAGCGTTCTGGAGTCGTCGGACGGCGTAACAGTTGACAGTGGACGGCGCGACTGGACGGCTCGACAACGGGCGGCTCGACAGCGGGGACAGGGCACTGGGCTGCAGATAGGGAGGCGTCGATCTTGGGTTGGAGGCTGCCGGCGGCACGGCCGGCCAGGCGGTTGGGACGGCGAGGCATGTCAGGCTGCTTGATGACAAGAGCGTGAAGTAAATCCAAAGAAATTTCTAGGCAACTGTGTTGGCATCGGTTATGATGCTACGAAGACACTGTGTCTTTGTTGTTGTGGAAGCTGAATCACATGCACAGAGAATTGGAATGAGCAAGGAATCACGCGGGTGCTTGCACTTACTGATCTCTATTACGTCATGAGGCAGTTGCGCTAGACATACGGCTGTATTGGTTTATCTAGTCTAGAAGCAGAGGTCAAGGAGAATGACCTACTGGGAACCCCTCGCTGGGACTGCCAATCCTTATGCCATAGTAAAGCTAAGCTTAGCCCTAATTTTATAAAGACTAAGTCAATATGATAGCTAAGACTGTAGTTTCTTTTATGATAATATTTGCTAATTATTAACCTAAATAGTCGTCATTTGAGAGTTATGGCTGTATTGAGATGCGTCCTGTGTTTGTTGACATCCGTGGGCCTACTTACAGATCATAAGGCCGTGGTAAGGCTTTACAGTACTTCTAGTCTTCCATTCTAAGGCTCCGTTCTGGCGGTGCCTCGTTCTTTTCTCCACCCTTGTCACTCAGAATAAACAACAATAATCTACTCACAACTCTTCCCAAGCTAACGGCCTTCGGCTTGATCTTTTTCCAGATTGGGGTAGTCGTTCCTCTTTGGAGGCCCTCCAATGAGGCTCTGCTCGAAGCGGGAATCTGGCGAACCACCGGCCTCTTGCCTTGAAATCTCGAACAAGGCAACTGTAATTTCCAGGCCCCCATGGCCTCGAGAGCAACTGTGCGCCCACCATTAGGTACAAACAAGTACGAACGGATAATGTCAAGACCCGAATACGAGTACTCTCTACCAGTATTACTGGCTCTTATCATCTCTAGCCAAGCCATCCCTCATGTGACTTGAAGTGTGTCACAACTTGCAGGCATCAATAGTTGGGGTTTACCACCACCGGCAGGCTATGGCATTTCACGTGTAGTCTAAGTCATTCTCCAAAGACTGGCACCAAAGATACAGAATTATCTCGGCGGATGTTGAGAAAGCACTCAGTTTCTAGAGGACATTCCGGTCGATGCGTTGGTTGGGGCGCTGACGACTCCAGCAAACATAGCCTACCTGTGTGGATGACAGCCGCCTGACATCAGAATTCGTCAGGCTCACCTTCAATGACAGGTCAAACTGCAATTGTACAACAAGACAATGAGGGTTTTTTGTTGCGGCATGGAGCTTTGGCTTAGCGATGATTGAGAACAGTGAACGCGCGATATGATTGGTCCCGAAACAGTTATACATCACAGGCGGCCTCGCAATCTCGAAAGACCATAGCAAAAGTACAACCTTCCCGGCGTGAGACTCAACCAGTGTTAAAGACTTATTGGAATCTTTTCAACTGGAGTCAAAAAGAGATATCCCCAGCAAAAAACATACAACAGCAGGGATTCGCTGGTCGTCACCGACCAAACTACTAATCAACCCCTTCCGGCTTGACTCAGGGAGAGCAGACGGGATCCCGAGTTCTCCGGTGGGTATGGTCGTATGTGCTAGTCACAAGCACAATTGGGACTTATGGAGGCCTGTGTGGAGTCGGCCAACAGACAACGCCGTTCTGGGATAAGCACGGGCTTGGCGACACATTCACGCCATCCATCTCGGACCGTGAATCACAATGCGACACTAACGCGACCAGGGGCCCCGGGCTGTCTCTTCTCTCCGAGACCTTTTTGTCCAAACTCTACTTTTCCCTGATTTTGGGTGTCCACTGCGGGTTTTGTAATGACAATTCCATCCAGTTCCTGTTGGTTGACGCTGGGCCACTCCCACGCAGGGGGGTAGCAAAGCGTTGCCAGCCCCCGTATCTTGGAGGCAACCTCGACACCCACCGAACAAGGCTGAGGTCAAGCATTCATCCAGTTTTCAACCTCATCCTTGCCTCTTTCAAGCTCGGGCACGATTTGACAAGGGTGCGAGCGTATCAGAGGCACTCTCGTGGGACCCAAGATGGTGTCGATCTCGGCGGAGAGTCTGAACCAATGGTTTGAAATTGCAGATTTTTATCACCAACCAGACTTTTTGCGATTCAGTGGGCTTCTCGTCCGGCCTTCAGGCTCTGGGCTGGACCTTGATGCAATCTGCCTTGGACGGTCCAGACCCGAGCCTTGTTATCTGTGACTGCACATACACCCAGGCATTGCATGATGACTCTTGTCCCTGTCATCTCCATTATTACTCGTCAGTCTGGCAACGCTGCTCCTTTCTTCTTCCATGTCCGTTCTGTGAGATACGTAGCTTGGAGATGGCAGATCCCCAACGTCACTCGTTGTCACTCACCTCCATTGGCTGGCTTGACAACGGGCAGTTTTCTGTCATGACCTGCGATGATTACGAGGCGATGATTAAGCCGGGTCTCTGCAGCCATCACCAGACTCTCCATGCAGCTGGATCAGCCGGTTGCTTCATTGGTATTCCCCTGCATTGACTTGGTAGCTATGCGGTCGCCTTAAACCACTTCACCTTATCCCCTGGGACACCTCACCACCCATAATTTCAGATGGCTGCAAGGGACCAACCCCTGAATCCTTAATACTTATTCTCAACAAGGTCTGTAGATGCACGGGGGCTTCAAAAACCAATGCCATGGGCATCAGATTTGATGCCTCTGCGGTATTGTGATAATAACCGACCACAAGCCTGGAAGTTCGTGATGGTGTTCTTGAGAGCACCGAGGTCAGCTAACTTGACAGCCGATCTGAACGCTAGCAGTTAGGCATATTCTGATGTGCAGCTGAAGTCCGCTAAGGTTTTGAGACGGGGTTACCCAAGTACAAGACGTGGGGGCGCTTCAACGAAGAGCCCGGGACGCGCCCTCCCTGAGGCCGCATACTAGGCCCGTAGTTCTTTGGGATAAAGAAAGAAGCATGGATTATTGAGAAAGAAAATTCTGTAAATAATTGATCCTGTTTTGGAAATCTTTGCAGCCGCATGTTACAAATGTTCAACTCCCCCTTTCTAATCTTCACCCCTCAAAGTGATCTCCAACGAAGGAGTCTAGCGCAGCCCATGGATGCAAAACGTGCGTCCCCGGGCCCGCAAATCACGCGTGGACCGGTTATTTGATCCGGCCATGTGCCATCGCAGGACCCATCACGGGGCTGCAAGGATCGAGAGCCTCGAGAGGGACAACGTACAGATGACACTCGAAGCCCAAGCCGAAATTCGAGGCATAACAGTCTCGGAATTGACGGTACTCGGATTAAGAAAGCCGCCACGTCAACGTACTGGGTGTACTGAAAGCGCACTAGAGCATGGTGTTGGCTCAAGCTTTGGGTCTGGGTCAGCAGCCCGCACCAACTGCCACCGCTGGGCCGAATTAGCAGAGTTGCTCGGGGGGGCAGCCATTGGATGGTCAGTAAGCTTCAGGGACAAATGGATGGATGGGGAGAACAGCCCTGAAACCAAGCATCCAACCGTTCCGGCCAATAAGCCCCGGCGTGAGGGAGAACCAAACGCCCGCCGGCTCTTATTCCGACCGACTACGCTATCCCCAGCACAAGCCCTTTACCTTGCCGCGCAATAAATCAGCGTGCGACCACCCAAAGAGTGGAAAGCATCTTGCACCTTCATCAATAATTCCTGCATGATTGTTACCTGGCCAATCCGTCTGAATTGAGTGTCTCAGAATCTCTCACCACAGCCCTCGGGCTCCTAAGAGACAGCCTGCTTTTGGTCAATGGCTCTCGTGTCATGAGTATCGCGGACGCCAGCGAAGATTGTTATCGGACCAGGCTCGATGAGTGAGACCAAATCCGGGTAGGTTCTTGACGGAGCCGCAAACGGGTGGTTGCGGGGCGTTGGAATGCCGCCGAAAGCATCACAACTGAGCCCCCAGTCGACAAGGTCAGAAGCCGTTTCCACTGCACTCCACCAAGATCTAAGCTCGCAATCGCGTGTCGAAACGGGGGATAATCGGCGCCAACACCAACCGAGCTGACCCCGGTGGATCTGACTTCCCTTGTCCCGGTAGATGCGCAGTCAGAGATGGTGTGAGAGCAAGTGGCGGGGAGACTCCGTCGGTCTTTGCCTTGCACAAGATTTCTTGAGTTGAGAAAAGAGAAAAGATGAAAACAGGACACACGTCTCCTTCCATGGGGACTGATGCCGGCTCGAAATAGGGGGGTGTTCCCCCTTTCCCAGTCGGGAGACGAGTTTCAGTACTCGCCCGGCTGCGGGCGGGTGGGCTCATCGTCTGTACCTTGCATTACAAAATCACTCAAAAGCTGCCTGCTCGCCTCATCTCAGCTTGTAGACGAAAGCCGGGGAGGCGGTGAAGTATCCAGCCCGGTCCGTGGCCTTTGGATGGGTCGGAGGCGTCATACTTTGTAGCTGGCCTTTCCATCACACGTCGTTCTCTTGTCTCTTCTCTCACTGAAGATGTTTGCTCGGCAGCCTGTTTGTTAGCGCAAATCCCCGAGTCAGTCACCAGAACATGAGGTCGTTATGGAGAGGCCCAGGCTGGTGATGGCGTCTTTAGCGCCCATTGCTGACCTGGCACTCACCATGGAGACTACTGAGAATCACTTCGATCTGTATACCCCACGTCGCGTTTTCATCGGCAACTTGCTTAATGCAATGATGTCAAAGTACCTTCAGCTTGGGGCCAACCAGGCATTTTGGCCTAACGGCGAGGGCCAGAGCCTGAAGTCCATTGAGGCTGTGACGATAGCTCTCCCGGGACCTTCATAATTGCTCATCGGAGACTAACATTGGACGAGACGACACGCGGAGAGAGTACAAGCGCCGAAGTGTGCTTTGTACTTCCCCCCCTCTGGCGACGGCTAAGCTACCTAAAGACCTGACAATTTCTCCCCTGCCCCTGGAGCCAGGCGCGCCTCCACTGCCTTTAGCGTTAAATTGGCATCGTAGCCTGTAAATAAGTGGTGGGACATGGCGGGCCAAAGAGGCATACTCTCTTGGATCAAATGTGATAAAGCCGGTCCTCGATCTCGACTTGGTATGCTGAGCTGCAGGCAGTTGGTAAATACACCGCCGGCGGGAGGTAGGGGAAGGCAAGCAAACGGTTAAAAGCCTTCCTGGCCCTCGTTCTAACTAAGTTGCTCGGTATTCTATCAAGCAGGGCTTCCACAATAACAAAGAACACATTTACGGGCCTCGTTCGGTGACTTGGGCTCGACGCAAGCGTGTGTGGGCTCGATGTACGGAGTTTTGCTACAGAGGCGACGGGTATGGCAGCCGTTGTCGAGCAAGTGGTGATGAGACTCTTGGTCGTGCTAGGTGATGACAGCCAGGCGATGACATCCGGGTGATGGGCGTTCTGTGGTAAGGGCTTGTTCTTTCGTGCTTCGCCAGGGCGAGCGAACTCGTATGTGGGCTTCGACGACGGGGAAATCTAGACATACCTTTCTCTCAAGTGTTAGCTGGTCTGGTTTAGCAGTGGGCAGAGGGTTGCTTTGGGGACTTACATCTCGATTTGGCACCCTATCCCAACTCGCACATGACGAGATGCAAAAGATTGCAAATGTGAGAGAGCAACACATGGGCAAAAGGATATGCTGAATCGATCTTTAAGTCGGAGGTTTGCTGAATGGAGGGAGCTTTGATCTAATCGGCATCTAGGTAGTCTTGTCAAGGCGATCTTGCGGACGAGAGACGGCGTCGTAGGGTCTGCCGATGACGTCGCGCGTAGGCGAGACTACGACCGCGTAATTGCCTAATGCGACAGCTATTGGCAGTTTACACCAATTAGACGTGCTGGCGTCCAAGATCCGCCAGATACTACCTAAAGAACCTAAGAGCGGGACCTGAAGCCACCTCATGTACCGCAATGTACATGGCATATTCACACCCCCAAAGAAAAAGCAAACATATGCTGGGGAAGGGCTGCAGCGATCGGGGTCATAAATGACGCTACTGACACTGGCAGCCCTTGTCAAGATGGTCTACCCCCTGTCTTGCCGGTGTGGAGCGGGCCCCGACGTCAAGTACGTGGTAGGTAGGTCGGCAATCATTCCTCCACAAACCGACGTCTACCCATCGCCCTAACACTAAACCTCTTGACAGTTTGAACTCGATATAGCTAAGCTACCTAGGTATGGGAAAGAGTCTCTTTGGATACAATGACTGGCTTTGCTCTATTCAAGTGCTGCGTTGAGCGCTGTTCATTTCTTGGGTGAGACTCCATGTAACAAAGCGAAGTCCCAACCAGCCCTGTCAGAATACCCATTGACTCCAAGGTTGCAATCACAGCTGCAGGCAAATCTGTGGGTCTTGCATATCGAGTTGGGGTGTGATCTGGCCGGTCCAGAATTCATCTTCCTCAAAGGAGCAAGCGGCCAAGTTGGGTGTGAATGCCTCCCCAGTCCGGCAGAGCTGGAAACCCTATTCTGTTCCCTCTTCTCTCCGATGTGGACGGCCGTCGAAGTACACCTCACCGGTGAGGGTTCAGGCAGCCACTAGTCGAGCCGTGTGTCAAGATAAAGTTCGGTCTAGACGGAACCGATCAAAACGATCCAGGCTATTCCCGGTGCATGGCTCAGCTGTGTTGTTACTGTGGGCTGCATTGCATTAATCATTTTCAGCTTCATGGCGTGGAATGATTCCGTTGCGAGGCTGAAACAGCAGAGTTACGAACCCGGAAACTGGAGCTCTCTTGGCCGCCGCTCGGGTTGCACAGGCTCCTGCAACCATTGCCAATCATCCCCAACGCAGCCCCCTCAACAGACCCAAGACTGTTTATGAAGCAGGATATCCAATTGATTCCCTTCCGAGACTGGCTGCCACCCAAAGACAGCAGAAATCTGGCCAAGCAGAGCCTTGTTACTCATCAAGTATCAGCTCCCCTCTTTCCGTCTTTGCGCCGGGCTGACTGCCAGTGCAAGGCAGGTGCATTGCGGTAGGCTATTGCACTGAACCGATGCCTGGGGGAAAAAACTACGGCCCTGATCGAGTCCTCAAATCTTGCACGAGCCATTAACTGCTCCAGCTGACAACGCCAGCTGTAACAACTTCCATCTCATTAGCGTTCAGAACGAGAGCCTCACCCATTCTTTAGACACGTCACTTCAAGGTCACCATTGCGCGACAAGACCAGGCGTTCCTTCCTTTCTTTCTTTCTTTCTTTGCTTTTGCTCCCTGTGTTGGTGACAGGATCTTCCAGCTCGCTCACCGGTCCAGGGACCGGGCTTACACTCCTGCGGGAGCTAACGCCAGCTGGACCATCCCGCACACCCGTCATCATCACTTGTCATTTTCCACCTTACTCGACGGCTTGGCCATTCCACTCTGCTCACTCGAGTCCTCCCTACCTCACTGTCCGAGACATGGATATCGACAACAACGACGGAGCACCACGAGGTCCGTCCCGCGCGCCCTCCCGCTCGCTAGACAACAACACTACTGCAGCTAGCAATAGACCGTGGTCATCACCCCAGCTGCCAGCCCAGCGATCCCCCTTACATACGATGAAGAACTAGCTGCGATGACAGAGCAGCCTCCGAGACATTGCTATCCCTCCACATGGTCCCCAAGGCCTGGGTAACGCTGGGCATCTACCAACATGTCGAAACTACTGTCTTCGACACCTGGGGTATTTAAGAGATCCGAGATACCCTGATATTACCACTCATCATCCAGAACCTCACACGCGTACTCATTAGCCTTTTACTCCACGAACGCGACTCACAGCGGCCCGTCCTAAGACACAGTCTCTCAGTTCTCTGCCGATGCCAGAACCCGAAAACATCACCCACCGAGCACCGAAGATGACGTGTCGGAATGAGATGGAACAAACTGATGATTCTCCGTCATGGTAAGCTGGCAACACTGCGTCACTTGTTACTTGTGACCCTGCACAAACATCTGCTTACATGGCTTTGTAGCACCGTCGACAAAGACAGCGATGCCCCATTACTCCACAGCGGCGACCACGAAGACGATGATACTCAACCCGATCAACCCGATACGAATTTTACGTTCCCTTCAAGTGGAACATTCCTTCCCCTGGCTCGCTTTGTCTATGGCCACCCTGCCGATGACCCCTTTTCAACTTATACACTTCGAGACTCTGGCCTCATCCGGCCATTCCTTGTTGGCAGCGTGGTCTTCATGGAGCACTTGCGCCGTCAATTTCTTCAATCTCTTATGCGACAGACCAAGGAGGATGTCGAGCACGACTTGCGAAACATTGGCGCTCAATTTGACCATTCTGAGCTTATCAGACCCTATTCATACACCTTCGGCCGACATTTGTCGCAACAACCATAAGAGCCGCCGCGGAACACCTATTGTGGTGGTCAAAAGAGATCCGAACTCAACCAGAACTAGACCTGGAGTTTTTAGCAGACACTTCTTCCTCTGGGTACTTTCATTTTTGCCACAGGGGCACTGTCTAGCCGCGAATCGATGTTCAACAGCGCCCTTCTTTGCACCGCTTGAACACGACCCCTTTACTAGGTCATTCATAACCATCATCAATGGGCTTCTCACAGACTACTTGATGTCAACCTACAGGTGGGCGAAAGAGTCTCTACTGGAGGCGGGTTGGTAGGCGGCTCTGTTGCAATCCTTCATGACCTTGCGGGGAAGCTACTGTACTCGCCTGACCGAAGAAGTTGTGTTGCGGTTCAAAAGGAGACTGAGGGAACCATTACACGCCGGCGCTACCTCGCCATGCGTTTTGACGAACAGTTTTCCTTTCACCTTTTTCGTTCTTGATTTTTCATGCTCTCCCCAAATTTCCGGGTCTTGTATTCAAGCATCCAACATCTTTGTTCTTTACTCTTGTCCTTCAAATCGTTGAGGCTTGGTTCTCTTTGGACCTTTGTGGAATGCATCACACAATGATGACTATCATTTTTTCTTTAATTATAACATTTCTATTCACCGCTCTTACTTTGGTCTGGTTACCAAAGATCTTTTGCTGCTGAATTCGAGACTCTCTCTTGGCTCTGACCGGTCGACGGCTCTCCGCCTCAACTGCTTCTCCATTGCATTTTCCCTACCGCCTATCCTCTGCAGACGCACACTGAACTTCTCCGTTTGGTTGTAACCAGTGAGCAACTTTCTGAAGCATTCGCAAAGGGCTCTAACCGGCTTCAAAACAGTGATCCTACATTTGAAATCGTGTGCATGAGATACTCTAACCATCTTCACAATTCATAACCTTAATTACTTGACTGTCTTGACTAACATCTATAGCAGGCTTGAGTGCATGAGCAGAGTTGTTACTTAGTATCAAGGCAGGATTGAGGTAAGCTCATGTCTGCCGAAACGGAAGCATGGAAACACTAACACTGTCTTCATATGACTACCCAGCATATGCATCTTGTCATAATTCGGCTATCCATCGATTGGCTGAGCTCTATCAACTCACTTACATGCTCCATTCCCCCTTCACGATCCTCTGGTCCACGCATTGGCATATCGTCTCTGTTCAACCCCAAGATGACTTACTCGCTAGTGTCGAGCTAGCCCCCAAACTTCTCCACATTCTCCTCCCCTTTAAGGCTTCCCCTCAATCACCCCAGATCGACGTCAGGGCGGTTGACCAAAGCTTGGATCTATGATACCAGATTGGTGGAAGATTCTTCGTCGGAAAGACCACTGATTCGAGGAAATTGACCCCAGTAAGTCCACCAATAAAGGGTATCGGAGAAGACCGACCAAGCGACGCTTTCAAGGCAGGGTATTGTCGGAGTCAGCACCCGGAGACTAGATCCAATGCCGAAACATCAGATACCGGCTCCTGAAGACCAAGGATGATGATGGCGACGCTAATTCCGGATGCTCTACGACACGGGCCAGGGTGAGGACAGGGTCTGTGAGCGATATCGGCATTTGGATAGCTCAGATGCCGCCGTTCGTCGATTACCTGATTCCTCGGGGCTCCGACCCGATCTCAGCTGCCGGCGAAAAGCGGTTCTCTAATTAACTCTATCTCGAACCCACCATGAAGTTATCATGACTCAAAAAATATGCTAGTCCATCTCCCCCAAACTTGTCAAACTTGTTCACAAATGGCTCGTTTCTCCCCCCAGAGCTCTTGTGGAGATGCTCCACAGAGATCTCCATGGCACGGATCCAGTCCCGCATCGTTACATTCGTTATCGGCGACTAGATCTGGGGTTATAAAGCCGAGATCGCCAGTCTCTCTTTGCTGCTTCTCTCACCAGCTGCTCACCAGACCTGATCTCTACCACAGCTGGGCCTACTGCCGAGCCCTTGACGAGCCGACCACTGAGTCTTTGGAAGCTCGTTCTCTGCTGCTATCCCGCAGCCATGGCCGACCTCAGCGCTCCCCGACCGCAGACTGAGCCAGACAAGCAAGACGCTAGCAGCAACGTAAGCCACCACGAAGTCGAGCAGGACATCGAAGAGATCGGCAAGTCCAGTATCGTCAGTCCCGAGCATCTCGACAAGCAGCAGTATGGCATCTACGCCGAGGCTCTTGCCCGATACCCCAACGATGATTGCATTGACGCAAGGGAGGAGAAGAAGGTGCTGAGGAAGCTAGATCGGAGGATCATCCCGCTTCTCGGTATATGTTACTTCTTCTACTATGTCGATAAGACCACTCTGTACGTGTCGCAGCCGACCCTCTGGTAGTCAATGCTAACTAGCTTCTTCCAGGTCATACGCCGCCATCTTCGGCCTCAAAGAGGACCTCGACCTTCAGGGAGACGAGTATTCATGGCTCTCTGGCAGCTTCTATTTCGGCTGGCTCATTTGGGCCATCCCGTCCAACCTATTGATGCAGCGCAGCCCGCCCGGGTACTACCTAGCCTTCAACATCTTCATGTGGGGTGCGCTTCTCATGGCCCAAGCCGCGGCGCATAACTTTGGCGGCCTTCTGGCCCTTCGCGTGCTCTCGGGTGCCTTCGAGGCCATCGCCGACCCGGCCTTCATGCTCATAACTTCAATGTACTATACGCGCGCCGAGCAGCCGAATCGCATCTCGGCCTGGTACGCCTTCAACGGCATCGGCGTCGCAGGCGGAGGACTAATCGGTCAGCAACCATATGACTCTTTCTTTGATCAATCGCTAACCAAAACGGCCTGCAGGCTACGGGATTGGCAACATTAAAGGTGCCCTTCAGTCTTGGCGTTACGAGTTCCTCGTCGTCGGCGCCTTTTGCGCTGCCTGGGCCATCGCCTTGGTCTTCATGCTGCCCAATTCGCCGCGAACCATATGGGGCTTCACCCACGACGAGAAACTCATCATGGTCGCCCGCATGCGCCGCAACCAGACCGGCATCGAGCAGCGTAGGATCAACTGGGGCCAGGTCAAGGAGGCCTACCTGGACTACAAGACGTGGCTCTTCACCCTGCTCGGCTTCGTGTCCAACGTCCCCAATGGCGGCATTTCCAACTTCTCGACGCTGGTCATCAAAGGCCTTGGCTTTGACACGCTTCACACTGCTTTGTTGGGCATTCCTCAAGGTGTTCTTGTCGTCATCTGGATTGGCCTCGGTGCGTTGGCCAATAATTACATGCCGCCCAACAGCCGCACACTCGTCAGTGCCATCTTCATGCTTCCTACTATTGGCGGTGCCCTCGGATTTCTCCTCGCTCCTTCCGATGCTTATGTTGGCCGCTTGATCTGCTTGTGAGTACCCATTATCCTCCATATCCCTACTACGACTAACGCCCATCAGTTACCTCACCGGATCATACCAAGCGTCTTTCGTGATCTGCCTCTCCCTCATCACCTCCAACACGGGCGGCCAGTCCAAGAAGATGATCGTGTCGGGCATGATCTGGTTCGGCGCCTGCGTGGGCAACATCGTCAGCCCCTTCTTCTACCGCACCGAGCAGGCCCCCTCATACCACCTGGGCATCGGCTCGCTTCTGGTCGCCAACTGCATCGAGCTCGCCCTCTTCTTCGTCTTCCGCTACTCGTTCAAGTGGGAGAACGCGCGCAAGGAGCGGCAGCGGGAGGCCTTGCGGGCAGCGGGGAATCACGTCGCTGACGAGCTTAACGCGACGGCGTTTACCGACCTGACGGACAAGGAGAACCCCAACTTTGAGTACGTTTACTAGACATCAGACTGAGTGTATATAGAACTCAGTCAATTGGTACAAGACCTTGGATTTGGGAATCTTGGACTGGGTTTATCCACGTGTTCTACTTCTCGCCAGAGCCCACTTTGCTCCCCTGACGCCAAGCCGTCGAGAGGAAAAAGCAAAATACTCGGTCTCACAGAATCCTGCCAGACAGACGGCTCACATCGTAAGGGTCGCGAATTCCAACTTTGTAGGCTTCCTAGGTTCAGGCATACCCCTCTCCATGATACTCCTCAAAGACATGATGTTATGTCGTCGAAAGCTAGCTTATGCAGCCACCGGCAGCAGTACCTTGTGGTGCATCACAAGGGTGACAGGTAGGGGCGTCGGCAGAGATACCGAGAGGGCGAGAAAGGGCCAAACGCCCCCGGAGACAGGGGGAGGGTGGCTTCAAGGGAGCCAAAATAGCTTCGTGGAGAGCGTGGGGTTTAATTAAGATGGCACTAAGGCAGCAGCGTCGAGAAAGCTTGAGGCTCTTTTCGATGTGGGACTTTGCGGGGACGACACGCTGATGTGTAGGTATACACTATCACATCATGAGGCAAGCAATATCATAAATTTAGGCTGAACACCATCACATCATCAGCATAGTGAAGGTAACCCAGATCATAAATTTGGACCAGAGTAATCGCAAGCCTTCACTTCAATTCACGCTGCACAGGGCACAAGGCAGTTGCCAGATCAGATCGTTGCTATTTGATCTGGAGCTATTTTCGTCTAAAACAGTAAAAAGAAACCTCCGCCGCCACTTCCCGCCAAACCGGTCGCCCCTTTTGTGTCTTGATTCCGCTATTTTCATCACGCCCACGCGTCAGGAATCGCATCGCTTGCATGCAGTCCATGCCCTACCCTCCTCCCTAGCGATGATTGCTCATGCATAACAAGCCTCGTTCTTACCCCACCTCACCAACTCATTTCCACCTCTCCGCCATCATTCAAAGTCAATTAGATGTACCACATGGTGCCACGGAAGAAATCTCGCTGCCGCTGCTCACCGGCAATAGGGTTATCGTTCCTTCCTCCGAGGGTCAGCAGTGCTGGTGCTTCGGCACCTCTCTCAGGCCCTCCAAGAGATATACCCCTGGCAATCTTCTCACGTGTGATCTCGTGTCCCTTGGGGCCGGCTCGGAACCCATCGCTAGTCGCAATGTTCTCATGGGCGCGGGCTCGGTTACTAGCGAGATGCGCATAGTAGACTGCAGGGTGCAGCGAGACAGGCGTAGTCGATCGGGCGTACGAGTAGCATTGTTGATAGATCATCTTTTGCAGGTCGTTCACAGGCATTCCCATCTCGTCAAGAATGACATGGTAGTGGACGGGCCTCGCCGTTCCCTGAATCGCAACGTGCGAGCTCAAGTAGAAGTCATACATGAAGGGGTGGGTCACCTCCTTCTCGACCAAGGTACCTGGCAGCGGGTTACCATTCTTGTCGCCCTTCTGTGGGAAAAAGCGGATGTGGTGACGCTTCGTAGCCACAATGACCGTGAACTTGGGCAGAGGTTTGTTGGCGGGCAACCTTTCGCGGAGGAAGTTCTTGATCTCCGCGATCTCCTGGTCCAGCACATACGCAAACTGACCCTCGCCAACACCATCGCGGAAGTACATGACGTGGGCTGGGACACTGCCGGGGTGGCCTGCCTTCCACTGCTGCAGAAGCGATCCAAACATGAAGCGAATGTTGGAGGGCGTCAACATCTCGACGCGGTAGCCGTTGGTCTCGACGAGCGCAGCATACCGAGTAGCGTCCTTGTCCACAGACATAGTCATGGCGGCTGTAGATGGAGAAGTCCCACCAGGCGCAGTGTGGGAAACGTCAACGCCGATCATGATGGTAGGACGGCTCTCCGGGAAGAACGTGGGCGTCTTCCACAAGGGGGGGGTGCAAGCTATAGCTCCACCAAGCTTCGCGTTGACCTTCATGCACACGTTGGAGTGGTACTGGCCATTGTTCTTGGATACGTGGCTTCCCAAAACAACTTGGGTGAGGATGCCGAATCGACAGTCTGCCGACTTCTTCAATCGCTCATAGGTACCGCTGTTCTTCTTGGAGAGAATTACAAACAGGAGCTGCGTGTAACCCTTCTTCTTGGTGATTTCCTCGTGTGCCCATTTGATGGCACCGGCTGCGT
This sequence comes from Fusarium sp. JS1030, assembly GCA_000966855.1. Classification (NCBI taxonomy): domain Eukaryota; kingdom Fungi; phylum Ascomycota; class Sordariomycetes; order Hypocreales; family Nectriaceae; genus Fusarium; species Fusarium sp. JS1030. The sequence continues at coordinate 482,957 of JWIW01000005.1, read as the reverse complement.
CGAAGCGAAGATCGGCAGGAAGTTTCAGAATCAGAGGGTCGCCAGTGACCTTGCCTCCATGACCTAGGAAAGTCGTCTTGAAGGTGTTGGCGAACTGTTGCATCACAGGAGGTGCAACATCATGCTCCAGCGCGACGAACCCCCAGCTTCCCAAGGGTGCGATGTTCTGTTTCCAGAACTTCTTACCTCGCAGATCCCAGCGACCGGCGAATTTGGGCTCGGCAGTGCCTTGGCCAAACCTGACCGTTGGGGCAGGAAGAATTCGAGCTTCAGTTCTGGCAAACTGAGCTTCAAATGACACTCCATACTCCCTGAGGTATGGGTCGTTGCCGATTCGGAGGGCATTCGCACCCCTCTGGATGTCTCCCTTTCGAACATTGGGGCGTGTGACAGCAATTTTGATCATTGCTGCGGTCTGGTCCGGATTGAGCTTGAAGGGATATCGCTGCATTGGCTCAATGAAGGCAAGTTCCATCGGGATCTTGCCGCCCTTTCCGGCGTCAATCAATGGGAGGTTGGCCAGCCTCAAGTTGACATTGTACTTCTTGCGATAGTAGTCCAAGACTGAGATCTGTTGACCATCGCAATCAAACTTGAATGTCCGGGCTGTGACACCAGCTTCTCCATACCCCTCGTCGAAGGTGAAGTCCTGGACAGTGTAGACCTTTTCGGGGTTGGGACGATTCGCGTGCTTGATGGTGAACTTGAGGCGACGCAGCTTCCGAAGTTGCTTGAACCCATCAGAAGAAGTCCAGCGCCCGCCTTTGTTCTGAACGGGCCTCAACAATTCGGCAATGGTGATGGGAGTTCTGCCTTGGTATTTTCGATCCAGTGTGGCCAGAAAATTGACCATCAGGCGCTCCATGGTTTGGTTGCCGATCCAGAAACAAGTGTTCGCGACGTCAATGTTGTAACCAAGCCCGACTCCTCTCTGGGCCAGGTTGTGGCTCATACGAACAGAAGCATAGGTGCCTTTGTGGACTTCAACAACGGCACCATCGTGAAGGGGGATTCCCGCTGGGCCGACATTGTAGAAGTTTCGCTTGATAGCAAGCAAGTTCTCAGAGGGGAACTGTCGCACAAGATGATCAAGGAAGTTCAGTGCCTCTTGAACACTGGTGTTGAAAGAGACCTTGTGCTCCAGATAGCCCTGGAGAGCCGAAACCTGGATTTCGGTGGTCTTTCGGATTGTGATGAGAAACTTGTTGCCAGGTCTCTCCTCTGTGGCCTGTCTAGCAGAGGACTGTCTGCCTTCATCGAGATTGATTGAGAAGCGGAGTTCACCTCGCTCAACCAGTGCAGGGGCCCAAGCAAGTTTCTTGCCGTCGAAGAGCCACTTGTCTCCCTTGAAAGGGCGAAGTTTGTCTTTGGTGATTGGGTGAGCCCAAATCTTCTTCATGACAGGCCCAAGCTTGTCAGGGCTTGGGGACAGAACAACCTGCAGTGTATATTAGCAATGAGCACGAAGAAGTGTGAAAGTGTTGGTACTCACATCGTACTGGTAAATCTTCTTGGAGAAGTCGAACTTGGTCATGCGATACTGGTTGACCTCGATCTGCTCGGGTTTGCCCTCAGTGTTGAGCTTCCCGCCTCGAAGCGTGAACAAGTCTTTCTTGGTCTCGGACACGTAGGCGTCGGGCGGGAGCTCCATCCGAGTGTTTCCCTGGTCCTCCTGGCGCTGAGGTCTGGCAGGATCAAAGCCAGGACCTTGAGTCCAGCCTGCAGCTGCACCACCAGAAGAGGGGGGGGCAGGCGAACGTGCTGGAGACTGAGATGGCCGTCTACCAGAGCTAGAGGGGCCCCCGGGCCCAGCGGGCGATGGGGAACGTCCTCGGTCGGACATGATAGCAAACAGAGCTGAAGAAGTAAGTGAATGAGCTCAAAGAGATGTGCGAAGGTGAAGTTGATTCAAGGGTGGTTGATGGAAGAGTGCTTGTTGGAGAGGAGAAAAGGTTGAAAGAGGAGAACGAGCAGGGAATTTATAACACCAGGCGAGTAAAAGATCCTAAGGCATGGAGGAGAAGCGAAGGAGGGAAACTTACCAGTCGCGAAGAGTCTGTTTTTGTTGCTTTGCTTGCGCTGGCGGCCGTTGTGAGATGAGTGTTTGCAATCTGGCAAAGGTCAGGGTTTGCTATGAGGAGGCTGAGAGTGATTGCTTCAAAGAAGCAAGCGAAGAGGAAGATGTTGTGGTGTGGATGAAGGAAGAAGGAAAGGAGAAGAGAAGAGAGGGCGAAGAGAGGCGGAATAAATAGGCAGAGGAAGGAGGGCAGTGACTCACGGTCGGCTTCGAAGAGGAGGATTAAACACGCCTTAGGACCTCAGAGAGAGAATCACGCTCCGAGATGAGGCGACTCGCTACTCCTAGGTGTTGGTGTTGGAGGAGTAGGAGAGGAGTTTTGGCGGTTAGAGGAGGAAGAAGCAGAAATCCTCACTGTGCGTGCACGGAAGGAGGTAAACAACCGCACCTTATGCGGGAGGGGAAGAGAACCAGGCAGCAGCTTCTGTTGTGCAATAAAAAAGTATGTGCAGCTGCTGGCGGCAGGTGGCAGGTGGCAGAATGCAGAATGGCCCGTTTGGGACCGATAGATTGGAAGTTACGGCGGCAGGTGTCAACCCTTACTGGTTGACGGTTGCTTGCGTCTACTCATCCAATCACGATATTGGCAGGGACTGCTGTACTAGATTGTTCAATCATGGAAGGCACAATACAGGTCTCGTTTGTTTGAAGGCAGGTGATTGATGATATTAAGGAGCATCATGCCCTGTGTTTGAAGTAATTCGCACCAATAACGTTAGGTGACCATTTTCTCTGGCACCAGCGACGGCTCTGCACATACAATCTAACGCAGTGCTTCTTATGATTCCCTGCATTTCCCTGGGAATCTCCATGTTCTGTTGTCTGCATGCGGCAAACGGCACCAAAGTGTTTGATGCCGTTGCAGCCGTCTGCGCGTTGATGCTGACTGTTTGCTCCGGCCGCATGGGTGTTGGTTGTGTGGATTGCCCCAACGGACTTGCCCATGTCGTATTTGCATCGGTACCAAGTAACTACCTGATCTGTTCCATGTTGGCAGTAAAACAGGATGAAATAACAACACGCAACACGCCCTTATGCCTTAGCAAACCTGGGCCTTGATCATCCAGGGAAAAGTCAAATTGTAAAGGAGCCAAAGCTCTCAGGATTATTGTGAACATTATTGATGAGCCTGACCTAACATTGAGGTGAATGCAACGAGATATGATATGGCCAGGGTAATATTGTTTACTTGTTTTCGTGTTTTCTGTCCTCCACGGGCCCCTACCATCTTGACAAGCACGGCTTCCATGACAATCGCCACTTAATGTCTGACCCCGTTCCGAACGCCATACCATGCGAGGCAAAAGACAATCCCAACCGATCCCCAGCGTCATCCAAACCCGTTTTAGATCCTTCCAAGGCAAATACTCAACAGCAATATTACTAGCACCATGTTTGGAAGCCAGGGTTTTTTGTCGTGTCCATAGCTCTCTCTATACACTTCAGAATCGATATCCCCCATATTGTCCAGGGGCTGGTGCACCGTATCCACCAGATGCCTGCGGCCACCCGGACGGCGCGCCACCCGCCTCAGGTGGAGGATAAGGATTGGCCTGGTAACCCCCACCGCTCTCGGGTCGCAAGGGCGAGTTCCTATACCCACCGGATGCAGATGACACTCTTCCATAGGGGCTCAGCGGCCGATTGCCGTATTCGCCAGAAGGCTGCCTTGCATGGGAGGGGTTGCTATACCGGGGTTGTCCTCCCCCAGTCGCCTTCAAGGTAGCATAGTCAGGGAGCTTTGTGTCTCGAAGAATCCCAACCAGTGCCGTGGGGTTAAAGCGCTGTGCGTCATAGCTCTGGGCAGGTGGGAGAATGTTGAGCAAGAATGTGATGTCTCTATGAAGTGCTGACGCCTGGTTGCGGCGTTGCTGGTCAAGGCGACGGCCGGCAGCACCTTTCAAAGGCGAAACTCCTCGGGCCAACCGTTTTGGGGGGTTCAGTTCTTCTTCATCGATGCCAAGTGGTCGCTTCGGTGAAGCAGTAGCCCGCACGTACTGTGGCCGCGGACTCTGCTCTTGTCTGGCTGGGAGGGGGCTGTTCCGCAGCGAGATTGGCTGTTCAACCACTGGCACAGCCTGCTTCGGTCGCATCTGCACGGCCTTGGAGATGATAATTGGGGCGGCGATGGGATCAAACTTGTCGGAGGAGAATCGGGAGACAAAGTAACGGAGCTTGGGATCTTCTGGGAAGAGTTCCGCCATCCGGTCCTCCAGTTTCGAAATCTGTGACAGTTCCCCGTACTGGGATTCATACTTGTGGAAGTAGGCGTAGAGCGGTCTGGCTTTGTGCAAAGTCTCAGGCTTGGAAATGAGGCGGTTGACGCAGGTCTCGAACACAACCCGCGCATCTGTTGCTTTGTTAATATTGACCTCCACCTCCACTATCAGGTGCGTGCCACTTACTAGTTGTGTCATCTTTTGAATGAAGATACTTCAAGTACTCAATCATGAATACCTCATCGTTGGGAAACAGACGAGCACCACGTTCAAAGATCTTGGCACCCACGGGATCCTTATACACGACTGATTCGAGCAGCGCGACCGCAACGTAGACATCGCTCGTGAGCCGTCCCTTCTGGCGCGCGTCGGTGAAAACTTTGCGTAGGCCGCCCTCCGACTGGTTGCCTTTGCCTTGGATGCGACGCATCGCTCGAGCAAGGGCAATCCAGACGTAGGAAATAGTACGTGAGAGAAGCTGCGTCTCGGTCGAATAGGCCTTCTGGATCGCGAGGATGCGCTCCTCCATCGGTGATCTCTTGGGCTTGTTGTCTTCGTCGTCATCGTCGTCGTTTCGTTCAATTGAATCCTGAACCGGTTCCTGTGCCACGGCCTGTTTCAAGGTGGTGACCTCCAATTTCTCTCGCTCCTTGACCTTGTCTCCCATCTCATACAGGGTTTCGAGCACATCATCATAAGGCTTGCGAACCGCCTTGGCGTATTCCGATTTGTCGCCCTCCTTGGCTGGAAAGTTGGCCTCGATATGATCCGCATGTTTAAGTGCAAGCAAAACGCTCTCGGGGTTGGCCCGAATGCCTTCGAGAAGTAACTCGGTGCCCATCTCCTTGTCGTTCTCGCGCACGTTGTTCTGGAAGCACCACTCGGCGGCATCTACCCAGATCTCTGGCCAGAATCGCAGAGCCATGAGCGCCTGTTTGTAACAGTAGAGAACCCTTTGGTTGAATGTCTTGGGCTCGTCAGTCTTGAGGACGAGGGGGTCTTCTTTTTCCCAAGCAATCCATTTCTTCCACATCTCAACCTGATCTCCGAACTCTTGATCGCCGTCAAAACCAGGGGCTGGAGGGAGTCGTGGGAGGTTGGTCCGCCTAAGGTGTCGCGTAATGTTATCCAAAGCAATATTGGCGCTCTTGGCCGACATATATCCCGGCGATCGCTCTTGGATAAATTTACGGCCCTATCAAGCAATATTAGCAGCGTGTTCGTTCATGATAAGCCGAGGACAGAACCCACAGTCATCTTGTTCAACCCCATTTCAAACTGATCATACTCCTTCCATAGGTTGTTGACTGTCAACATAGGCACTGCGATGGCACGCTGGTAGACCTTCCGCAGCTGATCCATCTTTTGCTGGTCCTGCCAGCCTGTGCCGCCGATCTGGCCTGGGCCATTCTTGACGAACTGAACGTAATCCTGCCAGATGTTGCCCGAATCTCGATCAACACCAATATTGTCGATGACGAATTCGTAGGATTGGGTGATGGTTCTTCGCGCTTGGCCTGACGGGTCATTGTTAAGGTCATTGCGCCGACGAATGTAGTTGAGGTAGACTGTCCAAAGTTTGACGTTGGGAACCGTCATGAGGCATCTGCCAAAGAGCTGTTCAGCGTCGACGAAGTTATCCAGTCCAAGCTCCATCTCAATCCATTCGACCCAGATATCAGCCTGCACGATGGTCAGCTACTCCAGAATGCAAGACTTATCGAGTCAACTTACAGCCTGTGGGAAGATTTCTAGGAAACGGTTGTAAGTGCTCCGAGCCTGGTCCAATCGGCTAGAGCGTCTGTAGTCGGCAATCAGGTTAAGCCAAGCGTCCATATCTCCGCGAGGGTCCTCCTTCACACGAGCTTCGAGCAAAGCAACTGGGTCGAGGCCAGCCAAAGCTGGAGTCACATTGGATGAAGCAACAGTAGTTGGAACGGCGACAGGAGTTGGAATATTGGCTTCGTGAGATGCAGCGGAGGAACCTGCCTGTGGTTGGGATGGAACAGGCTCCGCCTTGGGAGCGTCAGCAACAGGCCCCTCATCCTCATCGTCCTCATCGTCGTCGGACGCCTCCACTATGAAACCACCAGACATTTTTGGCTTGGACGGTTGGCGTTGTGGTGTAGCGGAAGCAGCCTTTTCAGGAAGTTGGGCAGGGGTACCAATGGTAACCGACTCTGGATCATATTCCCCTCCGTCTTCTTCTGTACCATCATCTGCTGCATCACCGGAGACAAGGGAGTCTTGAGCAAAGTTATCAACTTGTTCCTCGCTATGCTGAACTTGATCACCCTGAGGCGCCCCAACATCCTCTCCGCCCCAAGAAGCACCTTCGGAAGCCATAATGCAATGTTCAGGAACAGTTCTGAGAGAAGTCTTCGGTCACGAATCAAGCACTTGCTATGCGCGTCGTCGTGGGGGAGAAGCGCTGCTCCAAGGCCACGGGGGGCTGGGTGCGACAAGCGCGTACCCACGGTCGAGCAAACGGCGACAACGAGGTAAACAAAATCTGGCGGTCCTTGATAGGGATAGTCGCGCCTATCTCGATCGTAAAGGTGCGACGGAATCGATTGGAGGGACTGGTGGCCCCCTGATACGGCGGGTGACCAACTTGGTGAGACCTGTCGCGAACACGAGCAAGCTCAGAGAGCTGAGCCAGCTGGCCCCGGCTGAGCAGAGGCTGGCTTCGGCGGTGGAAAAGAACGACCTAGAGCGGCGGAACAAAGGCCCAAGATGGCAAGCAAGCTCTGCCGATGAACGTGTCGTGTCTCAAGCTCAGGGTCGCAGATGTTTGGAGGAGCTCTGCCGGGTCTGAAAGCTTCGACAAAGAAAGAAGGGCCTTGAGCAGACCAGAGGTGGCAGAACTCGAAATAGGCTTAGCGGCATCGGAGGCGGTGGCACCTCTGAGCCGCACGCAGGCAGGACATCCTCCAGTGGCAGGGCTGGCAAGATCAGGCTTGTGGAGCCCAATGATTCAGGCTGGAAGATGGTCAAAAACATGAGAGCAGCTAGTGTTGGCAGCTCTGAATGCAGTCACTTATCAGAACGGTTACGAATGCAAGACTTCCTATATCAAAGCGCGCGCATTCAGCGCATATTATCGAGTAGCTTTCTTTCGCCTTTGTCTTCCAAATTGACGTCACATCAGAGCCTCGAGACAGAATAAAGAGGCACATGCGTAGAGGCACATGCGTAGAGTCCATTGTTTTTTTTTCTCACACTCATACTTCAACCTCATTAAATCAACTGGAGTCGGGAGCAACAAAATCAGGCAGTCACTGACTGGTCCACGTGACACTTCAGCTGACTCGCGACCGCCCCCTGGATCCCAGCAGCGGTCGCGTTCGAACGCAACCTCTCTACGCGGGGTGCGACCCGAAACGCGTCCCGCCTGCTCCTCGCTCCATGACTTTTTCTCGCCCATCTCCCATCGCAACCACTTTCGATCCGCCCTTGTTTTCTTTACCCTTTTCAACAGCTAGTCCCGCCGCTCTCCATCATACAACACCAACGCCATCCATACGAATTTCCCCCTATTTCTCGCACTAGTACCTCTTGTCGCGCTTCTTCTCCTCTCACACCTCGCAACGCATTATAACAACCAGATTCCTCCCTCTCTCCTTCGATCCAGCATTTCACGTCGCCGCCCGCATCGTGCGCTCTTCGATTCCGCTTTGCGACCCGTCCCCAACTCGCTCGATCTCTCCCTCATCCTCAGCCAAGATGTCTGTCGTATCACTCCTGGGGGTCAATGTGATGAACAACCCCGCCAAGTTCACCGACAAGTACGAGTTTGAGATCACGTTCGAATGCCTCGAGCAGCTCGAGAAGGGTCGGTGTTGCCTCCCGAAACTGGTGCAAATCCCGCAGCCACTAATTCTGCACAGATCTTGAGTGGAAGCTCACCTATGTCGGATCCGCTACCTCGTAAGCTCCATCGCGCTCGTCACACCGCTTCTTCTAACGCTCTGTAGCGATCAATACGACCAAGAGCTCGACTCCCTCCTCGTCGGCCCCATCCCCGTCGGTGTCAACAAGTTTGTCTTTGAGGCCGATGCGCCCAATACCACACGCATTCCCGACGCTGACATCCTCGGGGTCACCGTCGTTCTCCTTACCTGTGCCTACGATGGACGAGAATTTGTTCGCGTCGGCTACTACGTCAACAATGAATACGACTCGGAGGAGCTCAACGCAGAGCCCCCTGCCAAGCCCATCGTTGAGCGGGTGAAGCGAAACATTTTGTCGGAGAAGCCCCGAGTGACTCGCTTTGCAATCAAATGGTATTTTCACCCCTAGCAAATAGTGCGCGTGGTATCGATGGTCAAAGCTAACACAATCCAGGGACTCTGAGGCGTCTGCTCCTGCCGAGTTCCCCCCTGAGCAACCGGAGGCCGACCTTGTCGCCGACGGTGAGGAATACGGCGCTGAGGAGGCTGAGGAGGAGGCGGCTGAGGAAGCCGAGGCTGAGGCCGACGCCAAGGCCAAGACCAGCAATGGAGAGGACTCCGAGATGGCTGGTGTCGAGAACGAGAACGGAGCCACCGCTGCCGAAGAGGAAGATGAGATGTCAGAGGACGGCAGTGTCGACATCGAAGGCGAGAGCGAGGATGAGCTCGAAGAGGAGGAGGAGGGCGAGGGCGAGGGTCAAGCCGATGACGCTATGGAGGTTGACAGCACGGAGAAGCCGTCAGCTCCTGCTGCCAAGCCCGTTACTGTCGCATCTTAGGCAAGGGAGAGAGATGTGGTTGTTTTCTGCCTCCATCGTCGCGTCTCGAGCTATATATCTTGTTGGGACTTTGGTACTGATTCATGTTTTCAAGATACAGTGAAGGGTGGTGTTTGCCTAATAGATTTATGAGGACACGAAATGGAATGATATCAGGGAGGCATTGGGTATGGAGCTCGGGAAACGTACATTAGGTGTCTTTAGTCCCGGGATGGATGAGACGTAGGAGTCAGGCAAACGGTTGGATGCTCACCAAGAGCATTTGGTATGAGTTAGGGAAGACTACTCAGGAGCTGGCCATAGACGAATAAAGCCTTTGGTTACCTACCTATTCTATGATTGTTTTGTCAGGTTTTACCTAACACTTTACTGGGTATTCTTAGTTGGACAGTTGTAAATTCTGCCATCTGCCTCGTACTCAGGTCGCGGCTGTTTGACTGCTGCCCTACCCTTGAGTCTTGACTGCTCTCGCCGCCATCCAAGTCGCCCTCCCTTTCATGCTATAGAGTAAGGTTTCCGATATCCGTGCATAAGAGGAGTCTAGCCCGCAGAGGCGACCGAGACATGCAGCTGTCAGGTATGCTGATGCCATCATGTTAGGGCGACGCGAGCCAAGTTGATGCAGGGCTAGACGACTGACAGCCAGCCGAGATGGGCATGTGGACGTGTTCAAAGTTGAGGCTCAACTCGCGGGTCTCCCTACGTAACACGATTTGCTCAAGACTGGGTCGGACGAGTAGGAAATCAAAATTGAATCGACGATAACCTACGGAGGATTAATAATGCCAATACTTTTAGGCACGCGGAGCAGTGAGACCCCCGCGAAATGGCGCCCCCTTCTTTTGTGCCCGTTCGCGAACGACTCCAGGGTCGCCCGGCTTTGGTGCTGGCCATGACGTACGTGCCCTCTTTGACTCAAGGTGAAGCCCGTGTTTGTTAGCTTCGGTGAATTATCAAGCAACTTTCTACGCCTATCAAGGACGCAACCAACAAGAGGCCATCCGCACCGCATCCATCTCATGACGAGGGCGGGCGGCATCGACCGTCTCCAGCCGTGCAGAGCCGTGCCGAAGCGCTAGGATCGGCCAGCGGAATTTGGGTACAGCCTCATTGCTCAATTGAGTGCAAAGTCCTGCGAATCCTGTTCCGCGCCGGGTGGTGACCTCGATCGCCTCAACGATTGGTAGATGGGTCATAAGGCTATATCGACCCTGGCCTCCATCTTGGGCGATGGCTGTTAGAGAGATCACACCTGCACAACATCTGGATAGGTCTCGTCTGCCCTGCGCCCTTTCAGGTGTCACCTCTGACAGCCCTATCTCGCGTCTCCCCGCCCCCCACGTTGTGCTACTGCAACCATGGATCAACGACCTCGTCGCCAGTGTTGAATGGTTCGCGCAAGTTTAGCGCCCGTTGCCTCGGGACGCTAGAAGCTGATGCTTATCCTGCGAACCTGCTTCCTTTGGAGCGCCCCGGATTCTGTTTGCCCTGCCTCTGCTGCTTTAGCCATGGAGGTTGACCGAGCTGGCTCAGCCGCAAAAACTATTGCGTCTCATCGGTGTCCTCCGAAGCATCCTCAGGGCTGTCGGCCTGAGACGAGATGGTCGGGCTGCGACTCAGAGAGGGATGGGAGGAAGGAGAGGAGGAGTAGAAATACGGCTCTGGTTTCCCGCTCAGTTCCTTCCCAGCTCACCATCATACTCTACTTACCTCTTGTCCGCGGATAATGAACATGGGCATTCATCCAACATCTTCACCCAGACAGACAAGTGACGTGAATCAATGAACACAGCAACACCATCTGCACCCGCACCAGCACCAGCTCTTGACGACCTCGTCAGAGCGGCCGACCTCTATCACGACCAGTACATCCGTACTCTGCGCAGCCTCCAAGATGGCCTTGCCCATCGTCGCCGAGAAACTCTTGACAGTCATGGCGCCTTCACGCCACCCCTGAGAGCCTCCAGCGGACCCATCTTTGCAACGGATACCAACACCCTATCTCCTCTGCACCGTCGTCCTCGAGCATCTACGTTCGAGAGCACCAAGGAGCGGCCTTCCTTCACCGGAGACATTCGCCCCTTTACGAGTTCCCCCAGCGGCAGCCATCGCGCCGTCTTCACTCAGGATGACGACGTCAGCTTCATCCCGCTGCTCGACTCATCCGGGACCACAAGTACGACTCGCGAGGTCGAGGAGTATCCTCACAATATGGTCCGAAGCCCCCTCGAGCAGATGCAGTTATCCGACGACAGGCTCCTCCAACATCTTCGTGACACCGAGTTCCCGCCAGAGATGGCCTCCCTTCTCGAGGAAGTCTTCAGACGGTACCCTGACATTGACCTATCCATGTCCTTCCGCGAGTTTGCGGCATATGAACGTGAGGGTTACAACCAGTCCACATTTGAGGTCTACGAAGTTGGCCGAGACTGCAGACTCACCAAGTTGAGTGCAGATGGGGATGCCGAGGAGCAATCCGATGTCAAGTACACGGGCGCGGGTCCGTACGAGAGTCCAACTGACAATGTGGACGCACCCACAGTCTGGGAGACTATCCGAGACGTCAATTCGGGCGGCGAGTCCGTTGGCCGCATCACGTACGTATACCCTCGCATCTACATGTTTCTGGCCTCGAGATAGGCATAGACTATCAGGATGCTAACACTCCTTGCAGCATCGTTCAAGAACCAACCCCTCTCATCCTCGCGGCCCTTAATCTGGCCATGTCATCCCACTTTGATATGTCCGAACTTCTCGCTCATCTCCTTACCGACGAGCCAAATCGCGGTCGTACCCGTGCCTTCATGAACCGTGCCTACGAGCGCTCACCTTCTCCGGCTCTATCCAGCTCCCCCTTTGTGTCTCAATCTTCACCGATACCTTTGCCCGTCGGGTTGCCAGCAGTCGCTCCAACCACGGCCAATCTCCGTCAGCGGTCCTTCTTCTTCGTCTTCAAGTACTACACCGTTGTCACTCCGCCCCTGGAACCAGCCCCTTGGCAGCGCTTCGACAAGCGCCCATCGGACAAACGCCTTGGGGATCACATTGACATTGCAGAGTGCGGCGCTGTGCTGGCTCTCTCTCTCGGTGGTGAGACCACGAAAGCTCCTCGCATGCGATCACGGCGGGAGCGGGCAAGAGAGGGCTTCTTGTTCGAGACTTTTGGCCCATGGCATCTCCTGGCCATTCAGAGCTTTCCTGATAACGCACACACGGTTCGGGGCGAGGAGTTCCAGCAGAAGAAGTATGTCAATGGGCCGTACGCGTTCCTTGACCTTCTCATTGCAGAGTACCGAGACGCCGGAAAACGAAACCAGTTCCTTCACGACAGAGTTACGAAGCTCATCACTCCTCCTGTAGGTTTTCTCTTTTCTCCATGACCCAACATGAGCTAACCTTGCAATAGACCGAGTTCATGTTTGACCCCAAGTTACGCGACAAGCTCCTGTTCGAAGACAAGCACTTTACCTACATCCGCCGCTACTTTTGGGCGTATAACACTCTGGCTGTCGTCAATAATGGCATCAAGGCCATGATCTCGGCCTATTTTGAGACATTCACTGACACTTTTTGGGCCGGAACCCACCCGATTCTCTGGCCGCATCCATCGCCTGAGACCGCCGACGCAGCTGCTTATCGTGAGCACATGGCGAACCTAAGGCGCGAGCTTGACAAGGTGGTACACGAGCTTGGTGAGGTGCTGAAAAGGAATGAGCGTACTCGCAAAGAGATTGAGAACCTTCGAGATCAGCTCTTTAGTGGAAGCTCCATCAAGGAGAGTCGCAGGGCTATTGAGCAGGGCGACAACATCCGCATCCTCACCATGATCAGCATGATCTTTCTGCCTCTGACTTTTGTCACTGTAAGTTTCATCTTTGCAAATTCTAACTCTCTCACTAACATTGCCCAGTCCGTCTTCGGCATGACAGTCTTCACTATTCCCGCAACCGACTGGCGTTTCGCCCTTACCATGATACTCGTCTGCGTCCCTTTTATGATTCTCATCACCCTGCTTCAGACCCGCTCCTTCGGTATTCTCCTCCGCAAACTCGCCGCCGCCAGAACCGTGCCTAGTCGCCTCTTTGACCGTCTCCGCCATCGGCCCCGCGAAACCGATGTGCCGGACAACCGCTCCACCGTGGGCACTAGGCCAAGACGCAGCAGCGGTACGTGGCCGTGGCTGCGGACGGGTGGGAGGTTGACGTGGCCGTGGGAGGGGGAAGCGCCGAGAGTCGAGATGGACGAGTTGGAGAGGGCCGAACGTGGCTGATGTTCTTTCTTGCATAATGTTGGGTGATTATTTGATGGGTTGCTTCTATACCAGATTGCATGGTATCTTTCAGGGTCTGGATATTCCAGGAGTTGGCATGTACACATGTACACCACTTTGTAACGATTTACGATGTACGGGTTATGATTCATGAGAGATACGAAACATAGAGCTAGAGAGAGACACCTCCTGTCGCTATCATATGTACGCCTAGTTAGTATCAAGTTTGTGCTTAGTTTTATCGACATCCAATCAATCCGCAGAGGTCAAAACACGGGAGCAACTCATCCACGCCACAGCCTGGGCTGTTGCTGAATGCACAGGTTCAGGCTCCCCATCGCATAATATAGACACAATCGATCGAGTTGCGTGTGCTGTCCCAAGAGCCTCGAACACGCCGGAGCCGTCTTACATCCGAGGTGTCACACGCTTTCTGAGGCCAACCCCCTTGGCCTCGATGGCTCCCGGCGAATCATGGCGCGGAACCCGTAGAGAGCATAGTTCATCTCTGACAAAGCCCGCCAACTCATTCCCCCCTCCCTCCCCCCATCTAACCTGGGTTGGTAGGTAGTCAGTATTTGCTTCTCATTGGGCGCCGCGGGTAATTTGACAGCTGTTGAGGCTCTCATCCCCCAGCCACTCGGCAGGGAACCTTTGTGGTGTATTCACAAGTCTTTGATAAGTCTTTGGTAAGTATTTGACAAGTCTCTACCAATCTTTGACAAGCCAAGGATGGTTGAGCTAATTGTTACCTAAACTCACATGTCGCTTTAGTCTGGCATTAGTGCAGTTATGCTGGCTAGGTATTGAACCAGGCACAATCACATGAATAAACAACCATGGGTAGATCAGGATGCACATTGCAATCATTCAAATCCTTCTTTCATTATCAGAATGGCTCGAGACTACTAAGACCGAGGCATAATCATCTGGACCATCACTCCTCATGTCTCAACGGAAGCAATTCTCCCCGTAGACAAACTACCAGCAAGCACGCGTAAACAAGGCGCCGCATACAAACTCCCACTGCGGACCAGCCGAAGCAGAATACCGCCGTCCAAGAAACAAGCCCTCGGTATATAAAAGAATCCCCCGCACCCGTCACAACTGTACATGAAACAGGCGCTCATGTTGAGAGAAAAAAAGACAAATGAAAATAGCACATAAGAAACGACGGCAATAAGCCTCCCGGGGCAGCTTCCTGGCCCAAGATAAAGAGAACAGAATAATCCGTGGTATCAGTGTCCATAACGCCAAGCCCTTCCGTTTGATGTGGTCGTAGTACATGGATCAATATGCGTCGAGATGGATGTTCGGCTGAAAGTCGTGTTGTCATAGATCGTCTACCAGCCCTTCTTTCGAGCGAAGCGCTTGTTCAGTAGAGCCAGCACCTTCGGCACGTTGAACTGGACGTATTCGAGGTCAAGGTCGTCCTGGTTATCCTTCTGCATCTCCAGCAGATCATCCAGCTTGAGATCCAGTTCGAGAAGGCCCCTGTTACGACCTGTGTTCGAGTTAGCATGGTAATAGAGTCTAGGCATCTAGTAGACTTACCCTTGTAATGCAAGGAAATGACAAAGGTTCCTGGCAAAGGGCTGGTGAAGTTAAAGTAGATGTTCGCCCGCCTGTTATCAGGAACATTGCTCTTCTGAATGACACCCTCCTTCTCCAGCTGCTGGTGAGTGAACTTGTATGGGCCCAGGACCTGCTGCTTCTGTTGCTTTCGCTTAGTGCCCTCACTCTGAGATCGCACGTTGTGTAGGTAGCTCTTGTAGGTCTCGAGCTGTCCGTTCAAGTAGACGTTGTGGTCTCGGATGGTCTTGTACACCTCCTGCAGTTTCTGCGTCTCGGCAATCACACCCTCCTTGAGGGAGCCCAGGTGCTGAAGCTCCTGCTCAACCTCGTCGCGAAGAAGGCCAAACTGATCGTTCTTGTCGATAACGCGCAATTCCTGCAATTGGGACAATAGCTCCATAGCCCGGATACCTTTTCGTACCATGACTGCATCGTTTCGGCTTGTGGCGGCAGCATCTGCGATGCGCTCGAGTCGTAGCGGACGCCTGGAGACGCTGCTGGTGGACGGGATGGATCGCATAATCTGCACAAAGATGGATTTGGCTTCCATAAAAAACACCTCCTCCTGCGTGATATCCAGGGCTGCCGTCAAATCGTCCATGGCCGTCTCCCATCTGCTGAACAATGGCAGGTTGATAACCCTGTTCTCCTTTCGCGGCACTTGAGCAGGTGATGTCCCCAATTCTGACATGATAATCGCCAGATGTGAGCTTTCGTCCTTGCACAGTTCCTTGTGGTGTTTGTCAATCAATCCATGCATAGCGTAGACCTCGTTGAGAGTGATTTCCAGCTCAAGGTCCTTCTTGGACAGCGCAACATAGTTGTCCATCTCGAGGCTCTCGTAAAAGTCCTGAACTTCGCAAAGATCGAGCATGAATTTGTTGATTCTGTCCTTGTTCTGGTGGATGAATGGCTGGAGCTTAGCCATGTACGGTTCCTTGGCGTAAGATGGCTTGTTCGCGAGGTTCTGAAGCATCTTGGCGATGTACGTCAGAGTTCGTCGCGGTCGCTCGGCCGGAGTTCCATCGATGAGCATGTACGATTTCGGAGTGACGATGGCTGGGTTGATGAAACGCAGGAAAAAGAAGCCGCCGATCAAAGTACAAATGACCTGGTCGTTAGCATCGGGGTATTTACGCTTCGTCAAACTCCTGATCTGCTTGCAGATCCATCGAATACCATATGGCGCCTCCTCAAGGCCCTCAATAATGGTGGTCAAGAAGCCATTAGCAATCTCGGTCAGCATTGTGAGGCGCGGCTCAATAATAGCCTGAACTTGGGGGTTCTCGGCAGCTTGCTCGCCCGTGATTCCCTTGGGGAGATGAGGGGGAAGTTGGCCAGTATCCTCCTCAATCTGCTCGATCATCCGCTCGTACACCTTGAGCGGGTTGATTTCCAGGTCCAGGTCCCTCAGTTCGATCAAGCCATTGATCCTATCAGCAAGTACGGACTTGAGGAAACTCTGACCAGGTCCTCTTCGAGTGTATGTGGTCATCATTCGTGAGACAGGGGTGTTGGCGCGAAGAAGTGATGAGTAGTCGGGTGTGTTATCAAACTGGTATGTCAAGACGGACTAGGCAAGGTGAGCTTTGAAGAATTCAAGTTGCATTGCACAGCATACCTGGAACATAGTAAGAAGCAGATGTTCTTCACGGCTCTCATATTGATTTCCGTAGATGGTGAACATGACGGTTTGTAGCAGTGAGTCGATCTCGGACATGGACACTAGCCTGCAGAGGTGGGCAATGTGTCTAGGCTCAGACTGCAGGAGGAAGAGAAGGTTTCCATATTTCTGCGTCTTGTCGTCGTTCGGGAAGACACCCTGCTGCATTTCGAGGGCATCCTCGAGGTGGCTGGCTACTTCATTTTGCTATGGATCTTGTCAGAGCAATGTTTTGTTATCCAAGCGGCGGCATTCTTACCTCCTCCAAAGCCATGCGGTTCTGGATAAGTAGAGCGATTCGTGAGTCAAGATAGCGCACATCCTTCTCAAGAACGAAGTTCTTCTTGGACTGAGACGAGATCTTGGACTTGAGATCGCGAAGTGCTTTTTGCGCTATATATGAAAGGTTAGTTATTCGACGTTGTCATCTGGGTCACCAAAGCAAGTTGTGGGCACCCACCTTTGGCGAGGTCATCCTCAATTTGTAGATCTCCTTCGTTGGCCGAAATTGACATGTACAAGGCCGACATGGAGTAGCGCTTCGATTGGCGCGCAGAGCGCGAACCGTCGTAGGAAGACATGGTGTTCTGACGTGATATAGGTTGGAAAGACGAGGATGACGCAGTAGAGGCTCTGGAAGGGGTTTGCAACATGACGGACATGATGTTGTTGACGACGAGCGGCGATGGGCAGGGCGATCAGGCTCGCGGGCCTTGTAACCTCAAAGGCCTGATGATGGCAGCGATGTTGAGCCCAGGCGTCTCAACTGGCCACGGCAGCTGGGAAGGCAACAGTCTACGTCGATGTCTCGGTTGCAGCGAGCCGAAATAAAGAACGCGGATAGGCCACCGAAGGGCGTGGTCGAGCGATCGGGGGTCGAGAGGCAAACACGGTGTTATTTCACGAATCTCGACCAGGTGAGGCTGGGGAAATGATGCAAAATCGATAGAGTCGTCGAGCGATTTTCGGCCAAAGTCAGCGGGGATAGTCGATGTCGATTTTCGAGGCAGACACGATGGGTCGGGCGCGCAACTAGGATACGGTCGCCGGGAGGGCAAAGCAGGACGCGAGCAAGGAGCAAGCAATGGCGATAGGAGCGGGCGACGGCGACTCAATCGAGCCACTTGTTGTGTCGCAAAGCGGACGTCGAGAAGCCGAAATCTCACAAGGAGCGCAGAAGGCGTTCGAGGAAGAAAGAAGCGCAAAAGGGACGACAAGCGACGACGACAGCGGCGGCGGCGGGCAGATGGTGATAGCGAAAGTGGAGGTGGCAGCGGTGGTGTTGGTGGTGTTGGTGGTGGTGGTAGGAAGGGTAAGGGGGGCCCGCGGTGGAATTGTACGCTACAGACAAGGCGACGAGACGGGGAGGTACCTCAGCAAGGCAGGTACTTGGCATGCCGCGGGTCGGGTCACGTATGGCGAGGTACCTGGGCCTCTGGGCCTGGGCCGAGCTGTATTATCGGGCAGATTTTATGCACGGCTGAGACGCGGATTTCAGGAGGGAGAGACGGCGCGTGGGACGGTCGGTGGAGAGCGGGCGCCGAACGCTGCAGGGTCGTGCGGGTTTGGGTGTGTGGGGAGGACGAGGAGCAGCAAGAGCGCGAAACGACGACGGTCGATGAAGGGACGTACGATGGAGATGGCCAAGCGCGGGAGAAGGGAAACGATCGACGCTGAGGAAGAGGAAAAGAAGCTGACGCAGAAGCTGGACAAGAAAGACACGGGACACACAGACAGATGAGGAAGGGAAGGGAAAGCAGGAGTCAGGGGCAACCCTAAGCCGAACAAGAGACGGGCGAGGACAGAGAAAGAGGGGATGGATCGATAATGGATGTGATGTGATGGATGCCCAGGCTGCTGCAGGTCGGACAGACAGAAAAAAAGGTACGGAATCGGTACCTGAGATGGATGGATGCTAGCCAGGTTGGTGGTGATGATGCTCTCGAGGGTGTGGAGGGAATGGAATAACGTGGCCAGGCGAGCAGCTTGGGCCAGAGGTGGGCAGCCTAAGACTTTAGCTCACAGGCAGGTACAGGTATAATCCCAGGTATCGGGAGGTACTCTAGTGTATAGCAGGCTGCCCTCTGAGCGTTGCAGTCAAGTCAAGCCAGATGCCCTGTAACCCATCCACTATGACAATCACTCGACAACCAAAACGCTTGCAGTCTCCCGCTGTAACCCACAGTCGCTCACGGCAACAGGGATGTCGGGGCAGCTGCGGTAGAAATAAGGGACAAAAACGACAGAGGCAAAAAACGATGACTGCCCAGGATCAGGGGCAGAGACGAAACCCGTGGACCTGAGGGAACAACGAGGTGGAGTCGCAGGCCGGGGCCTGTAGAGCAGAGAGGCCTTGTTAGCGGGCTCTCGCAGCGGGAACCCACAGGGTCAAAGACGGGATCAGCGACCAGCGTCGACAGGCAACGTTTTGAGATGGAGGAGCCATCAATGCCTCCATCTGATGCCTCTTCTTAGAGGCAAAAGTCGCGCGCCTCTGCTCGCTTGCGATTCCCCAATCCGAGACGTCGTCTTCAATGTCCAAAGCCATGGAGGTTTCTCGCTTATTTGGTGGGCTTTCTGAATTCTGAGCAATCGTCTTTTTTGACATCCGGAGGCGTCACCGAGGCGGCCGAGGCGGCGGGTAGTACAAGACGTATTGACAAAATACCTAGGTAGGTAGCTTGACGGATGGATGGGCGGAATTGATCGTCATTGTAGTCGCCAGACCGCCAAAGTCGATCAGCATGATACATAAATCCTTTCAAAGAATACGGGAGAGACAAAACCGACAAGGGGAGAAGCCCTTTGACGCGGAGGTTCTCGTCCTGACGGAACACGGGCATCGAGTTGGCCCGTCCTCAGCACTTGACACACACACACACACACACAACGATGGGCCCAGGAGCTGCGGCCTTCTTGATGCCCGAGCTGAAGCCAGACCAGGAACGACAAGAGTGAAGAAGAAAGGTCAGGTCTGGCATGGCAACGGTTCGAGGATTTACATGCACAGCACACAGCCAAAGTGCAGACAGCAGCGCCTGGGACGACGCAGGGGGTATGTACCGGCCATGGCTTGTGGCAACCGGAGGGTCGTCGCATGAGCTCACTGGTGGACGAGCTGCAGTCCCAAAACAGCTTCCGAGTGCCATTGCTCCTCGTGCCTGAGTTTGTGTGTGTGGTGAGCGAGACAGACAGACGGACGGACCTCTGAGGGGCAACGGGCAGAGACAGAGAGACGGAGAGAGAGGGGAGAGGGGGGGTCGCATCCTTTGCGGCGCCGAGCCAGGGGCAGATTGGACCCGTCGCTAGAGCTCTCTCGCCCAGGCACAGGCACAGGGCACAGGGCACATGGGCTCCAGTATTAAAGTGCCTGCTTCCGTGCTTATGCACTTACGGGTCGTTGTGGATGCCCGCGTGCGTGGGATGATGGAGGGGTCTAGCCTAGGGGAGCAACGCCTTTGCGAGGATATCCGGAGGAGGGGGAATTTGATGTGGTCATGATGGCGACGGTGGTGATTGACTGATGATGATGATGATGGTGATGGTGATGGATGGTGGTTGTGATGGCAAAATCGGGTCGGCACTGGCGGTGGGTGCAGCAGACACAAGAAGTCACCCGCTCGCAATGCTCTCTGTATTCCGTGTTTTGCAATTTCGCCGCCCACTCCGACTTCTCCTTATAGCGCTCTCGATCCCATTCTGTTATAGGGCCCCCGTCTGACCGCTGGCTGTGGCCCGAGTGAGGTCATAATGCGGGTACAGTAGCGAGCTCACGGTCGTGAAAATCACATCACCCCCGGCATCCACTTCTAATCAATTTCTAGTCGCTGATCGTCTTTGGGACGTTGTTACCGTAAAGAGAGAGAGAAAGCAACAAGAAGAAAATTTGTTTGCCAATTCCCGCCGCATGGGGCCCAAGCTTCTGTTCCCATCAGTTTTGATGGATGGATATGCTTGGCGCCATGGTCGAAGCCCTTTCCGCATGCCCTCGTAATATTGTCCACCCCATTCCAAACAGGAACCCGCAGTCCCATTTGCTGCATGTCTCGCATCACCTGCTTTTCTCTCTCTTCTTTCCTCTCCCTCTCTCTCTGTGATCCATGTCCCTCTGCCGTGCTGTGCCTTCTTGGCAATGGACTCCCCCCGGCCTGCCATGCGCAAGACCAGCAGCGCCCCTAACCCTTGCTACCCGGTCTCCAGGCTCCCATGTCGTGCGGGCGGGCGTTGCAAGAGAGACCTTGTTGATCGGCGGAGTTGGCAAACAAGACCATGAATCAAGCGAGGCGACGAAACGGCCGCAAAAACCCTGAAGATCAACTCGTTGTTATCGGAATAGCCCCCCTCCGTTGCCGCCATGCCATGCATATCAACTTGGCTCTGTCAGCCAAGCGATGGTGATAATTTTAGATGCTCCTTCTGGAGCCTCTCTCGGCTGCTCAGCTTCCCGTGAGATATCGCAAAAGTTGCCAGTGAGTTGTCGCATCGTCAAACCGCCATTCCATTCCCGTTATGTCTTGGCCACAACGGCAGATTCGGTGGCAGCCCGTCCCCAAACAACATGCCAAGGCCCAACACTACACCCCCACATTCTCGTCTCGAAGCCTCGCCGTGAGTCGTCTCTGTCTCTCTCGAGTTCGCTTGCCATCAAGTCAAGCCACTCCGGTCAGCATCAACGACGGGGCTGTCACGGACCCCTTTCTCCCCGTACCACCCCAGGCCACTGTTGCTCGCAGAAACGAGGTCGTTTAAACGTGGTGGTGATGGTTTAGACGGCGTCGTTGCGGGGTGCTGGCTATTCGATGGTGGCTCATCTGATCCAGGGCCTAGACGACGCCGGTACTTTGTTGGTTCCTAGATGGCTTGCACCTCATGCTTGGATAGCCGGGCGTTACTCCGTGCCAATCACCACGCAATGGGTGAGAGACGGCTCTGTGCCACGTTTTCCTAGCTCCTCTGTGACATTGTGATGTGATATCCTGCTGAGCTAGGCATGCACAATCTATCGTTTCCTAGCCTGTGCCACCCGCTTCTGCAACTACTTCAACTCCAGCAGGAAGAGATAAGGGATACAGAGACACATACAGGAGTTCAGCAGCCTCGAGTTCCAAGCCAGGCTCTGCATGCATCCCAGCTCACAACTCAGCCTGTCGGATCCGAAGCCCAAGAGGCAGGAAAAAGAAAGCATACGTCAAAGCGGGTTGTGAACTAGCACTGCTAGTTCCAACGCCAACGTGTATGCACAACGATGATGCATATCGCCAAGGGCCGCCCTGGTTGGGCCCACGAGTTGACGTATCGAGATCATGATATATTTCTTTTTCGCCCCCAGCTGTCAAAAACGGCTTCCCTACCGTTGGCCCCTGCCGGCATATCATTACATACCGTTATCAAAACGGACGTGGGAAATCCTCATTTCGCCCGCATCCACGGAACAAGCGCTTGTCGGTTTCTGGCTTCACCCGCATCGAGCCCTCCTCTTCCCGGGGTGCGAATCCCTCTACCACCCGCATTGCGAGCCCACTTCCCACGTGCCGGCGGCTTTTTGCGCTTGTCACTATTTCCTGCTTGACGTCGTCTGGGACTGCCGTGCATACATGTTGGGTCCAAGTTGGTTATCAAGCCTATAGGAGAAATCTGTGTATGCGAGTGAGCCATGCAAAGGAACCTTCTTCAAGTTTCATACACTTTGTTCTCGACCGTCAAACGCTGTGCAACAGACAACTGACAGAAGAAACATGTCGTCGTCTCCGCAGCGGGTGAGCCGCTCTGCTGTCCGATCCGATCGAATGAGAACGCCTGATTGTTCATGACACTCAATCGTTGCCGCCAGCACGAGGTTTCTCCGTCCCCCTTGACACCCTCCCCCTGGTCCACCCCAACTCTGGGGTTTCCGGATCAGCCGTGTAAATAAAACCTGCATATCTGAGAACTTCTGAAACAAATCACGGCTTCTTCAGGGAAGAGCCCAACCTGTCACCGGCCGGCCTCTCCGGACTCCTCATGATCCATGTACCCTCCTCGGCTCTCTCCGGTGTCAGGCTCTGCAACTCGCAGGCACAACTCTGCCCATGTCAGTTCCGGGGCTGAGCCTCACATTCAACGTCCTGGCGCTACTTGCTACCCCGTGTTCACCGCCAAATCCTTGTTGTATAACAAGGGGGCCATCGGCCAATGGTTCGCCTGCTTCTCAACTTCCAAGTTTTTACAGAGGAGGGCATACGTATGCTGAACTGATGGGTGTCGATCTGGCATGTGAATGTTAATAATACCTGGTGCGATATAGCGTTCTTCTTTATTTAGTAGTTAGGCACACTACATATAGAACATGCTGCGTAAGCCCCTATGCAAAGAGTTGCGCAGACTATATTCCCAACTCAGGGGCTAGATAGTCGTCAGACATGAGCAGATATCTAGGTTACCTGACGCAATCAAAAGGCTCTAGCTTGAGATGAGGGCGCAACTCGTTGCTTCCTCGAAGTTGTTACGTCTGCCCATGTCGATAGCTACATGTATTCCCAAGTACCACATACAGTATCTCATTCCTTCAGCCGCGGTCCCGTAAAGGTAGCCGGTTTGACATGAATTATCTGCTGAACATTCGCCTCCTCGCGGCCACGTTCGCAGAAGCAGTTAAAATCGGCATCAATGTGCCAGTCTTCAGGCTCGTCTTCCATCACCAATCCCATGGTCCCAAGCGCCTGGATCACGAGCGTCGCCTAGTCGGTCGAGTTCGATGGCGGTTGATCATGGTCAGTGGCTGTTAGGGTCTCCCAGTTTGCGTCATCCTTATAAGAGACTCGATTTGTTGGGTCGGGTAGCGGCACGGAGCTGATGACATTGGTGAAGCACTCATCAAAGTCTCTCTTGTAGATGAAGCCAACGAATGAGTCAACGGGCACACTTAGGCTCCCATACTTGTTGACCTCAAGCTTGAATCTGGAAGAGCCCGGCTGTTCCCGGGGCATAAACAGGAGGCCACCGACTACCTTTTCGGATGGATTTAGGTTATTGGACACCGATTCGTATGTTTGGGGACTACCAAACACCCTTTCATGGATTTGGTGAGGTTGGGGTAGACCCCCGGAAGTTTGAATGAAGATGCCCGTCTCAATAGCATGAGCCAATTCAGGTTCCGTGTATTCAACAGGGAGACCAGCTTCAAAGTCAATAATGTATAGCCCGTATGTATGTCTAATCCAAGGGGCTTCCGTGTTCGTCCAGATCAATGGCGTCTGCCCTCCCATGTCGGCCAGGTGAGAAGACATGGTTTGTCGCAGATCACCCACAGAATGACTGAGTCTGTTGTTTTGGTTTCTACATGAGCTGAATGTCGAAAGAACTCATACAGGCAAGTTGAATTATATCTCTCGCGCGGAAGAACGGGAGAAGTCGATGATTCGTTGTGATGGGAAGGTATTCGGGGGAGATTGAAAGAGTGAAAGTCGATTCTTGTTTCAAGATGAACAGACTCAAACATTTCCCAGAGAACTGGGGCTTCTAAATCAGTCCAACATATTGGGTCCGAGCCGAGTGAATGGGACAAATGGATTAGTGTTGCTTGCAGCCTCAAGTTTGCTGTTCTCTCGGGTAATGACATTGGTCGTAAAGAAGGGCAGGAGGCAATCATACAGCAACTGCAAGAAGGAGTCATACTCTTTGAACCTCATTGTAGAGACAAAGATGACCGCATAAAGCAGGCATTACAAACAGTTGATATGAAGTCTTGAGCAAGGGCCGCCGTTTAGGACAAGTCGCACTAAGCATTTCCTCACTTCAAAGACAAGCTTACAATACATTCTCATGTCAACAACACGCCAACATATTTAGCAACTTCAAATAGATGGGCAAATTACTACGCTCGCTTCTTCTCAAAAGACACAGAGAAACTCACAGGGAGTCTTGGAGTTCCTGATCCACCGAGGTTAGCGTGGTGGATCTCGGTCCAACCCGTGATGTCATTGGACTCTGTACCTACCCCAAGCTTCAACCCTTCACAACAGCAACCTTCCCTCCCAGAACCAATTGACAACCCCTCATCCTCCAGCAACACCTCGATTCCCTCCCCGACGCTCCAATTACTCCCCGACAATGGCTTTCCGAGCTTCCTTCCGCCGTGTCGCCCTCGCAGGGCCCACCACCGCTGCCCGCAGCTTCCACTCGACCCCGCCAGCTCTGGTCCGCGTCGGCCAAGAGATCCCCGACATCGACGTCCTGGTCGAGGACTCGCCCGGCAACAAGGTCAATCTCGCCGACGAGTTCAAGTCGGGCAACGGCTACATCGTCGGCGTCCCCGCCGCCTTCTCGGGCACCTGCTCCAGCAAGCACATCCCCTCGTACATGAACCACCCCAAGCTCAAGGAGGCTGGCCACGTCTTTGTCGTGTCCGTCAACGACCCCTTCGTGTGAGTCTGGGCCCGTGAATTCTATCCCCGATGTCCTGATGCTAACTTTGGTTCTACAGCATGAAGGCTTGGAGCGAGCAGCTGGACCCAGCCAAGCAGACCGGAGTGAGTCAACCTTATAAATTCCAACCTTCTCTCGAGCTCGAGTGGTGTGTCGCTAACCCCCGTTCTCCTCAGATCCGGTTCCTCGGTGACCCTACCGGTAAGTTCACTGAGGCTCTGGACCTCGGCTTCGACGGCTCCGCAATCTTTGGTGGCATGCGAGGCAAGAGATACGCTCTCAAGGTTGAGGACGGCAAGGTCAAGAAGGCACACGTCGAGCCCGACAACACCGGCACTAGCGGTAGGTTATTGCAACGTCACCATCGTCACGATGTGAGTCTGGAAGCTAATGCATACTTGCGTAGTCTCGATGGCGGAGCAGGTGCTGGACTGAGAGACGGACTGGGACAACTTGCAAGTACACTGATCGAGCACGATGCAGCCGTGATAAAATCTCCATGTATGTATGAGAGAGGCCAAAAATTAAACTATAATGAGTGCGGCTTTAAGAGAGTCTGCCCTGGTATGACTTCACGACTTGGATGTCCCTCACACTGCATCGAGCGCCGGCTTGTGAATCTAATTCCCAGACACTAGCCCAGTGACTGGTTAATGCAATTGACAGTACGACCTAGCTTGGATCAGTTCATATCGACTCAAGACATCCTGTCTTGGCATCGGAATTGCTTCCAATGCATTCGACATGAGCTCGGCAACTTAATCGGGTTCTTGGGGAGGAACTCCAAGTCGAGCACTTGCGGTGTTTACCAACCCATTTCATTCGATATGTAATAGACTGCAATCAACCTGTGTCAAAGTCAATGGCGGCTTGTTATAAAGTCAGAGCATGTCGGTGATGCCGTCCAGATCTTGGGGGCTTGCAGCTCATGGTTCCCGCCAAGCGAGACATGTGAAGTGGTTCATCGTTAAGTTCATCTGGACACGTTCCAGGACTCAGCGTCCAGTTGCATCTTTGCGTGCAGTGTTGAGGGATCCCGTACGCGTCTGCAGTTGTGTGTTTGCCATCCTTGAGTTGTGTGACAGTGCTGGTTCGGTCTTGACAGCGCGCGCCCTATCAGTGTGAGCATAGTCCGAGAAGGGTTCGCGGGCATCACTGATACAGTATAGTCTTAGCTAGTCTATCCATTCCATGTGCAAGAAAGTGATGAAGGGGGTATTAATATTGTCGCGAGCTCTGGTTGGTCAGCTTTTCTTGAGAGTTGTGTCAACCGTTGGGAAAGTAGACAATGACAAACACTATCTATTTACCGCTTATTCCACGCAATTGAGTTTTAGGAATTTAAAGAGCCTGGGGAAGCTTGCTGCCTTGTTGAGACCCTGCATCGTTGTGGCGTGCGTACTTGGGGGTCTCATTGATAGAGAACATGTACGACTTCAGGATCAAAGTTGATATCGACTTGACATGAAATGACATGACGTGCAACAGCTTCCCCATCCACAACATACAAAGACAACCATGGCTGAAATCCAAACACTGATAGTTCGATTCAATCAGAACACTGTCGCGCATTCTCGTTGCTGGTTGAAACATTCAAGAGATGTACGATGGGTGCCCTTTCTCGAGATACCTACCCTATATCCACCCCGCAACTTGACATGTGAGTCTGGATATGGTAGCGCTTCCTGATGACACAGCCGACTGGCTCCTTTGACCAAGGAGTCACGAACATCACTACTAGTATGTAGATCTTGTCGGCTACGTACGTTGGTGGGAAGAATCGGGGACGTTGGCTCCAGAGCCAACTAGCAACTACGAAGGAAGGATCACAAATAATCACGCCTACCGCGGAGTTACATCCATGCCAAGACATGTAATTACCTCTCGACAGCCACCACAAAACAACTCAGGGGTAACCTGTAGGAGTGGTGACCAAGGATGGTGACTGATCACACCAATGCTACGAGCTTGTGACATATCACCGGGGACAAGCAGGAAACTCAATAGAATGAAACTGCGGCAATAGTCTGCCTTGGCCGCTGACAGCGTCATGGCACGGAAATACCGCGGGACGCCTCGGCTTTGAGACGACGAAAAGCAATGACTCCCCCCCAAAGGTGCCATGGCCCGAGATGACGATCGTCGGCTCGCCCCGCGAAAGCTTGGATGGAGGAGGCTCTGAGACGCCAGACGGTGGCGGCAAATGAGAAGAGGTCGCAAGGGCGATGGCTCGTCACCCCGATAGCTGCTGGTGCTAGACAGGGGAGAGCTAATTGCGATTTTGGGAAAGGAACCGTCGCGTTCGGAACGCGATACCACGGTCAACCTGTCTGAGTGGACGAGTTAAGCGCGTAGCAAAGCATTGGGCAATGTGAAGACGTGTGACGACGAATCGGAGCCCAAGACGAGTTAGAGGACCGGCCGGGGATGTGACGGCCGCGTGCGACCCGGGCCTAGCCCGGGAGGACCGAGTAAGAGAGTTGAAGAGCTCCAGGATTGAGTTTTGAGTTGTGATTGCGAGTGATAACCGTACGAGACATGAATCGCCTGGCTGTGATAGTGACGGCCATGAAGAAGGATTTCCGTGATATGCGTCCAAGCTCAGGAGCTGAATTGCGGCTGAGAAAGATGACATGGAGAGCGATACGAGCCTGCCATGGGCGAGTAATGTGAGTGGAGATGTAAGGCTGTTCCGAGACAACTGGATTACAGAAGTCGCGCTCTTCAACAAGAGAGACAGGCAGATGCGTGCTGTGCATGGTGTTGGGCAGGGTCGAACTGGTAGTGGTGCCAGGCCCGCAGCGCATGTGAGTTGGTGGGAAAGATACCCTCATGGATTCAAACTCAAGAGCGCCAGGAAGAGGAAGGACATCAACGCAGGCATCAATCATGCAGCGTGAAAACAAGAGAAGCCACTTGCGTTGCCACGCCTGAGCTTGTATCGCCAGATGGAATAGCCTGATGAGATCAAGCCCAAGATGACGCTCGTTGGGTGACATATGTAGTGTGCCAAGACGAGGCGCTCAAGAATCCAGTGATGCAGGCCTCGGTGCAATCCACGATGCGATGATGCGGCCAGTGCAGCACCTCCTGTTGCGAGCGACGTGTCAAAGGTCTGGCAACAATGTGGTTAAGCTATCGGTCCAGCCCAAACGTTGGGCCTCAGGCCTGTCGTAGATCATCCAGGGCAGCGGCTCCATGCGCCTTCTCGTCTTGTGATGGATGTGGGATGATTGAGATGCCGTCGACGCATCGCGCATGTGCTCCGTCATCACCGTTTATCACATGCGGCAAGGGGATTCCTGATGGTGAAATGGAATGCGTCATGGCGAGCGAGGGACCAGACCACAAGAAGCTGTGTCAACTTGACAAGTTAGACTAGGTGCCCTCAATATCGACGGCTTGTATAACACAGCCAATCGGAGGATTATCGATCGATGCCTCGTCCCATATCCAATCGATCTCCGGAAGCCTCGAGATGTTGCTGCTGCCGCCGTCCTTTGTGTTGATGTTTAGGTTGTTAGGTTTTGCTTGACTTTGAAGCCTGCTGCCTGAGGAGGTCCAGACAACCAGCGCCTGCTCCTGCCTCCTGCTGCATGTGGGAGGGGTCTCTGCGACACAACTGGCCAACCTCACAACATCATCATCCAAACAGAGCTGTCGACGTCGACAGCCGCCCAACCAACCACCGTCATCACCACCACCACCTCTTCCTCCATCTCCAACGACGCCAGAGACACGGGCGTGCACACCACCACGCGGCAGGGCCCCACCACCCGAGACGCGCGAAACACGGAGCCGGAGCCCCGACTATAACGGCAAGCGGATATGACTGCGTACAGTACTGTACGCAGCAGTATGCGATGCGTGAGAGTAGAGCACAACCGACAACACACCAACGTCGCACTCCGAGACCAGTTGGTCTCAAGTCTCCAGTCTGACCTGACTTGTGCAGTGAAGCAGCTCTTCTCGGTCTGGCAGGTGCACTTGGTCGCAAACGAAACCATTGCATCAATCGCCCAACGCTCCTCAGTCGGTACGGATAAGCCAGCAAGGACGCGCCGCGCCGCGCTCGCGCTCGCGCACCAAGAAAATAGGCATCAGAAAATGCCCACATCCACGGACCCTTCGGCAGGTCGTCCCGCAAATCCCAGCGACGTGCTACGACCGTGCCACCGAGATCCACAAGCCCAGGATCCACGGCCACTCACCGACTCCATAGCTCTTACGTACGAACTGCTGCGGCCGGCATCCAGCACCTCGGACGGTATTGACGCAGGGCTTGAACGGCAATGACATGGGAAGCGAGAATCGGGTGCCTCTGCATTTGTTGGCGGCGCATTAGAATGAGCAACAACGAGCCACCTCTGGCTTCAGCAAGCCTAGCAAAGCCAGCACCTTATTTTTGGGCGTTCCCCGAGCTGGCATCAATGCACTTAGCTGGCAGCTTTCGTAGGCATGGATAGAGCACACGCAGATCCGAGAGCCGTGGAGAGCCGTAGGAGTCACAGACAAGCAGCAGCAGGCCAGGCCGAACAGATACACACCAAGGCAGAAGAGGCAAAATCAAGGACGAGGCTGGGAATGTCTCTGAGAGATCCAATGCCACCAGTAGCCAAGAGGTCCAGATCGCCGGATTGAGGCTTCCCCGAGCGCCATCAACAAACTCACCGACATTTCCCATTCGTCTCTTGGTAATGGCACGTCCCGATCCATCGTGGCTCTCTGCCAGCCTGGCCATGCTGCCTCGTGTCGCTGGTCGCTGTCGTTGCGCAACAGCAAAGCAAGCGACCGAAAAGAGGCAAATTCACGTCACGTGTCGTCGATTTGATCCTGGGCGTGTGAGATTCTAGGCTCCTAGCCTGTCCTGGAGAAACCCGACGCCATGAGCGGTTCCGGCGCTGGAGCCCAACCCAGTCCGAACATTCTTACGCCCACAGCAGCACGGCAGGGAGTAGGCAATGGATTCGGCTGAACCTGCTGAGGCCAGCCTGAATACCTAGGTCCGGGATCTGTGATGTGTGAGCCAGGTCCCGCACGCCGCCCAACCAGCCTCGACGGGGTGGGAAATCGATAGCGTATCGATAGGAAGTTGGAGCCAAATGTTGGCGCTGCGAACCAACACCTCAAATGTACGACGAGTCACATCGAATGGCAGTAGGGCCAGCAACGGCAGAGAAGCTTCCAACGGCCAGCCCTAGAAAACAGCAAACCCAGTCACCGCTTTATCGTGAACTAGAGCAGCAGGCTACCTCTGACCTCACCTTAGGTTCGGTACTTTGGCTTTGGAGCTCCAGCTCCCCAAGCTCCAAGCTCTACTTTGGAGCAACACCGTCTCTTTGTGGCCCCGTCTTCCGCCCGAAGGTAAAAAAAACCTTGGGAGCTAATTTTAGTCCCCGAGCCTGCCAGCTCATCCATCCACCCACCACCCATACTGACGATGATCGGCCGACAAGAAAGAGGGGGTGAAGAGACGGGAAGCTGGTTGTCTCGAGTTTTTGGTTGCCAACACTGGCGTCACTGGACAGCGGGTTGCAACACCTGGATCTGCCTACGTACCTGAGCAGGTAATCAGTCCTTCCAGCTGAACGGTGTAGAGTTATGAAAGCAAGCAAGAACGAGGGCGAGAGAGAGGCGGTCTGGGGAAGGTAACGAGGAAAAGCAGAGTGGCTGAGCAAGTGCTAAAAACGAGGCAAAAAACAAGACAAGACAATACGAGACAAGCCCCAAAAGTTTTGCAGCGTTTCTTTAACACGCACCCCGTTTCCTCGGTGCATTCCTGAGGAATCGTAAAAAGAAGTGAACCAAGAGAGAGCGGGGTCGGACTGTGATGAGGATGAGAGAAACATGGAGGTACATAGGTAGTAGCATGGAGCGCATCAGATAAAGGGACGGGGCCCAAGATTTGATACTCGGGACACCGGATCATGGTATCACTACCGAGGAGAGGGCAGGGACAGGGCAGACCAGACCCGAGACGACTGTCATGAGTCTGGAAGCTGGCAGATGGGTGAAACCAAGTGCCTGATCATGACACTGGCGTGTTGATGTTTGACGGGCAGCCAACAAAACCGCGCAGCTCACTGACCTTGGGAAGGTTCAAACGGTAGAGGTAGAGCTGCTGCTGGCGACAGGCCGTCCCGGAGTCCGAGCCCGTGCTTGTGTTGGGGTGCACACCTGGGTGGCCCTAGCTGGCAGTAGCTGGCAGGACCCCACTCCAGAAGCCCCTCCCCCCAAACGTGAGCGCAGAGCCAGGGATCAGAGTTGGGTTTTCCTCCTTGCATCACGTCATGCCGTCAAATCAAATTGTGGCCAGCCTCCCAGCCATCGGTTTGACCCACACGCCCGGGCTTGGTCAGCCAGTCACAAGTGTAAAAGAGTCTGGATCCCGCCCCTCAAATCATCTCGTCGCATTTCCTCGTCCTCCTCGCGGCCTTTCCTCCTTCACGGCCAATCAATCCTCCTGTTCCTGTTCTCGTCCACTCGACGAGCAATCAGATTCGTCCCAGCCCTCGAAACACTTAATTGTGTCTGGTTATTCGCTGGCCATTCACGAATCGCATTCAAATCCCCGAATCTCGCTTGATTGGGTCCGCAACCGCAACCGCTCCCGATTAAACGCTCTGCCCTCCAGGTTGCTTTGAGTTTCCCGCAGCCTGTACCAGTTCTGCCATTCGCCCAGCGCCCGCCGACTCGCCCCAAACGGCAAACGCACCACGCCAGGAACTGCTCTATCGTACAGCTCCAGGATAGCTCCAGCTCCAGCTATAGCTCTAGCTGTGTGCTAAAACTCGACTTGCAAACGCCCTTGACGTTTGATCTTCGTCAAAACTCGCGGTTCCGTTAAACGTCCGCAAGCCCCGTCGCGCACTGTCAAACAGCTGCCAGGCAGCTCAGGCTATTTTCCCTTTCAGCTCACTGGGATTTTTCAGCTCTCCGCCCAGATTTCGACTTGACCTCAAGGCTACTAAGCCTAAAAGGCCTGCTGCTCAATAACTGCCGCGTTGCCGCGTTACCCTAACCTTTTCCTTCATCCGCATCTCTCCTCTTCATTCGCGCATTCCACGCACAAACATCTCACCTATCCGATTGATTCCCTCCCGCTCCATCTCCTCCACACGATTTCGCGCTCGCTCCCTGCTATTTGACTCGATCGAGTCAACGCCTGTGCGTGCTGTGATTACCCGAGGCGATCCCTACATTCACGCAATCGTCAGTGGGCACCTGTTTCCGAAGGCCAGACGCGTCTTTCGTCGGTCGAATCAACTTGCACCAACGTCCTCGGCGAGAGCCATCTCTGCGCCTACCCTGTCTATCTCTGACACAGCGACATCACTGCTCTTGCGGTCGCTTCCGGGCCCGGACCATTCTTAGCTTGGCCCTTGCCGTCATCTTGTGGCCCGTCAGATAATTACAGGCGCACGCTGCCGCGCGACAAAACCAGCCCTCGCTCGCCCGAGACAGCCCACCCACCCCAAAATCTATCCACCTTGCACCACCAGCAAATCAGCACGCTTTTCTGGCCTCGCTTCGCCTTTTCAACATCACGACCACAAGGCCTATCATCGTCGCCAGCTTCGTCTTGAACATCTCCATTGGCCGCTTCACCCATCACCTGACAATCTCTGCCTGCGGATCCCGATTTACCCCAGACTCGCCCATCGTCAACTGGACCTTTGTGTCGACGTCGTGCGAGTAAGCTTTGAGCGCGTTGAAGCTTCCACCGTTCCCGCTCAACCGTGCATCCCGCGCCCGCCTGTGCACCTGTCGGCATCTTGCATCACAAAAGGTACGTAGAACCTCTTCTCTTTCATTTCTTCAATTCCCCCGGAGCTCGTCGCTGGAGCGCTTCTCCTTGCACGGCTAGACTTTGCCTGGAACTTCGCCCCGGCGCATACGCGAGCGCGTTGTTCAATGCTGTCATGACAGGTCGTGTCAGCCCGGCAGCATTGACTTCGCCTCATCACCAAAAAGACGCGTCTTTTGTTCTGGCAATCTGCATTCAACGCGTGTTTCTGTGTCTTGTCGACGGCTTGGCTACTACCTCGTCCACCTACATCGCCATCGCTCTGGTGTTACTTACACCATTTCGGCCATCTCTGGTTGCCGATAACCCACCGTGATTCAAGCTGACCAGCGCGATCATAGCTGTCGAAACGACTTCGCAGCCGCTTGGACTCTCAGTCAAGGCGCTGTACATTTCTGTATATAGGTACGTACCACGTGTTTTATGTCATGCCCTCTATTCCTCCCTCTTCCCGCACCCTCGTCATTCTTCCTGGTCACGGCCCGAACTCAGCTGGAATTCGTGTGGAATGAGTGCACACTCTATTGCGCCGACCTGCCTGTTTCAAACTCTCCCCCGCCAGACATGCCACTCTTGTTCCCACTCCACCTCATAAGCATTATCCCCTCTTTCCCCCACGAAACAGCCTGACGGTGTGTCGGCTTCGTGAGACAGATGAAGATGATGTTGAGAATGATGTCGTCCCCTGTCTTTGCCTTTTACCCTTATCCTTGTCCATCAGCCTTGATATGCACACCCGTCCCTTTGTCTGCGTCCCGTTCCTCTGGCCAGCCAATACCCCGCTCTGGCACCCTGTTGCAAGGCGCAGGGCCGCAGCTATCCAGAGCCCCGGAAGGGCATCGAGTCTCCGCCACCAACCAGCTTGGGCGCCGCCTTGCCTTGCCTTGATGCGAGTTCAACGGCGCTTATCTGGCTGAGTGCAGCCCAAGGGCCGCACACTGCGGACCGATTCAAGCTCATTCGCTTCGACACCCCTTGCAATGCCTGTCGGACAAGGGCCGGCAGCAGCAGCATCATCATCAGCATCATCGGCGCGCCTGAAGTTGGGACGGGGAGCGGCAGCCCCGAACACGACCATGATCGGTCTGGGTGTGATGCAACAAGTTTCCGTCTCCTCTTGAGGCCTCGAGTCAAAGCCCTTGCTTCCAACTCGGGGCCTGGCCAGCCTGGGCTGGGTGGGCGTGGTGGGCCCGCCTGTTGCATATTCCGTCATGCATGGGACTCTGGGCTGCCAACGCATCAAGAGTGGCTTTCCAGACGCGCATTTCCACCCTTCCCGCTCCCCGTTGCCCGCCCCCGTTTTTTCTCGCTGCCCTCCTTCACCCTAGTCTAGCTGGCATATATACACCTGAGCTAACGCCTATGGTTGGACAGATCTCTCACGACAAGTAACGGACCAGCCAGCGCTGTCCTTCGTCACTGTCTGCCCTGTGATCGGCTACTGTCTTATTCTTTGAACTAGAGCCATCGCTTCTCGCGTGGCTGTGTCAAGCGCCGCATCAGCCACCATAGGCATTATCCAGCCACGACATCAGCTCGCATCTGCTGTGGTCAACCGCCTGAGCGACTGCTTCTGGTCAATTAAGTCTGCCAGCTCACTCACGCATACCCAATCACTCCCGTGTCCCTTTTCAGGTTGGTTCTGCCCCGAGCAACTTGGAGACAGGACTCCCAACCCAGAGCCCAACTCTACCCAAGTGAAGCAGCGGTCTTTAAACCTCGCGCATTTCGCTAACTGAATATCCCGTCGATTGCAGCTATTCGTTATCTGCTCTTTGTGACATTTCCACACTCGAGTCCAACATCGCCACGCGTCGTAACTCTTTGGTTGATTTCGGCTCTGGACCCTGACACGATCAGCGAATTGAAACGCGACGAGGACGCCCTTCCTCGACACCTACCAATCAGACTGGATTCCTAGTGTATGATGGACTACGGCCAATACCAGCACCAAGGACAAAACGCACCCTCAGGCTACGCGAACTCCGGCGCTGCTAATAACATCACCTCGCCTACGAATAACATCAACCAGCACACGGTGCAAACATCACCAATTCTGTCATCCCAGCAACAGCCTGGACAGTCTCAAGGTCACAACATGTATCAGCCTCAATACGGCGTGCCACAGCAGGGCATGCAGCAAGTCCATTATGGCATGCCTGGCATCCAGGCGGCCGCGATGGCTGCGACAGCCGCCGCGTCAGGCTCAAATTACGGTTATATGCCCTCGGACCCCAACATGCCTCAGAGCTCCCCTCGCATGGGCGGTGCCAATGCTAAGAAGGATGGCCGCCAGTCCCCGCGCATGAACAATATGCCCCAGATCCCCGGCCGTCGAATGAGCCAGGTCACCAGTCCCGGGGTTCCAAATGCGCCGACCATGATGAACCACGCCGCCGCACGGCCCGGAGTCGCCCCACCTCAGATGCCGGCCGCCCAGATGCAGCACCCGCAATCTCCGGAGATGCCCGCTGGCGGCGGCGTTGAGGAATCTCCTCTCTACGTGAACGCGAAGCAATTCCACCGCATTCTTAAGCGACGTGTTGCCCGGCAAAAGCTCGAGGAGCAGCTTAGATTGACCTCCAAAGGCCGAAAACCGTACCTTCACGAGTCACGACACAACCACGCTATGCGACGGCCACGCGGTCCGGGTGGACGATTCCTTACAGCGGAAGAAGTTGCAGCCATGGAACGCGACGGCAACAAGAGTACCGATGGCAAAACCGATGATTCTGCGGGCGAAAAGGCGCCTGGATCCGCAGGAACCAAGCGCAAGTCTGAAGCCGAGTCTGCGACTGCGAACAAGAAAGCTAAGACGGATACAGCAAGCCCTAGGGACGATGAGGATGAGGACGAGGGTTGATCTCGTACGCCTTCGCGTGTATATCTCCCAGTCTCTTTTGTCAACCTATAAGCGGTTTACGACGTCACGACAGCAGCACGATTGTTACTTCTTTCTTCAGCTCCCCACTCGAGTCCATTCATGAGGTCTACGACGGGCGAGGGGGTTTCTTTTTAACCGGACGAGGGTGTCTTCGGTTAATAGGGGTCCGTTCTTGAGTTTGGCACCTTCGTTTACGGTTCTTACAGAGTTTCCCGGGCCGCGCTCGGACTTGGGCACACTCTTTTTTTGATTGGTTTCGTTTTAATACAGCACTGGACTGGCAACAGCATGGCATGCCTGTTCTCGGGCAGGTGTGGCCTCAGGAATTTCGGATGGACAGAATGCATGGACGATTCGACATGATGGATACCCCCCCCTCTTCGTTACTTCATTCGGGCCTTTCTCTTTTGTCTTTTCGGTTTTCGTCTTTCTTTTCGCTTTGGACTCTTTTAGATGGTTCGCTACTTTTGCAAGCGTCGGTCTGGTTACCAACGCCTACCTTCGTGCTGCTTATTGGTTTATAAGCAGACATGACAGGTTGGCAATTGAGCGCGGGAGAGAGGAGAAAGAGGGGTGCCGAAAACACAAAGCAAAAAAAGAATATCTGTTAAATACTTGGGAAGAGAAAAAGGATTACTTGCAGACTTGCCTTTCAAAAGGGCAAGCTCAATGATGTATGTATTTAGCGTCTTCTGCGATGATCCTCTGCTGGATTATATGCAGAAGACGTGGTGTCTGAAAATTAAATGCGATGCTTTTTTTTATTGACCTGTTGTCTTGTCTTGATATACCTCTGGTTGTGACTGTGACGGCTGGTTTTGCACTTGAGAAATTTGACAAGATATTGCCGCTACCTTAACCTAGGTAGATGTGGCTAGCAATTGGATAGAGCCGCCGAGACAAAGGAGTGGTTAATTAGCCCTGGCAACAAAGCGGCTCTTTGCCCGTCGCAGACATAGTACCGAGGAGAGGTGAATGGGCAAGGCAGGGAGGATGTGGAGAGATTGGGGAAGAGGGGCGGATTTACTGACCCGCGGGCGACGAACGGGCTGGGAGGGCGACCCCAGATTCGTACCTCGGCACGTCAGACAAGGGACCGAGCAACAGCGTCGAGGTGCTACTCAGTCGGAACGGCGCGTGCAATATGTAAAGACGGTGCATCGACCCTGGTCTCATTGACTTTTGGGTCTCTATTCTAGCTCCTCGAGACTTTTCCGACTTGTTCTGCCGCACCGCCGTGTCTACCACTCCCGAACAAGCGTTACACCAAGCTGCGAGCGAGGCGAATTGAGACGACCGTGTACCCAACCCTCTTGATCCATCCTCACCATGGCTGGCAGAGTGCGGCAGCCCGTCGACGAGGCGGCGCTCCAGAGATACATCTCGGACAATGTGCCGGCCATTAAGACGCCGATTGACCTGAAGCAGGTGAGCTCCCTGAACCTCGCGTCTCGTCGCCTCCACCGTTCGCGATGCTGACCAGTGACGTCAAACAGTTTGGCTTTGGTCAATCCAATCCCACGTACCAGATCACCGCCGCCGACGGCCAGCGCTTCGTGATGCGCAAGAAGCCCCCGGGAAAGCTCCTCTCCAAGACGGCTCACAAGGTCGAGCGCGAATACCGCATCATGCACGCCCTCGAGCACACCGACGTTGCCGTGCCCAAGACGTACTGCTTATGCGAGGACGATGCTGTCATTGGCACCCCCTTCTACATCATGGAGTTTCTCGACGGGCGCATCTTTGAGGACTTTACCATGCCGAGTGTCGAGCCCGCGGAGCGCGAGGCCATGTGGCGAGACGCTGTGGTGACGTTGGCACGCTTCCACGCCGTCGACTACAAGAAGGTTGGCCTGGAGAGGTTTGGCAAGCCGTCTGGGTTCTATGGTCGGCAGATCAATACATGGGTCACCATCTGCGGTAGCCAAGAGAAAGCCGTAGACGTAGAGACCAAGGAGCCGGTTGGCAAGCTGCCGCACTTTGAGGAGACGGTGCGCTTCTTCAAGAACGAGCGGCTGCAGCCCAAGGATCGGGCGACGCTGGTGCACGGCGACTACAAGATTGATAACCTGGTGTTTCACAAGACCGAGCCGAGGGTAATTGGCATTCTCGAGTACGTTTTTGACTTACTTCCACTGCTTGTGTTTTGATCTTGAGCTGACATGGCCGTCTTTTACAGTTGGGAGATGTCAACGGTCGGCCACCCCCTCTCGGACGTGTGCAATTTCATGACAAACTTCTACACGGCTAAGCACGCCGGCGCGGCGCCCTACGACGCGTCGAGCTTCCTGCCCGGCCGAGTCCCGGGCCTCCCGCAGCCGGAGCAGATCCTGGAGTGGTACACGGCGGCGAGCGGGTACGACCCCCGACCGGAGCTGCCGTGGGGCATGGCCTTTAACATCTGGAAGCTTGCGGGCGTATGCCAGGGCATTGCGGCGCGGTACGCGACGAGGCAGGCGAGCAGCGAAAAGGCCAAGAACCACGCCGTCACGAGGGGCCCGCTGGCCAACTGTGCGTGGGCGCTGGCGAAGGAGGCTGGTGCTGGCGGCGAGGCGGGGACCAAGCTGTGAGGGAGTCGGTGGAGGTCAAGGAATACAGAGACAACTCATCATCCATAGATTTGATTAATATTAGGACGAGGTTTAGAAAAGACTAGCTCAGAATATTCAAAGTCCTGGCCACTGTGTAGTCTTTACCTTTCATAAAGTAAGCACGTTTAGACCTACCATGACATAACCAGGGTACCTTGGGATAATCACACGAGTCCCGTGTTGTTTAACTATAATCAAACCGGGGTTTGTTTGTGCAGCGAGTTTCAGGCTCAAACAAGAATCTTTGACATTTCTATGCGAGGCCGTTTCTAGTGCATAAAGGCTGCGTCAGACCGGTGGCATAAACTGTTGCAAGGGAAAGCTAAATGCTAAAGATTTCATGCGTGGATGACGCCTCTTATCGATCTAATGGTCCTCTATAAATAACTTGCATCGTGTGCAGGTGGAATATTGATATGTGATGCATTAAAATAAGAGGATCATAAAGAAGACTGAGTTTGGGCCAGGCCTTGAGTTAACTCTCTCATTTGCCTTTTTGTCTAGTTGCTGTACTGAAACGGTAGATGGACTAACAGCTGGATGCCGTGACAAGTCAATCCAAACATCCATCATTTCAGCAATCTGCAACCTTATGCCTGATCGCTTCTGTCAAAATGCAGACAGACCCATTTAGGGGCTGGGCATACATAGATAAGGAAATCCAGGGTCGCCACGTTATTTTTTTCCCTGCCGGGTTCAAGGTATCCAATCAGTGGCGCTTTAAGGTGCAACCATCCCCGAGATGCCAGATCCAAAACGGCGGCGCCTTTTATGACGTTTGCACACCCTCGGCAGAGCAATTCCTTCTTTCGCTTCTTCTCTGCTGGCTTTGCATGTTCTTGCAAGCCCCCGTAGCCGCGAGACTGCAGCATCAATTGATTCCGTCTCGGAGCCTGTCTGGACCGTAGTTTTACTTGCTTTGCTACTGCCGTATCCGCACTGGGTGTCTAGGCTTATCGCTCGCTTCAGGTGTTAGCTCAAAGCAGATCTTGTCACGCCCCAAACGACGACGACGCGAATCTCATCACCTCGACGCCTCGCTCACCAATTCTCCTCCCCGGAAGCCACTCGGACCTCACTGGGCTGGCCTGTCGATGGCTGGCAACATCCGCCGGCGTATCACGCTGCCGGATCCGCCTGCGGATGAGCGTCGTCCCCTGCTGAGCCGGCTCAGTACCGGCGGCGTCGAGAATGCCGAGGCCGTCTACAGCTGCATGACGGACCCTCACAGCCACTTGCCCGTCTACACCAACATCCACCGCATCCGCCGCGACATTATCAGTGTCGTCGAGGACTACCTGAGTCTAGAGCAGCTGCAGGACCTGCGGATCAACGTCACCGTCGTGAGACCGCTGGTGGATAAGTTCTTTGGCCTGAATGACATCTCCATCAGTGAGAGACTGGAACCCTTGTTTATTATGATACTATTGCTGACCTGAAAACTCAAGTATACTGTCTGCTGGTCAATCGTGCCCAGTTTCTCGATGAGCAATCTCATCTCAACAATCGTCACAATGTCAACTTTACACGTGCTACTCTATGTGAGCTCATCGCGACTCGCATTCTCCGTCGCTTTGGCGAAGCCCATGATGGTCATGACGGCCTCCTATTGCTGGCTCACATTCTAGTCGCTGGCTTTGAGCCCTTTCAAAATGCGCCCGACGAGATCCGCGCCGAAGCAGAACGTAGCACCTCGTGGGTTCACCACAAGACGCTGCCCTCTCTCGAAATCGCCATTGTAACCGAAAGCAAGCACTTTCTGAGCTCTGCGACCTGCCAGAAGGTTGTCGCGGCCATCTATGAGGGCCGCATTGTCTACACACCCTCTACCTTTTGGGACATTATTCCGGATCATTACAAGTTGAAGCCCATATCCGTTTACGACCCCCGCGACTCGCCTCTGCTGAACCAGTACCGCCTCATTGTTCCTCGTACCAGGAACATTCTCGAGTCTATCCAGTTTGCTGTACTTCTGGCTCTCTACGTTGTGGTCATGGTTCTGAAGAGGAAGAACGCACAGAACGGCACTGAAATTGCCTTTGCTATCTTTGCCTTTGGATGGGGGTTGGACCAGTTTGCGACTATCCTGGCACATGGGTGGTAAGTGTATTACTCTTGACCTAGCTCTATGAAGTACCTTCTGCTAACGTTAGCGCTTAGGAATGTGTACACTCAAAACTTGTGGTCCTTCCTCGATGTCGGATTCATCTTCATTTATTGGGTCTATCTCGTACTGCGGCTCTACGGGTGGCACCATGACAATGCACATATGGTGGAGCAGGCGTTCGATGTCCTTGCGCTCGCGGCCCCTGTGCTGGTGCCTCGCC
Organism: Fusarium sp. JS1030; assembly: GCA_000966855.1. NCBI lineage: Eukaryota > Fungi > Ascomycota > Sordariomycetes > Hypocreales > Nectriaceae > Fusarium > Fusarium sp. JS1030. The sequence goes on along the minus strand of JWIW01000005.1, from coordinate 442,409 downwards.
TCGCCTTTAACCTGCTCAGCGACAACTTGGTTTTCCTGTCGCTCAGGTCTATGATGGCTGATTTCTTCTTCCTCACGGCCCTGTCGGCTTGGTGCTTCCTGGGGTTCCTGCTGTCGCTGCTCTGGCTTGGCGAAGGAGCCCATCCTATATTGTATATCCTGCCCGGGCTGTCTTGGTAGTGTTCTGTGCTGATATGAATTCTAGAACTATCTCGAAATGGATGATTTACATCTGGTTCGGTCTTGATGGCACAGGTATTCACCGTTCGGTAAGTGAGACCTTGCGTTTCGTCGAGGCTTCTTTTAACATTTTTATAGACCGAGTTTCACTGGTTGCTTGGACCTAGCGTCATGGTTGCCTTTGCTTTCCTAGGAAACACCCTGTTCCTCACCATCTTGGTGTCGATGCTGTCCAACACCTTCAGCAACATCTCGAGCAATGCCTTGGCAGAGATCAACTTCCGCAAAGCAGTGCTCACTTTGGAGGGTGTCAAGGCAGACGCCGTGTTCGCCTACCAGCCCCCGTTCAACATCCTCGCCGTCTTCCTCTTCATCCCGCTCAAGTTTGTCGTCAGCCCGCGGTGGTTCCACAAGATACACGTCGCGGCCGTCAAGATCCTCAACCTGCCGCTCCTGCTCATCATCGCCGTTGCTGAGCGCCGCCTTTTGTGGCCTTCCCGACCCTTTGACGATGCCACTGAGATCAAGGCTCCGCCGCCGACCAAGAGCCAGTTCTGGAAGAAGTGGCGGCTGACTGTCCACCGAGATCTCCGTGCCGTGTTCCAGGTTCCGCCGCCCGATACGGTGCATGATGACATCGCCGTCGACGACGACCTCACACATCACCTCATCCGACGACAGTTCACGCGAAACGCAACAAACGAGCTCGAACCCCGAAACACGCGGCCCGATCCTGGATCGCGGCGTCCGTCGCGGCGGGACTCGATGTTCCCCGGCATCCCGCAAAAGCTACGGAGCTCCTTCTCCGACGCCGACATGCTCGAGGGCACGAACGAGAGGCTCGAAAATATGGAAAACGCCATACGGCGCATAGAAACAATGCTGTCGCGGCTGGTCCCTTCGGCGGAGGAGGCCATCGAGTCTGACGAGCTGGACGAGAGCGGCACACTTAGAGAGGACAATACGGCAGAGTCCTCGTTTAGGGGGTTGATGGATCGGGTTTCTTGAGCATTGCGCGGTGTTTGGGTTGTGATTCAGAGAACAATACACGATTGGCGAAGGCACTGATTAGGCGTTTGTGCACTGAGCACTGATTGACAGATAGGCCATTGATCGAACCAAGATTCTTTTTACTATTCACCTTTTTTCTACCAACCAAAATTCCATCACTTTAAGCTTTACCATCATCCAAGCCTATGCTATAATCTTCAAAACCCACACTCATCAAGCACGCACCCCAGCCTGCCGAGATCTCCATGACATCTATGAACGAAATGTGCACCCTAACATACTTTGAGCACAAAGACTGCAAGCACACCTGGGTCGTCGTCACGGAGCCCTGCGAGCCCCTCATGGGCCTCGACAACTGCCCGTCCTTTTGTGACGGCACGGTCAAGGCAATGCCCAAGTACTTTCGCACGCGGAGCCGGCCCTGCCCGAGGTGCGATTTTAAAGGCGTGTACGATCGTAATCTTGTGCGGATGGTGGAGAGCATGGGATGGGGTGTCAAATGGGGAGTTGGTCCGGGGAGGGATGATTGGGGCTGTGAGATAAAGTGTGTGATACTCTGAGGGTTGGGGGAGTGGGATATGTGAGGCCTGGGGGCATCAATACTTGGTTGTGTCTTCTACAGGCAGGAATTGGTTGTAGATGAGAGGATGCTTTTCTTACAGGAGGCTACTTGTCTGGTCCTGGAGACAAACATGGAGTTCTCTTCAAATCCTACATCTTTTTTCATACTCGTGAATAGGTTTGCAACTCGACAAGTATTCTATCAGTCTGACATTCCCATCAAACTCCATCAGACTCCAGCTACATCACGTGCCACACCCACTTGCGGCGTCAATTGCAGTTTTTTCGTCCAAATTGTGAAGCTTCACAACTCAACGAGATCTTTATACCTTGATATCATACGCAATGCTGCCCACCCCAGATACGTCACACGTTCCCTACGAACGGGTCTACGAGCCCGCCGAGGACTCATACCTCCTCCTGGACACGCTTTCAGCCGCTTCAGAAACTGCGTTTCTGCAAAAAGCCTTTCCCGGCGCTACGCCCCTTGTGGTGGAGGTCGGCACCGGCTCGGGCGTCGTTCTCGCCTTTGTCCACGCCCACGCGCAGACGCTTTTTGGAACTCGCCATGTTCTCACTGCGGGCGTTGATATGAACGCCTTTGCTTGCCGTGCTACTGTTGCGACTGTGGCCAAGGCTCAAACTGATAATGCTGGCACCCACGGCTTATACCTGGGCTCGTGTATGGGGGATCTAACAACACCTTGGCGGGAGGGTGCCATCGATGTCCTCGTTTTCAACCCGCCTTATGTGCCTACGCCCGAGATGCCAGCCCGGCCCGAGTCCTTTGCTGCAGACGATCTGGCCGACGGCACAAAACCCTCGTTTGATGACGACTCGTATCTCTTGGCCTTGTCGTATGCGGGTGGCCTCGATGGCATGGAGACGACAGATAGACTTATTGATGCCCTACCACACACCCTGTCCCGTCGAGGCTGCGCCTACATCCTCCTCTGCGCACAGAACAAGCCTGCTGAGGTGAAACGGCGCATCGAGGCATTCGGGCCTGAATGGCGAGCTCGCACCGTCGGGACGAGTGGCAAGCAGGCTGGGTGGGAGAAGCTGCAGATCGTGCGAGTATGGCGAGACTATGCGAGCGCCGCGGCGGACGAGTAGACGAGAAAGCTGCCGGGGGGTTGGAGGCGTGCAAGAGCATGTATTCAGATATCTTTCCATACCAAAAACTTCGATACCCATCCCGCCGCCGATGATTCGTACATTTTTTTAATGGCCAAACATCCCGAACGCCAGAGTTCCATTGTGAATAGGCAGCGACAGGGTCGCCATGTCGTTGATAAACCACTCTCCCATTGAACACGCGTGCGTGCGTCTGCGACTCCCAAACTCTTCAAATCCAATATCCCCCTCACACCTTTCCTCTCCCGAGCTCTTCTGATTACATCTTCACTTCTAAGGTCGTGGTCCTCCCCGTCCGCGTCCACGGCCACGTCCTCTGCCACCGCCTCGGCCACGCCCTCGGGCGCCCCGCTCGGCCTCCTTGCGGGCCTTGTTCTTGGGCTTGGGCGCGTCGTCGATGAGGAGGGTATCGAGGGGTAACGAGTCGGGGAGGATAAAGTATCGGATGGTGGAACCTCGAATGTTCATGGTGTCGAGGGAGATGGGCTCCTGGCCCTTGATGGTCATCTTGACGGTACGCAGGGCCGTGTTCATCTGGGGAGAGACGGAAGAGATGGTGCCGTGAACAATGGTGCCTGTTCAGAAGTCAGATCAGCGTGTGGTTTGTTAGAGGGCTATAGTAGAAGTTTCGTACCATTCTTCAACTCAATTGTCACCGTCTCGTTGGCGCATTTCATCAGGAATCTGGTCGAGACAGGTTAGTCCAAGAGTTCGTGCTTGAAAAGAAGAAGCTCAGCACAATCCAAGTGCAGCGCATAACTAAGAGGGGGTAGCTTACCGGACGAGCTTCATCTTGGCGACCTTCTGAAGGAGAGATGCGCGCTTCGGCCGCTAAAAGAATTGTCTTGGTGGTGGTGGAGGTTGGGCGAGAGTCGCGCGTTATGGTGGTCGTCGTGTGGGATGGGCTTCGGCGTGAGGCTGAGAGGCTGGCTGCAACGACGACGGGCCTTGAGAATTGGCGGTCGGAAAAATCGAGGTTCGGAGCTCCCTGCTGGGTGCGCCCACGTGACTAAGCAGGCAGGCTTCAGCTCCTGCGTGATTGGCGTGTGCTGAGGTGGCTTATCGATAAGGGGACCCGCGGTTCGTCAAGCACAGCAGAGTCGCGGAGCAAACGGCCATAAATTCCAGCCTCGCCAACCTTAGCATGTCATCATTCACGAAGCACCTCTAGCGCCTGCGCCCCGAGTTTCCCCCTTTCCCCCCTGGATTATCAACTGGATACTCGGGGTCAGAATCCTTTCTCGCTCTCGTCATATTTGCCTCCTTCTTTCGCTGGCCGATCCCGCTGCGACCCCCGCCTCGAGACCTCTCCTCGCCCCCAACATTACCCCACTATCCTTAGGGTCCAAGGCCAACTTGAAGCTCAACGGAGCCTTTGTCGTTCATACCCACGACGCCGGTCTGCTTCATTTCTCGCAGAATAGACACGGTCTGCATACACAGGAAAAATGATATCAGGACGGGGCGGATCTGGGCCGCGAGCTGGGCGGATTCGTCCCCCTCGTCGCATAGTGCGTGTAAGTGCGTCCCTGACAGGAGCTGCCTTTGACATCTCAAGAACCCAAGACTCTCAACGCCCCGAGCCCGTACGCTGACCCTCATGGCCGCAGCCAAACGAACCTGGTGAGGGTGCCGACTTTGAGGCTTGCTGGAACATGCTCAAGGAAGCTCTCCGCGACATCCACCAGAAGAACTGCAGCCGACTTTCCTTCGAGGAGCTTTACCGTGCCGCCTACAAGATTGTTCTTAAGAAGAAAGGCGAGGTGTTGTACGATAGAGTCAAGGAGTTTGAGGAGCAGTGGTTTGCCGAACACGTCATCCCCAAGATTCGAGATCTGGTCAGTAAGAGCTTGATCAACATTGGAGTCGAACGCACTTCGACAACCTCGGTCAACGAGAGGCGACAGACGGGAGAGAAATTTCTCAAGGGGCTGCGTGACACATGGGAGGATCACAACATGTCTATGAACATGACGGCCGATATTCTCATGTACCTCGACCGAGGCTACACCCAGTTGGAGTCCCAGCGAGTGCCGATTTTCTCCACCACCATCGCCCTTTTCCGAGACCACATCCTTCGTTCTTGTTTGAATTCCAACTCGAACGAGGTGGTCATCGATATCCTAATATCCGTCATCCTCGATCAGATCGACATGGAGCGAGAAGGGGACATCATCGACAGAAACCTCATTCGAAGCTGCAGCCGGATGCTCAGCTGCCTATACGAGACGGAGGAGGAGAGCGAGAACGACAAGCTGTACCTCACCGTCTTTGAGCCCCGATTCCTGGACAATAGCAAGAATTATTACGCCGCTGAATGCGACAAGCTTCTCCGCGAGTCAGACGCTGGCGCTTGGCTTCGACACACGCAGCAGCGATTGAAGGAAGAAATGGACCGATGTGGAACCACGATAGAGGTTGAAACACTTCCAAAGGTCACACAGACCATCGACCAAGAACTCATTGTCGCGCACATGCCCGAGTTCCTGGCACTGGAGGGTAGCGGGCTGAGATGGATGATTGACAACGACAAGATTGACGACCTCTCCATCCTCTACGAACTGATCGCGAGAGTCGACTCCAAGAAGACGGCCCTTCGGGAGATCTTGCAGCGTCGCGTGGTTGAGCTTGGTCTGGAGATTGAAAACGCCTTGAAGAACACCGACTTCTCGACGAGTGGAGATGGCAATGAAGGCGGTGAAGGGGACAAGTCAAAGGCTCTGAACCCTGCTGCGCAGCAGACTGCGGCTGCCATCAAGTGGGTGGATGATGTATTGCGCCTTAAAGACAAGTTTGACAACCTCTGGTCTCGGTGCTTCCAGGACGACTTGATCATCCAGAGCGCCCTGACCAAGAGCTTCTCTGACTTTATCAACATGTTCAATCGTTGCTCTGAATATGTCTCTTTGTTCATTGATGATAACCTAAAGAGAGGCATCAAGGGCAAGACAGAGGCCGAGGTTGATGTCGTCCTGGAGAAAGCAATTGTTCTCATTCGGTACCTTCAAGATAGGGACCTATTCCAGACATATTACCAGAGACACCTGGCGAGACGACTTCTCCACGGAAAGTCGGAAAGCTACGATGTCGAAAAACAAATCGTTTCTCGGATGAAGCAAGAAATGGGTCAGCAGTTCACTAGCAAGTTTGAAGGCATGTTTAGAGATCTGCTCACCTCGGCCGAGCTCACCACTGGCTACCGGGGACACATCCGCACTGTTGGAGACGGTAATAAGACCATCGACCTCAACATTAATGTCCTCACGACCAACTACTGGCCCCCGGAGGTCATGGGTCGAACAGCGCAGATTGGTGAAGGTTCCCGAGTCACATGCACATACCCTCCCGAAGTGCAGCGCTTGCAGGCAAGCTTTGAGCAGTACTACCTCACAAACCGCAACGGACGGAAACTCACCTGGATCGGCACCACTGGAAGCGCCGATGTCAAGTGCACGTTCCCGGCCATCCCTGGCAAGTCTGGTCCGCTCTCTCGAGAGCGAAGGTACGAGATCAACGTGCCGACCTTTGCCATGGTCATTCTCCTGCTATTCAACGACCTGGACGACGGCGAGTCGCTAAGCTTTGAAGAGATACAAGCTAAGACCAGTATCTCTACACCGGATCTTATGAGAACACTAACCGCCATTGCCGTCGCACCCAAGTCTCGTGTCCTTGCCAAAGAACCTGCCACCAAAGCAGTGAAGGCCGGTGACAAGTTTACCTTCAACGCATCCTTCCAGAGCAAAACAATTAGGATCAAAGCCCCCATAATCAATGCGGTGTCCAAGGTCGAGGACACAACTGAGAGGAAGAACACGGAGGAGAAGAACAACCAAACGAGAGCCCACATAGTGGATGCGGCGATTGTGAGAATCATGAAGTATGTGCTCGAGCCCATTCGTAAATTACAGGAATGCAGATATGCTAACAGGCGCAGGTCTCGTAAGGAACTCAGCCACTCGCAGCTCATCAGCGAAGTCCTCGCCCAGCTCTCCAGCCGGTTCCGGCCCGAAGTCTCGCTTATCAAGAAGCGCATCGAGGACCTCATCGCGAGAGAATACCTCGAGCGCCCCGACGAGGACGGCATGCCATCTCTGTACCGCTACGTGGCCTGAGCCTTGCAAAGCTTGCACGCACATAATGATACGAAATCACGAAAGAAAGAAGTCACAACCACATTGCTACGGCTTGCACGGCGTTGGGAGGGGACAGGATCAAACATTGAATTACACGGAGCATGACACGGACAGCCCAGCTGTCTTGGAAAGCGAGGGCTGTGTATATGAGGGTACTATTTACCCGTTGCTAAGAGGTAGAAGGGAAAGAAGAGTAAAAAAAGTTCTTCGTGACCATGTGCTGGGGATGAATACCTGTTCTGAAATGGCACACAATGTGTAGCGGTAGCATCTACTGTCAGTAGCGTCGCTTTTGAACAGAGCTATATGGCAGCGTCACGGAGACGTTCTCGGGATCGAAAGGACTCCTGTTTAATTCATTGATGATGTGTCAAACTGTGGAACTTGTGCGATAATGTGCTGTATCTGACTTTTGGACAGTGGTTTGGTCAAGTAAAGAGCCCATGATGATGATCACGTGACCAGGCACTGTGTGCACTCTAGGCTTCATGATGGAGATCTTGCGTCGCCAACCAACTAAATCGCCTCCCTCGCCAAGCGAATCCCTCTCTACATCGGCACAACCCTTTAAAACTATCAAGAAAGCCTCTTGGATTTAATACCCCGGATCAAACCGAGATTCAGGCCGTCGCAAGGCGTTGAAATACCCCGGCTCTTTCTACCGTCGTCTCTCACCACACCTCGCACACAAAGGCAGCCATGCTCTTCTTTAGGTAACTTGCACGCCCTCTATGTGCACTCCCCATCTTTATCAGATATAAAAATGTAATTTTGCTTCGAAAGGCTGACGCTGTTCGCAGCTTCTTCAAGACCCTCATCGACCACGAGGTCACCGTCGAGCTCAAGAACGACATCCAGCTCAAGGGCATCCTCAAGAGCGTGGACCAGTACCTCAACATCAAGCTCGACGACATCCAGGTCGTGGAAGAGCTCAAGTATCCCCACCTGGTATGCATATCTCTGTATTCTTCACTCTGGTATTTACAGCTAACCTCGTGCGCAGAGCTCCGTCAAGAATGTCTTCATCCGTGGCTCCGTCGTGAGATATGTCCACCTCCCCGGTGCGTCGGTGGACACGCAGCTGCTCGAGGATGCGACCCGGAGAGGTAAGTCAAAAGAATTTTTACGATTATGCGAGTCCGAGGCTGACGAGGCACGTGCTACAGAAGCGGCGGCTCAGCAGGCCAAGGCCAAGTGAGCGTTGCGGGATGAGAGCTGGGGCGAGCAAAGTGTCACATCACGGATTAGATTCCCCACGAGGGAGGAATGGCGATTTCATGGATGCTGGAGTGATCAAAAGACAGATTCATGTGGCGTTGGCTCCTGATATGGATTATGAAATGCTGTTTACCCATTTTGAGCGTCGTGATGCCTGGATGAGAGAGGAAGAGCAGGGCAGTAATCGCGACAGATCCAAATGTAGATGAGGCTATGACCCCGACAGGCTATTGACATATATCCTACAGGCCGCTTCGCACAGCTCAATCCAGCGTTATCGTTACAATCATTATTACCAGAACGCCCCGCCTCCCTTGCCCGATTTCCCCTCCCACAAGGCCTTCTCAGACGCCTTCTCATCATCCTCACTCTTAATCAGTGGCACCACCAGCCCACCCCTTCTCCTCTCTGCCATCCAACGGTCTAACCAACCCTTCATTCGTTTTCTCGACTGCTCACTTCCAACATTCACGGTTGGGACCACCCTTTCGATCCTTAAACTCATAATGAACATGGCCAACTCTCGGAAGCTGCTGTGTTCCGAGTAAGGCACGCCGAAGCACATGGCCTCCTTGGTGCTGCCTCTTTGTGGAACAAAGTCTTTGTATCCGAACCGAGTTCGCCAGCCCTTTCCATGGAGGATCTGCTCAGTCTGGATGCTTCCAGGCGACGTATTTGCCCCAATGCCTTTGCCAGCTGGTCGAAAGTTCCACCCGCTCGGGCGGAAGCCAACGATGCGACTAAAGTAAGGCTTGTAACTGTTGAGGTATTCTTGAAGAGTCTCTGCGCGAAGCTCCATCAGCATCTGCATGTGGACCTGCGCCTCAAGGGGGTCCGAGGTAAGGAGGGCAGTGAGCTCAGGGTCGTCAAGTTGCTTGCATATCTTGATCTTTCCCGGCGCCGCAAAGATCTTGGACTTTAAGGCCTTGGCAATGGAGATGCATATTCGTTCCTTGCCGATGGAATAGGTGCCGCAGATCACGAGAAGCCGCTGTGGGGGGCCTTTCTTTTTGCCATCCTTTCCGGTATCATTGGTTTTTTTGTTTTGAAAGAACTTGCTGACTGCCTGAGTTCCCTGCGCGCTAGATTTCTCCCATACATCATCCTTACACTCGGGGTCGGGAGACATTGATCCACATAGATCCGCACAAGCTTTGATAACGTCGTCTTGGGGCGGGAATGAGTATCGTGGATTGAGATATGTGGTATCCAGGTAGCAGATATCGATCTTTTGCTGCTTGACTTTTCCGGATATTGAGTCAACAGTTTCCGGTTTCAATAGCGGATGGTTGACGTGAGCAGGACAAGCTCGAAAATCTCCACAATGCAATATTCGCTGAACGCGGCTGTTGATGCCGTGTTTCATGTTCTTTTCGAATAAGAAAAGCGAGCTCCCTGGGCAGTGGTTTGCCGGGATCATTGTGACAGTTGCGCCTTCAGTTCCTGGGATGTCGTAGGACTTGTCAAATTCGAGCTCAACAACCCACTTTGCGGCGGTACGGAGCTGTTGCTTAACCAGACTGCCAGTGACTTTACTGCAGTATATAGGGCCGTGCCTCCAGTTTGATGTCAGACCAATGTAGTGATCACTGTGAAAGTGGCTGAGAAAGTAAGCTTTGCATCCCTCCACTGCACCGTACCGGAAGGCGTCCACGCAAATAAAGAAACCAGGCATGATCTTGTAAAAAGGACACGTCCTCTCATAGGCTGGCTTGCCCCTAGAGGCATTCTCGGCTGCAGCTGCGTCTGCCCAGGCCGAATCCTCGGCTTTGCTTGACATGAGCTTGGTGAAGGCTGATTTGGGTGCTGACGACGAAGTATTCTCGGCAAAAGGATTGGCTTGACCCGGCCTGGGGACAGCTGCCCGCGCAAATCGTTTGCTGATGTTAGTAGACTCGGTCTCGGACGGTTCGGCGGGCTTTTCTGGTGTCGCTTTCTTGGTCGTCGGTAACGGGATCGGGTTGCCATCGAGGCAAGAGTTGACATGTCGTGTTGCTTCGTCTGCCGAGACGCCGGCCAGGCTACCGCTGCAGATGGGGCAGCTTTCTATCATGGATCCATCATCAAATGATTCGTCGGCAAAGTCTTCAGTCGAACCACCCCCTGCTTCCTCGGCCTCGAGCCGGGCTTGCTCCCTCATGAACCGCCTCTCGCGCATCTCTTCGCCCTCGAGGTCGTCCAGGTCGAGGATCTCTTCATCGCCAAGGTCTCCAAGGTCGTTGAACTGTTCATATGTCGAGTCATCCTGTTTCGGCTTTGGGGTCCTGGTGTCTGTGTTCTTTTCGTCGTCCTTAGCAATACCGTCCAATTGGACCTCGTTATCTGGGGGAATTTCCGCACATTGGGCAGTCGTTACGGGTTTTGCGTCGGGAACCTCGAGTTTGGCCTCGTCCTCGTCGTCCTCCTCGCTATCGGAATCCATTATGAAAGGGGTCTTGATGCGGGGCTTAGACTGCTTCGGCCGTGATCCATTCTTAACTTCCGGGGGCGACGAGCGTTCCTCGGCCTTGGCCACCTCTTCGACCTTGATTGCCGTCTCTGCCTTCGATCGGGTCTCGGGTTCCTCGCTCAACTTCCTTCTCTTGTTGGGTGATTCGGCTTCGTTGTATCGAGCAGAGTCGTCTGCACTGTAGATGTCTTCATTTTCGGCATGTTCCGATGCAGCCCCTAGAAAAAGCGAGTGTTCCTGTTTCCCAGACTTCTTGAAGAAGCTGAGGATGCTCTGATTGGCCTTGACTGGCTTTTTGGAGAAGTGAGAGGCCGAGGCGGGCTTCTTCGGAGTGTGGGATCGATTGGACTTGGTTGACGTAACCATGGTGCCGATTGATTCGAGATGATGGATGTCGGAGGGCTCAAGCCACTACACAAGATAGTCAAAGGAGTTCTGTCATCTAAAGTTGGACTGAGAATCGAGGATGTCGAGTTCGAAGTGATGTGTGTGGGCTGTAGGGGTTAGTCCAGGTGGGATGAATTTGGCGCCACACGCGAAGGCGCGCCCGTGGCAAAGTGGACATCGCGGTGTCACATGATGCTCCATGGCCCTTGAACCAGGGGGATCGGCCCTAAAGCAAGGGACAACGGCACTGTCAAAACGCAGCATCACCTCGTAACACGATAATTGAAGAGGTTCACGACGGGGTTTTAATATTCTTGCGATAATGCCAGAGAATTCAAAGTCGGATGATATTTACTTTGTCGGACCCTTCGAGCCCAAGCCCAGTTGTCTCTTGGCATGGGCTGAGGGCGTCGGGGGAGCCTCACCTGGCTGAGAGCCTTGCGACTGTGCTCGATCGCTGTGTCTTGGCTCAAAGACGAGGATCGAGAATTGGGTGACGGGTGTTCTACGCCCTCCTATGCATAATTTAGAGGGCGATACAATACATGCCGGTGCAGGAGTTGGTTGCCAGTTGATGGGGGGACGATTGGCTGCTAGATCTGTGATGGTGCACTGCCTATGATGCGTCTACATACCGGAGCCTCTGGAGGGTAAGGATATCCGACGGGAACAGGTAAACGAGTCATTATGGCCTCGTTTCCTACCAGTTACCCCCAGTGTTAGGTCAAGACTAATTAAATTATTTTTATAAGAGCATATATCTTGGCTTGTTCTATGATCCTAATTCTTACTGGATCGACATGACTTGACAGCACAAGGTTACGGGTCCCCCCGGTGGGGCCTCCAAGACGTGTAAGTCGACTGTAACAGATGCTGTGACACAAGAGGTATCATGATGGACTCGGCAAGGAAAAGAACAGATCAGATCATTATTGAAGCTACAAACAGTAATACCTGGCATTCTTACAGTCTGCAATTCTTTCTGCTTTTTATTCATCAGAAATGCACAGTCAACAAAATCACGTTGCGGTACGACCCGAGCCGTCATGATGAGTTGACAGCCCCTCCTCGTCAGAAAGCACGATACAACCACGCGCGCGATCGGGGGCTCAATCAACAGCCGCAGGTCTGACCATCAGGCTCCAGAGCCAGCCATTGTCTGGGGGAAATTGAGGGTCGCATCCTGTCCCGGTCCCGACAGACTGGAATCTCAAACCCTCGTCTCCACGAGCAATGAAATGCTACGCTATGATCCCTCGAGAGCCAAGCGCCACCTCCGCCGCCATCAGGCCAACCTTTTTTCCCTCCTTCATCAGCACTCTACTGTACTGTACTGTAACTGTGCACTCTCTGCCATTAAGCCTCCCCACCCTCTGAACCCTCATTAAAACGCCCGCGTAAACTCTCAGATAACCGCCCGCCCTCCCTGCAGCCAACTCGGCACGCCCGTCGACGCCCGCAATGTTTCGAACCAAGGCCCAGATCCAGCACATCTCAGCCATGCCTGCGGCGGTCCCAGCCTCAAAGGCCATCGAGATGCTGCACGACCACGAGTTCATTGTGCGCTGCGATCCTCACATGATCAAGTACGACGAGATTCCGCTCTCAGACCCCAAGCCCGCTGCACCCGAGGACTTGGAGCTGCTCGATGCGTCGTCGCCGCCAAAGTGCTACTCGGTGACCGACAGGGTGCACGCGCTGCCCGCCGGCCTGTGGGATTCTGACGCTGTCAGCACGGCAGAGTTCTTCGATCTCGACAGGGGCGTCTTTGTCAGAATGCGCTGTCCGATGAGCGTGGTGATCGAGACTGTGTGGCACATCCGGGAGGCTGATGACGGGAGCTGCGAGATCGTCGAAGATGTCGTCATTTCATGTTCTAGACTGCTTGTGGGTGTAGTTAAGAGTTCGTGTGAGGCTGGCTGGAAAGGGGTTCACGGAAACATGATCGAGGGCCTAAAACGATCTGCACAAGTAAGCTTATCCAAAGACTGAGTGGGACTCGAGGTGCTGTAACTAGGTATAGACTGGCATTGATAGAGAGAGAAAGGTTGCCTCTAGACTAGAATCATACGGTTTTAAATTACACAAAAAACTCCAGAGTATTCCAAAATTAAAAAAAAAGTACCATTATGGAAAGTTTATAGAGTACAAACATTTGATGGGGTATCTACCGGAATAGTAGGCATATCTTGGGCCGCTTATATACAACATGTCTGGATACCCTCAAATATTAAAAAAAAGAAACGGGGGACCGGAGAAAGTCGCCAAGGCCCGCCTCAGAAACTCCTCATGACATGCTTCTCCCCGCTGCTTAGCGAAGGAGTCTGGCTCATAGACGGGTTGGGGAATCTCGGATCTCTGTCCTTGTCCTCTTCGATCTCTACCGCCACTGAAGTAACCACGTCCATCTGGATGGCCATCTCGTTCCGCGCAGCGCTCCTGAGGGATTCTTGGCTGAGCGTACGGGTTCGTAGAGCACCGGGGCCCTTGTCCGACTTGCTGCCGAGTCGCTGCCACCATCCGCCGACGCCGCCGACACCCTTGGGGTGGTTTTGGCCGCCTTGGATCCAGACCACGTTGCCAAACTTGTTTGCTGGGGTTCGCATAAAGGCAAAGGTCTCGAGACCCGTGTCCTCGATGTCGATGTCATCTTTGGAACCGAAAACGATCGCGTGTCGAGTCGTACCGAAGAGCAGGCAGTCGAAGGATCCGTTGCTAGCAATAAGAGTTCCAGCGAAGCAGTAGTATCCCAGAGGAACATGGGCGCCGGCCATGGTTGCGATACGTCCCAGGGCGAGGGGAAGAGTACACATAACGTATATGAGGGGGTAAACAAGGAAAGCCGGATTGTGGTTCAGCTTGACTCTGGTGGTGTTGTTTGATCCATCGTCTTCTTTATCTGCGGACTCTTTGGCCTGGCGCCTGAGTGACAGATAGATGGCGATATACAACGCGCTGGTGGTAACGAGAGAAAGGAAAATGAAGAGATAATGGGTAAGCAGACGAAGGTTCTCGTAGGCGTCGTTGATCCAGCACTATTGTCTCATTAACATGATAAACCGCTATGCGTGTTAGATTTCTCGGCTCATACCCAAGGTCCGGCACGGACAAAATAACCTCCAACATCTTTGCCGTTGTTTGTCGCTAGTAGCGGAATGAGAGCCAAACTGTAGACAAACACCCAGATAAAGATAATGGTGCCATAAAGAAGCTTCTGTGGCGGACGGTAGTCCCTGACGACGGAGAGGTAGGTGTGGACGGCAATGGCGGTGATGAACAAACTCGAGGACAAGTCCCCGTTGGAATCGAAGAGACCCTGAACAAAGCACGTCGGAGTGTCGATGAAGATGCCCCCCCTCTGGATCCACGTAACGCTCAGCAAGAAAGCAGCTCCCTGGTGCATATCGGCAATAATAAGGTTGAAGACCAGGATGAGGAACTGATTCGGAGGGTTGTTGGTGGCGGCCCTGATGCGCTGGACCCGCGGATCATGAGCGGCGCGCGACGACTGTCCCTGGGGTCCAAAAGGCCCCTCGGGATACGTGAAATCAGGAACGGGGACCGACTCCGGGAGGTTTCTGGCGATCTTGTCGGCGCGGGATTTCCTTCCGAGGTGCCATGACACGAGCTTGTAGGTCAAGTAGAGAAACAGAGACGAGGCGAGCAGGAAGGAAAGTAGAGCAAAGACGGAGATGGCTATGAGTCCATTGCGGAGGCTGCCGGGCAGAGGCGAGATTGATGTGCTTTCTGAATGTTTGCTCAGGAACTCTTCACCTATTGATACCATGTTGTCGGAGCTTGGCCTGCATGGAAACCTGCAGTCATCAATGAGAATTTTCTGGAAGATATGAAAAAGGGTGGAGGGACTGATCAAGATATGTTACACAGGCTCAGAGAGTCAACCCGGCACAAACAAGCTTTCTCATGAGCATACTTGGCCCCCATACTTAAACGACCTCACAGCGGGATGCGCCATGGGGAGGGAGTTACTGGATCGGTAGTAGTTTCAGTGCAAGTCGTGGGCTTCAACAGCCGCCCGCGAGCTAGATGGAGGTTGCGAGCCGGCCTTCCGATGGAAGCGAAAGCTGTGGCTAGAGCCTATCAGCTACACCACCAGAAGGCTCATTGAATCTCAGCCAGGGGACATGCAGGCACTGACTCGTTCCTGGATGGAGGATAGAAGGGACGGGGGCCCTTGGAGGGCACGGACATGGGAATGAGATCGGCGCGCGGGGAGTCGAGGGCTAGAGTCCCGGGCTCGTTGACGGGGGAAGGCTAACGAAACGATTGCGATCTTGGGGAAGAAGGGGAGCCGGCCATTCTGCACGGCTTGCCAAGGTTGGTTCGGAGCCAAAGCTAAAGAGGCAACACTCTCGTAGAAAAAGCCCGGACTCGTCTGGGCGTATGCTTGGCTGCTATGTTCCGGATTATTTTTGCAACCCTGAAGAGGGAGCTGGGTTGGAGCAAAAGAGGCTTTCCGTTTGAACTCGGCCGCCGCCGCCGCCCACAGCCCATCGAGGTTTCCTTGTGATGCATCCCCATGGGTTGAATGGCTGTTGGTTATTAGTAGCATGATTGGAGGCTTGATGAGAGGCAAAATGCATGACGCCAAGCAACCACCGAATAATCTCGGAATCTGCCACGGGTTGTGACTCTGCTTATTGCGCTTAAAGGCAGGCGATGGGGGAAGAGTTGGTTGTTGTTGCTGACAGTGATGCTGGTTGCTGCTGGCAGGTTGAATTTCCCGACACCGTATCCACAGATGAAGATGCTCTTGGTTAGACAGACACGAGTGGACCAGACCCATCTTTGAAGATGAGCCATCAAGACGAACCATCACACATAGTCTCACGAACTGGATGGATGACCCATCCCGGCTGCCACCAACGGCGAGGACGTCCCGTGGTGTCGGTGCTGGTGGCTCCCGAGGCGTCTACCAAGCTTCATGGCCGATTTGTCCACAGCGCTGAGAGGCTAACCGTCAGGGCTCAATTGAGGCCCCCGGGGGATCTTTAGTGGTTTGCCCGTGTTTCAAGCCTTGTCCTTCTGGGAATGGCGCTCGAGACCTTTTGGTGCGTGTGCTTTGACGTTTGCACACGAAAGCTGCACGTTGGGGGCCACGTCCACATGGCTTCTGCATGCAGTGACAAGAGGAAGAGAGTGAGTGAAATAAGGGGGCGCTCCCCTCAACAAGGGGGGTGCATGTCACCTAAATAAACTGAGACACTCCGACACGTCTGTTGTCGTACCATGTGGCGATAACTCGAGTGTTGCGAGAGACGTCAGAATCAACCCAGTTGCTGGAGTGTCATTCCGTGGCGCGTTGCCTTGGGCAGTCTGTGCAAAGCAAGGGTTTTGCCTGTTTGCTGGGCCTCACTCAGTCTTGTTTGTTGTTGTGATGGATTGTTTGAGATGTGAAAAGGCAGCCTCGGCATCCATTGTTCAGTAATACTGGCGGAGCAAACAATGCGCCTACCTTCCTTAGGCCACACGCCGGCGCCGGCGGCTTCGTTAGCGACGGCCGGCGCGATCGAGCACGGGACTATTGGATCTTTTTTGATTCTCGGCCGATAAATCGCTCCCAGTTGATCGGTCATAACGGGAAAATGTCACTCCCACGGCCGCGATTTGAAATGATTCCTCCGCCCCCTGTTTCCCGTTCCCGAACTGGGTCGGCAACGCTTGTCGATCCCCGTGGTTTAGGAAGCCCAGACAGCGCTGATCTCCCAGCTGTCTGGTTCTGACCCTCAGCCCTAGATAGGCAGCTACGGTTGCCTGGAAGGATTCTGATCTATCATGACGTTTGTTGGAAGCCAAAATGACTGTTGCCATCCTCAGATTCAAGGCTTCAAGACCACTTCGCCGGGTATAAAAGAACGCACACGTTGCTTGTTTTCTTGGTCTTTTCCCCTCTCCTTTCTCTTTAGCTTCCTTTGCCGTATGGCTTAGATCAAGTGTAGTATCTGTTCTTGCACAGGTTAACCCCTGGCACGGGTAACAATACCCTTTCCAACGTTGACCTAATTTTTGGCTGCTCGGGGAGGCCTTCAGGCTGCGCTTGCGTAGTCGAAGCCTCGCCATAGTGTCCTTGGTATCACACTGCCTCCAAGTGACGCGAACCTCCGGGCCCGTTTAGCTCTTTTCATTGCATTTACCGCTGGTTGCACTAGCGATGCGAAGAAGGGAGCGCCTCTGTGGCCGATCGCTTTGACCCCTTGTTTTGGGAATACTAGGTAGTCTGCTAGCACCTGGTAGTTAATGTCAGTTTGGGCGAGACCCCATGTTTCGTGGCTGGATCAATCAAGCAAAATCGCGAGAGGCTTAAGACGGGACATATTTTGCATTACCGGGGTCTTTGGTGTCGTACGACAGTTGTGTCACTGTCTGCAGCAGTCCAGCTGCATCCAACGTTCTAGCCAAGACTCTGGTGCTTATGACTCCGGCTCGTTTCTCGTCCGTCTGATAGTGATATGCCTCTCTCGAGCCGGGTGTACCGTTGCACCAGCCTCTCCAGCCAGGCTGCACCGCCACATTCCCCCTCCATCGCCCATTGGTTACCCGCTGCGGCATGAGGCTCGTGCGCCGTGTCAGAACGACGACAAGCGTCAAAGTGGCCCCTTTCCCAACGGCCATGTGCAACAACCTGGAAGCCTTTTTCCCCAACGCTCATCGACGTCGCCCAGATCTTTTGCCATCGGGTTCATCAGGGATCACGGCTGGCCGATACCCTCTCCCGCTCCACGTGATCCGGCTACCATGACGTGAACCGGCCCGGCGCATTGGTTCCTCTTGATCAAGCTCTAGCCCCTCCAACAGCCACCCCCAGTTGCCTCGTACCCGGGCTGAGCAGCCTCCGAGCCGGGCACCAGATCCCATCACCATGGCGTCGCTCCAAGTCAGGGGACCGGACTTTTCGGTCACCAAGCAGAAAGCCCTCGAAGATGCCAAGAAGATGCAAAAGCTCGTGGCTGAGCAGTGCTCAAAGGCCGGAAAGGACCCTCCCCAGTACCGCTTGTCAGAACTCATTGGAAAGGGCAGCTTTGGTCGTGTCTACAAGGCCACCTCCCTAACCACTAACCAGCTGGTTGCTGTCAAAATCATCGACATTGAAGAGAGTGATACGGTCAACCCCAAACTAGCCGATACATACAGCGACCTGCTCAAGGAGATCAACGCCCTGCAACTGCTGAGCGAGAGTGGCGCCAAGAACATCAACCATGTCATTGAGGCACTTCCCGTTGGCCAGTCTATGTGGATGATAACCGAATACTGCGCCGGAGGCAGTGTGGCTACTCTCATGAAACCGACCTCACCTGGCGGCCTCCAGGAGAAATGGATCATTCCAATTTTGCGTGAGGTGGCCGAGGCAGTTTACTGGGTCCACGGCCAAGGCATCATCCATCGAGACATCAAATGCGCAAATATCCTCGTCACAGAGATAGGAAATGTCCAGCTCTGTGATTTTGGCGTTGCTGGTGTCATTGAGACCAAATTTGACAAACGTTCAACCGTCATCGGTACTCCACACTGGATGGCCCCAGAGCTCTTCGACCCTTCTGCGTCATATGGCACCGAAGTGGACATTTGGGCATTTGGTGCCATGGTCTACGAGATTGCTTCTGGTCTACCGCCCAACGTGGCGGCTGGCATGGATTTCGGTAGGCTGGGGTCTTACCTCAAGCAGCATATCCCTCGTCTGGAGGGTGACCGGTACTCACAAGGCCTCAAGGATCTTGTGGCGTACTGCTTGGAGGATGACCCCAAGAAGCGTCCCACGATTGAGCAAGTCCAACGGCACCAGTACATACACAACACCCAGAACGCCTACCCAGCCTCTGGCCTGGCGCACCTCGTCAGGGGCTACAAGTTGTGGGAAGCCCAAGGTGGTGCCCGTAAATCTCTTTTCTCCGCCGGAGGAGCTCAAGGGCCCTCCGACTTCTCAGCGGCAGCCTTTGAAAACGATGAGTGGAATTTTAGCACTACTGCCGCCTTCGATCAACAGGTGCTCAAGACGGGTGATGCTCAGGCTGTCTTTGACGTCTATGGCTCCAATGTCGACTTCAGGCAGGATGGGTTTGATGATGCTTCTCGTACTCAAAAGCCCAAGTCACGTCGACGACCTCCACCTCATCTTCCTTCCGTCAAGGCACCTTTGGAGAAGCTCTTTGACCCAAACACTATTTCGAACTACGAGGATAACTCTCGAGCATACTATGGACGGCTATTTCCTCCACCGGCTTCTGACTTTTCCTCGTCAGCTTCGGATCTGCCGTTGCGGGATGACTCGTCTCAGTCTCCCGGGGTGAGAGAGTCACTGATCGATCTTGATGCATCTCTGGACGGAAGCAATCTCTCCGAGTTTGTTGACATGAACACCATCCGGGCAGGCGACCCCAGAGCATCCACCGACTACGATTTTGGAGATGTGTCCTACAACAAGCCACCACTAAGTGACCCAGCTGATATGAACAACAACCGGCGGACTCGAGACTGGAAATTCCCATCGATGGCACCGCCTGCGTCAGCCAACCCGGAAATGTTCAGATTTCCCTTCAACGATGATCAGGGACCGACTACCAGCCGTCTCATCCACCCGCCTACCGAACCAATCCAGCCTACGCCCCAATTCAATGATCTTGCTGTTCCTGAGCCGACGAACAACCGAGCATCATCAGGAAGTCTCATTGATCTGGACATGAGTTTTGCGGATCCCATTCCCGACTATCCTAGGCCATCCACATCACACTCGGACGTTGGCTCTTTGGCCGGCTCGGAAGTGGGTGGGGCGAATCCATTCGAGTTGGAGAAGCACGCTTCCCTCTATGTGATGCCCAACACATTCCGAGAACCCTCGATATACGTATCTGATGACTCGGAGTATGCGAATGCCGTTGCCGGCCTTTCCCTAAATGACACTCAGCGATACGATCCCCCACCGTCATTTTCACAACCACCGCCACAGCAACCCTTGTACCAACCGCAACAACCACAGCCTCCAACTCAACCACCACAAACAAATGGGCATGCGCCCAGCGAGAGGCCATACTCCCTAAGCGAGTTCGCCGATACTGACCCGGAATCATTCACGCCGCAGACGACGACAGCCCCTGAGCTTCCCCGTCAGCCACCGTCTCTGGTGGATCGACCGCTGCCACTCCAGGAGGACTATCCTCGTCCGTTCCAGCAGCAGCCATTTCTCCCACCTGCTCCCACTGCACCTGCGCCTCAAGTAATGGAGGGCCAGGCGTCGTCTGAGCACGTCAAGCAGGAACTTCGTCGCATGGCCATGAGCCTCAGCGACCACCTCAGCCACGCAAATACATACTTGTCTGGACTGCCGATTCGTCGGGCCAGTACGACGACGAGGGTTGAGTCCATAGGTGACACGCCTTAATAGCCACCCATTATTGGAATAGTGCAGGAGGGGGAAGTATGTAATAGCGAAGCTCATAATGAGCCTGGTTGCAAGCATTGGATATCGGGTCAGGAACTGGAATCTTAAAATATGATGCATGATCATAAACGTTAATCACGAATAGAATGTTTTTACTAATGGCCTCATATTTAACCACCCCTCTGCCCTTCTTTATTGAAATCCAATCATGTCTCCCATCAACAATGCCTGGTACTTCTCGATCGCCTCTCCAAGCCTAATCAGCACGCCCGCCGCCAACATCTTGACCTTGTTCTCCTCTCCACCGTCTTCTCCTCTCGTTTTCTCAAACACCATGGCCACCCACTCCCGCGTCTCCACCACCTCTCTCCCCTGGCTCTCACATAGTCGACGCATGTCGCCCCCGTTGACCTCCAAGAGCGACGCCATGGCCACAAGCCACCCTTTCATAGCACCTAGATCGCTCAACACATGCACCCTTACACCGAGAAGCAGATCCCACAGCTCTGCAGTCAACTGCGGAAGGGAAAGCGTCGACGGCCCTGCAGCATGTATGATGATGCCGAGGGTTTGTAGGTATAGCGCTAGAAGCGCAGGGTTAAGCACAATGGGTTTCGCGGAGCGGAGGGCGACTTGGAAGTGAGCTGTGAGGGGCGAGAAGAAAGATGTGGCAAGGAGGGCGGCGGTGGTGTTAGGGATAGCACGGACTCGCGGCTTAGACTTGGCTTTAGACTTGTACCGGGCTGTGAAGGTCTGGAGCTTCAGGATATCAGGTCCCGTATTGGTGTCGGCAGCTTCTGCGGCAAGGGGGCCGAGGAAAGAAGACGTGAGAGACTGGGAGATCCTATCGAGGGCGTTTGCCGGAAGTGCCTTGAGTTGAGAGGATGGGAGGGCACTGCTATCATTCGGAGACTCTAGATAAAGCTGCTCCATCTTCTCTGGGAGCCGCTTCGAGGGGAAAGCAGCGGCCGATCCATACTGTGACGTCTCAAAGCCAGCGAGCTCGCGCGCCGACAAGCCCAGTGTAATGAGGATTGATGTCCGCTGATGTAACGAGTAATCACCTTCGAAGAACGTGCGGGCGAACCAGGGCGCCATAGTCTTGGGTTGAGAGACTACTAGCGCAACCATACCCTGGAGTCGCAAATCTTGGAAGTCATCAATCTCGAACTTATCCTGTATGCCCACAAGCTGCCCGGCTAGCTCATCAGCGTGGGAGCTGACCTCGGTGCCGTAGTTCGCCTTGCGACGAATGAGTACTGGGGCAGTTTGGAGGGCTAGTTTCTGTTTGTCGTATGATTCAGAATCCCGGAAGAAGGCTATGAGATCTCGGACGTAGACAGGTGGCTTAGGTTTGTTACGCTGTACTAGCGTGGCATCTTCGTCTGAGTCTTCAGGATCCGAGTCTTTGGAATAAGGGGCAAGATCGTCGTCTTCCTCATCAGAAGAGTCAACTTCCTCGATGATGGCCTTCGGCTTGGCCTCCGTGATGAGAGGCTTCTTATTTTGCTTCGGTTTCTTCTGTGTGGAGTTGGGTGTAGCTGTAGGCTTCCTCGGTTGAGGTTCCGCTTTCAGTCCGGGATCCGATAGGATGGGATCAATAGGCCCTATTTCATCAGAAACTTTGGTCAGGCTCTTAAGGTATTGTGCCTCTTCCGTATCTGTTTCTTCCATTTTGAAATCAAGCTTCTTGTTACTGTCATCGATCAGAGCAGAGAGTGATTCTCCAACCACTAGGCCAAGGAACTGTGCTCTAGTTTGGGTCGCGCCAATTCGATTTGATATGGTGCTCATGTATGTGCCAGATCTCAACAGCAGAGTCAGCTTTAAGGGTGAGATTCTATGCACATAACCGGCGGAAAGAAGCAAGATCTGAGTGTGAACTGAGAGCCATCAGTAAGTTACACAGTAGTACCATTAACCATGAAGCGTTACCGTATTGCTGGAGAATTGCCGCGTGCTTGATATATAGATCATCCCCAAACTGTGCGAGGCTCTTCTCTAAAACAGTCGTAATAGCGTCTCGGTCATGGGAGAGGGCAGCTATCACAGCACGACGTATACCGATGCCATCGCCGAGGCCAGCGCCCGATGATGATGCGCACCAGCTTATGATAATATTTCTTCTCGTCTCATCGCTTAATACCAGTTCTTTAATGATGCCTGCGGTTGCAGAGACTTTCTCGTCCGGAGAGGTATCGTCAGGGCCTAGATGACTTAGTTGTCGTTGTGAAAGATGCTGTAGCAAGACATGAAGGATCTTCTTGGATGCCCTTGGCTGATGGAAAGCCACTCTGACAAATGCAGAGCGAGGCACATCTTTCGATAGAAGAAGTCCATCAACAATAAATTTGATCAAAGTTTCTGGGGAAACAGAGTCAGTGATATTGAGCGATTTGAGAGTATTTCCAAACTTACCAGAGTGATGGAGAGATAGCGACTTTTGGAAAACATCGGAGCAAAATGTCATCTCACGCTCTTCGGGTGAAGATTTGGCCCAGTGGACAATATTGGCTCCCATCCATCTGCTATATTCCAACCCGTTGGTGATCCATTGCGTCTCAGGCCGTACTCGATCACGACCTACGAGCTCTAGGGCTTCGGCAGCAAGGGATACAATCTGGCCGTTCGTAAGAACAGAACCAAGCTTCTGCGATTGGACTTTCTGCAGAGCCGCGTTGGATATTCGCAAAGTCGACGAACTCCAGATGTCGCGAATTGTGCCGGAGCCAGTCAAGACAGCCGCAAGCAAATCGAGCAGAATCCCGAGATTCAGAGAGATGTCGCTGCGCTTCTCCTCCTTTCCACCAATCCGTGCTTCTTGAGTGAGGGCCCTGATCTGAGTTATGGTGGCATTCAAGCCTGTCAAGTTGCGAAGACAACTAAGTAGGAGCTCAGCATCCTGTACCCGAGGCCCATCTGGCTGGGTATCATCGGCAACAGTCCCCTCGATTAACAGAGTGTAGTAATTGGGAACGATCTCCGAGACAAGAAAGTGCACTATGGCCGCGCTTTTGGGGCTGGGGGTTCGCAATGAGAAGCCATCCGATGCGGGCTTGTTGCTGTTTAGGAATCGGAGGACGACAACGAGGGTGTCATAATCTGGCTGGCCTTTGAGTGCGTCCAGAGCCTCGTCAGCGGTAAAAATGGCGCTGACTTTGTTGTTTTCTCTTCGCTGGCTGGTTGCTTTGACCTCTGTGAGAAGTGGCTCAGGGTCCTTTCTAGGCTTGAGATAGGTGGTGCTGACGGGCGTGAGAAGGTCGTCCATCCTGTGTAATTATTTGGTCATTGACAGCCGTTGATCTTTAAACGCGCCGTGCGCTTCTTGTGCTGTGCAATATTCTCTCAGATATTGTGCATTGTGAAAGTATAAAAAAACTTGCGGGATGCTGGAGTTCCTAAACTCGGAGATGCCAAATGCAAGTCAAACGGAGATGGAAAGAGAATCCCACCGAGGCAGCCACCCCACATTCACCGAGACTCACCGAGCCACCTCCAGGCAATGACGATCTTCCCCACACACGCACGGATCCCAGAGCTTCTTGGTGCAACTGCACGTTTGGCCATCCTTCCCTTCTTGCACCTCATTCCTCCCTCGATATCTAAGAAACACGGCCAAGACTCCTTAAATATGAGCGTCGAGACGCAAACAGCCGTTGACAGCGGCCACGAAGAGACACGTTGGTAAGGAGATCCCTTCATTAGCTGGCTGCCTAGCTGGTAGCTAGCTCTACAGACCATCCATCAGCTGCTGACCGCAAGGACAGGAAGTATCTCGACCACATCCGTCGCAATGCTGGCCCTTATACCGACCCCGATGCTACCGCACCCGAGTTTCTTGCTCAGTTTGAGAAGTTCAAGGTTTTGTAAGTGATCGTGTCCATGTCGTCCGGGTAGAGAGCAATACTAACCATGTCTAGAGTCATGTTCGTCCACATTCCAAGCTTCGATCCTTCACGAGAATACTAACCAACAACCAATAGTGGTGCCGGCGGTCTTGGATGCGAAATCCTCAAGAACCTCGCCATGTCTCGATTCAAGAACATTCACGTAATAGACATGGGTCCGTCACTTTCCACCTCTACCACCTGCGACCATCAGCTCATTCATTCCCGCTCCAGATACCATCGACATTTCCAACCTAAATCGCCAGTTCCTCTTCCGCAAGGATGACGTGGGAAAATACAAAGCAGAGGTCGCCGCCGAGTTTGTCCAGAAGAGGGTAAAGGGCGTATTAATCACTGCCCACAATAACCGCATCCAGGATTTTGACGAGGAGTTCTACAAACAATTCCAGCTCGTCATTTGCGGCCTCGACAGCATCGAAGCGCGTCGTTGGATCAACGCCATGTTGGTATCGATCGCCGAGGAGTCAGAGGACCCCGATGCTATCAAACCGCTTATCGATGGCGGCACCGAAGGTTTCAAGGGCCAAGCACGAGTTATCCTACCTTCCATCACTTCGTGTATCGAGTGCCAGTTGGACATGCACGCTCCACGAGCGGCTGTCCCTCTATGCACCATCGCCTCGATTCCGCGACAGCCCGAGCACTGCATCGAATGGGCTCATGTCATTGCCTGGGATCAGGAGAAGCCGTTCCCTCAGCTCGACAAGGATGATCCCGAGCACGTCACATGGCTGTACCAAAAGGCTCTCACCCGCGCGCAAGAGTTTGGCATCTCAGGCGTCACATATTCGCTGACACAGGGAACCATCAAGAACATCATCCCAGCTATCGCCTCTACTAATGCCATCATTGCCGCCGCCTGCTGCAATGAGGCCTTCAAGATTGCTACGACATCGGCGCCATGCCTGGGATTCGAGACCAATTACATGATGTACTCGGGGAATGACAGTATCTACACATACACCTTTAAGCACGAGAAAAAGGACGACTGTCCCGTCTGCGGCCGCCAAGCCCGTCCCCTTGAGGTTGATCCCAAGGCCACACTGCAGGATCTGATTGACTCATTCGCGATAAGACCCGAGGCCCAGCTGAAGAAGCCATCCATCCGTGCTGAGGGCAAGACCTTGTACATGCAATTTCCCCCAGGCCTCGAAGAACAGACGCGCCCCAATCTGAGCAAGACACTTACCGAGCTCGGACTCGAGGATGGACAACAGGTCGTGGTCACCGACCCTGCATTCCCTCTTGAATTCAATTTCTACTTCAAATTCAAAACGGGATCTTAATTTGGGAGATGAAGATATGAGACGGCGTTCCGGTTTTTGGGCATTTTCGGGCGTTGGACATGTCAGCGCAAAGTCTGGGGTGAGATGGGGAAACGGCAGACACTAGAAGAGCAGACATTGTCAGGAAAGAGACAAGAAGTGAGTGATGAGGATTAAAGGTGGTCATGGTATCATTCCTTTTTATCTAACCGTAGACTGTAGAGAGAGAAAAATCAACAAGAGAATTATGATACACCGGCAAAAAACAAGACCCAGAGACCCTCTTAACTACCGCGCCATGTTTGCAACTTGCTGTTCTAGTTTCTTGCACTTGAGCTTCAGGTGCTTAACAGACTCGAGGAAGAGCTCATCACTGTCCCACTGCCCTGTGCTCTCAATGGAGAAGATGAAGTGATCTCTCTTCCGGCCCAGCTTCACCTTGCCCTCAAATTCCTTGTGCCGCAGAACCTCACGGCTGACTGTGTCCTTCATGGCATCCACCACTACGGCCTTGAGCTCGCCCTTGTGGCCCTCGTAGCCGCTGCCGGCTTGCGCAGCCTCCTTCGCAGTGACGGTCTCGAGGCCAATGACGCCCTCAGGGAAGCACTTAGCAAACTTTTCAGCGTCGGCGCCGAGGATAGGTTTGGTGATGGTGATGGTCGGTAGGAGGCGGTAGGAGGCGGTAGCGACAGGCGAGAACTTTGCGTGGTCGGCGCCGATGCCCTTGTGCATGTGCATGGCGAGGTTAATGGTCTGGCGCGGGCGCAGCTTGGCAATTAGGATATCCGGATTCGTCGGGGCGATGGCGTCCTCGCCGCTAAAGTACTCGGCCTGCTTGCCCGTAGGTACAAAGACGATGTCGCGGGCGTAGACGTGGGCGTTGTGGTAGGCCTTGAGGGGGTCGTTCTCGGCCGGCGAAGCATCCGGGTTGACGGTGCACGTCACATTGAGCTCGAGGCGGACCGTGTTCCAGTCGAAGCAGCTGGCGTAGGGGTCCTCGCCGGGCTCGGGCTTCTTGTGCCACTTGAGGAAGTTGTGCAGGCCCTCACGGCCGCCTTTGAAGGGGATGAGGCCAAGACGGTGGGCGAGGACCTCATCCTGGATCACCGAAGTGTTGTTCTCGATATAGACGTTCTCGACGGCGAGGGTGGGGATCTCGGCAAGGAGGATTCGGCGGAAAGCGTTGGCGAGCGAGGCATCGATTCCGATGAGGGAGAAGGACGCGAGGAACTGGTCGTTCTGGTGGAAGTTGACCGAGAATGCGTCGCGAAACCGGTCAATGGTGAAGGCGAGGTCCTCACCAGGGTGGTGGCCGGGATAATCAGTAGAAGAGATGTTTGTCACCGTCTCCTTCTCGATGCCGACAGTCTTTGCGATCGAGTTAGCCTGTCACATATAAACAGGACGAGAAAAGAAGCAATCGACATACCTGACGGCGCGCAATGTCTTCTTTTGTGGGAGCTTTCCTCCACGCGGCCTGCTCTGTAGGATGCATATTGTGGGCGGGCGCGTGAGGCTCTCTGGTGTGCAGGTTGGTTGGTGGGTGTGTGGTCGGCGGCGGCGGGCGGTCGAGATAGAGAGAAGCAAACAATAATTTTTTTGATGGCTGCCCCTCCAAGGTGAGTCCCGGTGAGCGGTGAGGGCTCGGTGAAAAATAAGAGGTGCTCCACATGGACGGCAGCAGCCCATCCGCTTTACAACGTCATAGCTCTCAGTTTTGATCAGCATTTTTTATCATTACTGTTAGAAACTGTTGTATCAGTACTTGGGCCATCCAGCAGTTTATAGTTTTTGTTTTTACCAAATTCATACACGTACAAGCTTGGTGCCGATTCCCTTGGAGTCAAGTGAGTGAGAGATGGAGGAGGAACGGCGAAAGATGGCCCCACTTGACGCCGAAACCGCCGACCGTGCCTGGCCCGTGCTTCGGTGGCTGTCGGCCCCATGCCTGAAGCAGACCGGGCTCCACCTTGGAGAGGACCGGAGTCGCAACAAAACATGGGCCGATGTGAGAGAGAGGGCGTGTCAGTCGACCGGCGCACCAGCGGGGGGAAGTATCAAATGGCAGAATTGGATTATCAATTTGATCGTGGACAGAGCCTCAGAATGGCATTGATTCTGCCTCGCCAAGTCTGCGACTTCGGACTGTCCCCTCTGATATGACCAGGCCCAGAGACCCTTGAAAGGCAGCTCGCTTACACCGGCCTCGGTCATCTATGGTCGCCTGCTCGAAATCTCAAGGATCCTCGTCTCCGAGCTTCGCCCACCCCCATACAGGCTCGCTCG
Organism: Fusarium sp. JS1030; assembly: GCA_000966855.1. Classification (NCBI taxonomy): domain Eukaryota; kingdom Fungi; phylum Ascomycota; class Sordariomycetes; order Hypocreales; family Nectriaceae; genus Fusarium; species Fusarium sp. JS1030. Next base: position 414,478 of record JWIW01000005.1, on the reverse strand, counting down.
CTCACCGGGCCGGCCTCTGCTCCAGGATCAGATCACCAATCACCCAGCGCCTCCCACAGAGCCTACCTGGGTCCATTCGGCAAGGATGACGGGGTTCGACCAGAGCATGTGGCGTCGGGCTCGACTGGGACGAGTCGCAATGCCGCTTTTACTCAGTCAAGCCAGCCCAACGGTACAACATTTTGTGCTGGTGTACGTTTGATAGTGTTTACGGAGTGTTGAAAGAAGGTGTGGACGTCGTAAAGAGTCCCGGGCTAGCTTTAATGTAATAATTTGGTTGAATGATTATGAAATAAGTAAGAGGTTTTTTATCCCTCTCAGTTTAATCTTGGTTTAGTTCCTAATTTATGCTCCGTGTCTAGGACTGGTAAGCTAGGTCTCCTCTGACAAGTATCTCGACAACTTGACACTATTCCTGGATCCACCTCAACAGTAAGAGGACAACCACGCTTAGCGAAAGCAGAAGCACACCAAAGCATATGATAAATTTTCGAACTATGCGGATGAGAACTTACAAGAAGAGATTTCTATATACGTAAATCACTCCGTGATGTCATGGAACCGTTACAAACGGTGGTAATAGTTTATGCACCAACGCCTGCAAAAAAGCGGCAAGCATCACTACCTTATCTGGGCGAGCTCTCTGGTTACAGCACAGACAGCCTGGCAAACCTTCCCCTTCGGCTCTCATACCAATGGATCCCAGCCGATCCGCATGTCACGCGCTCCCTGAGATGATTCCCCCGCTGAAAGAAAAAAGATCCCCCATGGCTTTCCCTGTCCGGGCAGCCCGGACGACGTCAGTCCCGTGCCCTGTCCCCCAGTAGATCAACGATGCCGGTCACACGTAGAAGCTGTGCTGCCAGTCACCAGAACACAACCGGACCGGCCCTTTGGAATGGGAATTGGCCCAGGTATTTAATAGCTGCTGAGCTCCCTTTGAGCTCTGTTCTGCTCAGCTTCAGACATCAAGCATCCAATCAGCCTTGGGAAAAAAGACTATCAATTCAAACACATCAACTACAACTCAATTACACGACACAACCAACCACTACACTCTTCACCATGCTCTCCTTCGTCAAGTACATGGCCCTCTACCCCTCAATTGTCCACCAAGACATTCACTAACACGACATCTCAGCTACACTCCTCGACCTCACCCCGAGCACAAGAACAAGGAGCACTGCCGGGTTCACTCTCAACCATCCAACATCCCCCGCGACGCCGCCACCACCACAAAGACTGTCGACCCCAAGTCGGCCGTCCCCCGGTCCGCGGCTCCTCCTGCTACCACCGCTTGAAAAGTCGACAGCTTCACCAGAAAAAAAAATTGTACAGACAAATGTACCTTAATTAATGTCTGAGGATACCCACGATGGAGTCTGGTGTTTTGGTTTCAGCAAATAGGACTTAATAAAAATTTGGACACACATACGCTCCCAATCCCCATCAATTCCTCATCTAATTAATCATGGCCGTCACTCAGTAAGTCATGTCCCATATGCCAAAGGCAAGACAAGGGAGGACGCCAAGAGTCGGATACAAAATACATTAGCCACCTAGGTAGCTTCGCCCGGCCGATTGATACACTATCTAATTTCTAAACTACAGTTGTTGGTTGTTTCATGTGCTGTTCGCCCCCATTATCTTCTGCCGACGTCTGAACATGAATCGGTCCCACTCGCTATTCAATATCCTCCATGTTCCACACACTCACGCCTCTCTTCTCGACGCTTTCCTTAAGTTTCCCAAGCACTGCCAGCCTGCGCGCCCGCTTCTCCATCAGATCACCCTTCTCCTCCCGGCTGAATCCACTGAGCTTCTTGCGTGGCGGAGTAGCTCGCACCGATGCGCCAAGCGAAATGCTTCCTGCGAAACTGTGACGCAGGCTTCGTACAGGGGTAGACTCGGGAGAGAACATGATGCTCTTCTTCCCTTGCGGCGTCACCATCGGTGATCCCTCTCGGCTTGTGGAGCCGAGATGCACCTTGCGTAGCTGGTTCTCCAGGACATCGATGTCTCCGCTTCGCTTTTCCACCATAGCTGTCATCTTAGTGATAGTGCGGATGACTGCTTCTACCGTCGGCACGTTGGCTTTACCCTTGCCCGAGGCGCTCGACACTGAAGCGATTCGAGTCTTGAGCAACGTCAAAGCTTCCTCTGCCTCAGCCAGAAGCTTTGAAAATTTAGCAAACTCCCGTCTCAGTTCATTCTGTTGTGTAGCCTGCTCTGCGCTGAGTGGCATGGACCGCGTCACCTCGGCCTGGTCTGGGTCGGTTCTAATCATGAGGATCTGCTTGAGATCCTCCTGTTTAGCCCGGAGACGGTGCATGTCTCTGGTCAGTTCGTGGCATGCATCGAGCTTATCGTCCAGGTCACGAACACGACCATCCTCAAGATCCGGGTGCAGTTCGTTATCCAGAACATCACCCAGCTCCTCAATCTCACAGAGGACCCAGTCATCGGGGATTTCGAGATCCTCCTTGCTCCGCCCGCCTTGCTTGCAATTCTCTGTGTGACCTTTGATGAATGATTTGACAGTTCGTGCGTTCAGACCGAGTGTATCAATCATCGAATTAATGTCTCGGTAGACTGCCTCGACCTGGCTTGGGACACTCTCCTTGGCAGGCGGTGCGACATTTGAGTGGGCAATGAACTCATCCAATGTCAAGGTTCCCTCGACTTCAGATGCAAGGAGCTTTTGCACCTCATCATCTTCCTCATCTACCAAAGGCTGGGTTTCCGCGGCCTCTTGTCTTGCCTTCAGCTTGCGGTGCTGAACCACAAACGGATCCTCTGGTGCGCCAGCATCTCTGCTGGTGATCGAAGCGCCCATCTGGGACTGTCTGGGCCCAAGGATTTGGGACGCCATTCCAGGAGCGCTCACCGATCTCATGGCCTCCGACCTCATCACCCTGTTCGGTATCGCGCCCCGCACTGGACTTGGAGACCTAGGGCTGGTCGCATTTGGGCGTGGGAACAAGGGGGCGTTACGGCTAATCTCGCCAAATAATGGCCGGGACGAATCTTGACCAGGCCTGGTGCTGCCAGGAGTAGTTCCACCCAGCCCGCCAAATGAGCTTTGAGGAGTGAAGCCAGGTGTGGGTGTCAGGCCGCTGACGGTTGGACTCAAATCTTTGGCAACGTCGATGCCACTACCCTCAGAACCATCATCCTCGTCTTCATCTTCCAGATCACTCTCATCCTCGGTAGATTCGGGAACCGAGGGCACGAACGAAGGTTGTTTCGAGGAGGCCTTAGGGGCAACAAAATCGGGGGGCAGAGGAGCATCGTCCGGCTTCAATGCGCTCTTCGAGCCAGGCAGAGCTGGCTTCGTAAAATCGGGCGGTAAGGGGGCATCAGCCGGAGTCGTGAACCTATCTGAGGGCTTCGATACGTTGACAAAATCTGATGGAGCGTCCGCATGGTCGCTGGTTTTGGTGGTTTTAGGGGCTGGCAGGAAATCTGGGGGCAGGGGAGCTGCGTCAGGCTTAGCAGAAGCGGTCGCCGTGCCGAATCTTTGAGAAGGTGCAGAAGAGGCGGCTGAAGAAGAAGAAGAATCACCCAGAGGGAATGCAGCTTTGCTTGTAGTGTCCGGGGGCAACGGAGCGTCGTCTTCTTCTACCTTGATCTTGGGCGCGTCAGACTCGGGGCTCTGAGCCTTCGGAAACTCTGACTTTTGACCAAAAATTCCGGTATAGCCCGTGGGTTTTGATGTGCCTTGGTTTCCGAAAATGTTTGCTTTAGGTGTGTTTTGCTGCGATCCAAACAGGCCGCCCCCAGACTTGGGAGTATCTGAGGTTGAACCAAACAAGCCGCCACTAGCCTTTGGTGTAGCTGAGGTGGAACCAAATAAACCACCACTGGGCTTCGGTGTATCTGACTTGGTACCAAAAAGCCCTCCGCCTGAACCAAACTTGGATGGTTGTCCAAAAATTGACGTCTGGGGCGCAGGCGAGGTCGAAAAGCCAAACTTGGATGGCGCTGGAGTGGTTGTCGGGGTAGTAGATTCAGGGCTGGATTGCGCAGGGAATAATGAGGTCTTCGACTTTGCCTGGGGGGTCTCTTCGGCCGCCGTGTCCATATCCTCATCCTTTGCTGTGGAGGTCGTGCTCGCCGGCTTATTAGCAGCATCATTGAGAGCAGAACCAAAAGCATTGCCGAACATGGACGATTGCCCACTTGGCTTCGAAGTGTCGTCCTTGGCTGATGTATCGGGCTTGAATGAACTCTCAAGCTTGAAAGGGGTAGAACCAAATGGATTGCTCGATGGTTGGTTCTGCTTGGGTGGGAACGCTGTGTCTGCGTTGGAGCTAGAAAAAGGACTTTCTGATGATTTGTTGGCGTTACCAAAGACACTGCCGCCGCCACTGTTATTAGAAACAGAAGAAAAGCCACTCTGGCTAGCAAATCCAGCAAAACCGCCTGCGCCAGATTGAGAAGTTGCTCCTGCCTTGCCAAAGGGGCTTGTGTTGTTGTTATTGTTCGCGAAACTCGAAAAACCTCCCGACTGGCCAAAGGCAGGGGTCGAACCCGCACCACCTGATGCTGAGGCCCAGGGGGATGCCTTTGCTCCTAGTTGTGACGATTGTCCAAAGCCAATAGCACTGGGTTTACCAAACGCAGGAGCTGACGAAGGGGCTGCATTGCTAAAGCCACTTGATCCAAAGACAGCACCTCCTGTGCTAGGTGCTGCAGGACCAGAGCCCGCTGATCCCCAGGGGGATGACTTCTGGCCGAGTTGAGATGATGAGCCAAAAGCAGCCGCCGGCGCGGCAGACGAGCCGAAAGCAGAGGGGCCAGCATTTGAGAACGGGGATGCAGAAGCTGCCGGGGCTGCTGCTGCAGGTGCAGGGGCAGAAGAACCCTCGATAGCAGCCAAATGAGGATACGACATGCCTTGCCTTATCGAGTCGTTGTAGACCACCCACCATGCGCAGAGCACACCTTCGTGAGTCAACACCCAGTATCCGGGCAGAGGTCCTGGCGATTCCTCGAGCTCAACGTCTGAGGGGATCGGCTTGTAGACTTTGTCCTTGCCAGACAAGTCCAGGGCCGCGCCGACAAGAGTAGAGTCATCCATTGAGTCAGTCATAGGAAGTGTTGGCCGCTTAGTGTCGTCCAGAAATTCTGTGGTTGTGAAAACGCCGGTAATGCTGTCGGCCGGCTTGTCAGTGGCTAGGGCAGTCTTGGATCGACTCAATACACCCATCTCAGTCGCTGCGGTAGAGGAAACAATGAGAAGATCTTGCAGAGCAGGAGGAAAGTCTCGAAGTCGTAGGATCGAGTGGTGGGGCGTCTTTTCAGAGCCAAAGGGCTCAACAGGGTCGGTGAGTTTCTGGAAGTTGAAAGATGAAGATTCGCGTGTAATGATGTGGTAGATGGAGGTTGGTGGAGACTCATTGTTGGATGTGTGAATTGAAAGGAAGAGGTTATTCTCTAGCCAGGTAAGAGATGATACTATTATGCGGTTAGCCTTGCTGCACGTCTTGTAGGCAACTTCAGATTCCGTACCATGAAAGTCTCCCACATTCGGTGGCTTGGGAATTTCTGCTTTGATCTCTCCTTCCGGTGTCATTTGGCATATTGTTCCGTCTCCCAAGCCCGCGCAGAGCTGCTTGCCCTTGGAACTCCAACTAATACAGCTGACCTGGTTCCGGAGAGGATTGCTGATCTGGCGTTCCTTCAGGTTCGCCATGTGCAAGTTGCCGTTGTTCGTAACGATCGCGCACAGCTCAGCTTTCTCAGGGGTAGGGTTCGGGATCATGGCTCGCAATGTTTCGCCATTTGTTGGTAGCTCGAAGGCTGAGTTTGACGATCCTGATAGGAGACTCTGGACTTCGTATACAGCTAGTCCACCGCCAGACTCAGCTGAAAGAATCAAGTAGTTCTCATCGGCGGTAAAGGCGAGTAGCGAAACTCGCATCGGCATCGCGATCTTGAGCTGAGGCTCAAACGGGCGAATGTCGGAATCGCCATCCTTTGGTGCCTCGAACGCTTTTCGGACGGATTCAGTGGTGGCGAGGATGACTTGGTCGGGTCCTGCAGCGGCGACAAGACCTTTTCGTGAAGCAACACTTAGGAGCGACGCGGTAGAGGATGGAAGTGACGACCACGCAGAGGTTAGACGAACCTTGGCGTCGCCAGCGATGGAGAGAAAACCGAGATCCTATTCCCATCGCAAGTTGGTTAGCATGGCCTCAAGCGTCAAACAAAACAAATCCAGCCTCAGGATCCATCAACGCGACCGCACTCACCTCTGTCTGGATAGTCTCCAGATCAGGACCAGTCGTGAGACCTCCAGCTCCCGCCGTACTCCCGAGCATGGCGTTTCCCGAATTGCCAAAGCCGAAAGCCATGACTGTAGCAAAGTAGCCGGCCTTGGAGAGAGGACCGGAAGTTCATAAATTTACCCTTCGCATGAGGAGTGGGCTGGGGGCGACCGGGGGAGCTTTGCTTTCGCGCAAGGCTTAGGCGTGGTAGGCTGGGGGACGTGCTGAGCGCGAACTCCAGTAGTAGACCGTGATTGGCCGGCTGTGGCGCCAGAAGTTCAGCAATCGAGGATCCCGCGATGTTAACAAGAATTCGGTGTAATGTTGATTTCCAAAGAATCGTAAAGGTGGTTTAGAAGTGGGAAAATGAAATGGCCTTCACCCTCAAACGCGAAACTGCTTTCCCTATTTGTTAGGCACGATGAGGTAGTGACTTTTTTCTGGCAGCTACCTGCTCGTCACGTGCCAAGCTCGAGCCATCTGCAGGCGAAGGCATCTGGGTGCTGTTGCCACCGCCCAATCAGAGAAGCGCGTCCCTGGGAGAGCTCAACCGCCTGCGTCCCGTCTGGAGGCAGCTTAGCCTCGTCATCTCGGTGCCTTGTTAACCTCACTCCGTCCCGCTGCGAACGTACATCTCGACCACAAAGATACCCCAACAACTCATTCATCCCCTGCGATAGCGTATCCGCCGATAAACCCTTTGAAAATACGGATAGATTGAGATATTCAATCGGGGAAACCAGGTCACCCACGATGCCAGGCTTCGACTTCTCCAACTACAACCGCAATGCGGCCCTCCACGCCCGGGGAGTACCTCTGCCAAAGGCCACCAGTACTGGAACAACTATCGTTGGGTGCATATACGATGGCGGTGTTGTGGTATGTGCTTCTGCTATGATTCCCGAGCATCTTGGACCTCTAAATGGAGCTATCCTTCTGTTATGAGCTCCCTGTCACCACAGCATCACTGACCCAGCCTCCATCAACAGATCGCAGCTGATACTCGAGCCACATCCGGTCCTATCGTCGCCGACAAGAACTGCGAGAAGCTTCACTACATTTCCCCCCAGATTTGGTGCGCCGGCGCCGGTACAGCCGCCGATACCGAGTTCACCACCGCTCTCATCTCCTCCCAGCTCGAGCTGCACTCGCTCTCCACGGGCCGCAAGCCCCGCGTCGTCACCTGCATGACCCTCCTGAAGCAGCACCTCTTCCGCTACCAGGGTTACATTGGTGCCTATCTCGTCGTCGCCGGTGTTGACCCTACCGGCACCCACCTCTTCACCGTCCACGCCCACGGCAGCACCGACAAGCTTCCCTACGTCACGATGGGCAGTGGTAGCTTGGCAGCCATGAGCGTCTTTGAGACGCAGTGGAAGCCCGATCTCAGCGAGGAGGAGGCGGTCAAGCTGGCGAGCGACGCCATTTTGGCTGGTGTCTGGAACGATCTGGGCTCGGGTTCCAACGTGGACGTGGCCGTCATCACCAAGGACAAGACGACATTGAAGAGAAACTTCATCAAGCCCAACGAGAAGAGCGCCAAGCTGCAGAGTTACGCGTTCCCCAAGGGCACGACAGCAGTGTTGAACGAGAAGATCATCACAAAGAATGAGATTGGACGGTATGTCAGCGTGGAAGAGGTGCCTCTTGAGGAGTCAAAGATGGACATCGACCCTTAAAGAATCTTGGATGGCTTGGGTTGGTAGACGGGTAGATCATGACATGTAACAACACACAATCCGGGTACACAATAAACTGGAGAACTAAACTTGTCCTGAATTAGTGGCAATATGTGACCACAGAAGCACTTCTAAAATCTGAGTCTGAACATGTTGTTTTATCGGCCTGATCGGGCTTATCAAACAATCAACTCTGCAAGTTCTCCATCGCCACCGTGGGTATGTCCACTGCCTCTATGTGCAAGGAATGTTACAAGAATAGAATGATAGTAACCAGTCGGTGTGCTGAGCACAAACCTGCCGCATCAAGGTCGCCCATCCAGGCAACAAAATTGGAATCCCGCATAGGGATAAATCATCGCTAAAGTCCCATCCCAAAAGTCCACGCCCGACAAATGAAGCGAAGAAAACTCCCTTTTCCAAATCACGTGTCACACTCGCCGGGTCAGATGTCGTATATGTTGTGTTGTCTAACCGGCCCAGTGTCGTACGTAAATATGTGCATGGAGCACAATGATACTCCTCCTTTAAACCCGTGAATATACCAAATGCGATGCGGAAAGCCACTCAAACTCCGATTAAATGGGTATGTCGAAGATGTTGTCATTATCATGGTAGGCGTGTCGATGAGGCGAAGCGGCACCCAGGCTCACTTCAACCCAAACATCGTTCTGGTCCGAGATTTGCTCCGAGCCTTCTTCTTATCCTTCTTAGGCGCACGTGTGTCGTCGTCATCATCATATTTGGCTTTGTGAATCCTGTTATGTGTTAGTAAGTACTAGCCCATCTCCAGTTTAGGTGGTTAGACATACCAGCTATTGCCGACCATGCTCATGCCCTTGGCTTCGGCCATGCGATAGAACTTGGCACTTTTCTTGAGATTCTTTTTGCAGCCTATGCCCTGCGCGTAGCAGAAGCCAGCCTCGGCCAGTGCGTCAACGTCGCCCCAAGCTTGTGTCCGAGTTAGCAATCCGGCATCAACCATCAACGCTGTGGTACTTACTGCCAGCGATTTCGAAACACCGCAATGCCAATGATTTGTCCTGCTCGATTCCCCAACCATTCATGTGGCTAACACCAAGTTCGTAGATGCTCAGAGCGAATTGGGCCTTGCGAGTCCGTCTCTCAATAACATCGACATGCTTGCCCTCCTTTACCTGGTCCTCATCATCGGCAATTTCGACACTGGCGTATTCCGCAGCTTTCCTAAGCCATTCAACTCCTTCTTTTTGGTTCGCTCGCATGCCCCATCCATGACGACATGCAAGCGCGTATAGAAGCATGGCGGTAGGGTTGTTCTGCTTGGCTGCATGCCGAAGGTGATATGTCGATTCCTTAAGGGACCCGTTTTCATGGCACTCAATGCCCTTGGCCAGGTGGTCCTCTGCGGACATCTCTGAAGCGGTCGGGGCCGCGGAGCGAGCGGTAGGGGGTGGTCGGATTGTGCTGGCTGTGTCACTGGTCGTTGTGGAAACAGGCGTCCTGCCTCGGCCTCTTGGGATGTCTTCTGAGAACCGGGCCTCGTCCGCTGAAGTCCGGCTCGGGATTGGAGACAGTTCGGGAACTGGAGGCGGCGTAGCCTCTGAATGGACCTTTCTCAATTCCGTCGAAGGTCGCGAAATGGAATTGCTAGGTGTTAGACCATCTTCGGGGATGATCTTAGCCGAAGAACTAGATGGACGAGTCGGAGGGGAGGGAGGAGCATCGGCGTGGATTCGTTGTACGTTGCTGGGAGGGACCATGGGCTGCTCCCAGCGGTAGGAGGCTTGTGATGGATGTTCGACGGACTCAGCTCTTTGAATAGTCTTGCCCCTGGGTAATGAGAATTTGGAGTAGATGTAGGATGGTGCCCCCTTTTCGTCGCCTTGTTGATCCAAGAAGGCTTCACTATTCATGCTCACTGGTGTGTGGGCGGAGTCATCAGCCAAAATGAATGAGGGTTGGCTATCAGAAGAGGCTTGTCTCAGAGGTGACTCCATACCAGGCGTACCGGACCTGCTGAGAGGTCTGGAGAAGTTGAAAGATGGCCGAGGAAGGGCAGAAGAGTCTGAACCCACAGAAGGCGATCGTCGATAAGACCCGACAGCGGGGGATGTCATTGCGCTGGTGAAGGCAGCGCTCCCAGAAGAGAGCTTTCGAGGAGGTAGTGAATGGAACGAGCCACCCATGTTGCCAGAGGCTTCTTCATCGGTCGGCAAGAGTGGAGTAGACACGATACTAGATGACCTTCTTGGGGGATATAGACCATGAGGCGGCGCGAGTCCAAGTTCGTCAAATGAATGCTGCCTCGATTTCTCTGGAGAACCACACACAGAGCCACTCACAGAGCCGCTAGGTCGTCGCGCAGAAGTTATAGAGAGGTTGTCTTCCTTTCGAGATGGTGACGATTCGAGACGCTTATCGGATTGCGAGTGAGTTTCACTATGCAATGGCGATGGTGAGCGTTCCTGTCGAGCACCAAAGAAGGGGTCGCTCTCGTCGATCTGGCCTAGTGCACGACCTCGGGCAGGATCCCGAGCAGGTACGGCTGGTACCTCCTCATCTGGCGTGGGTGGTATCCGACTCATTCGCGGATGCATCGACACTGGACGTTCAGCGTCATCACTAAACGCATCCTCCACCTCAGTCCTCAAACCAAGACCCGAAGCAGGGCGCGGCCCATCGCCGTTATCAGATCCGGAATCTTGGGACATGGAACGAAAGTATTCAGAACGGCCCTGAACAATTAAAGGACTTTCGACAGTCAGTGGGGGGAGGCGGCTCATTCTGTTGCCCTCTTTGGCGCTTTCTTGTAATTGTCTAGCCAGCAGTCTGCTCTGCAACGCGAAAGCATCCAGTGGGGACAACTCGGGGGGGATTTCGCCGGCGACATGGAGGCGAGGTGAGCGCAGAGGCTTCGAGATAGTGGAGAGATTGGAATTTTGCGACTCGGATCGCAAGTCCAACAAGGACGGACGTGACGACATGGTCGATCGCTCTAGAGTACGATTCTCGCTCGAGGGCTTGCTTCCATGCAGGAGATATGGCAGTATGAAACGGATACGCTTCCCGGAGCGTGGGTGATGCGATCAGCTCTCCAAGAATTCCACCCGAAATCGAATCGGCGAGAAGGCGGTTTGTCAGTATCGACAGCGTTAGGTGGTCGCTCGGACGGTATGCTGTAGTGAAGAACAAGTCCCTCGGTAATCAGGGATAAAGGGCCAAGCGATTGTCGAAGAATAACGGACAGTCATGTAAATCGTCGAGAGTGAGAAAGCCGCCGTGTGCATCGACGGGCGACAAAGAATGGATGATTGTTGACAGAATGTCGAGAGCGGCGAAGTGAAGGCGAGGGTGAATACAGCCAAGCAGTGATCGGCGGCGGGAGAGGGATCTTGCGCGGACCGCGCTATGCGACTTGTCCCACGGGGTTCGATGGAACGGAGTTGAAACGAGCGACGGGCAGTACGTCCAAGATCAAATCGGCGACGGGGACGGGGACGGAGACAGTTATCGGCGAGGAAGCGGCGCAGGGCGGTGCCGTAAGTTATCTATGCTTTGCGGTGTTGTTGATGGGGTCTCGGGTGTCGTGGGGTGACGGGGCGACGTCGGATTGATTCGATAGGTACTATAGTTGGCGAGCGAGACGTGGATCAGGCAGGTATGTAAGAAAGAGAGAATGAACGAGCAGCGAGTATGTATCTGAGTAGCGGCTCAAGAAGACGGGATGGGTTTCGCATGGACAGAACAGGAGGGTAGCGTCTCGTCTCGTCTCGTCTTGGCTAGGACGGAGGATGGGAGGGTGTTTGTAGTTGGGAAGTAGGTTTAAGGTCCCGGAGAGCATAATAGACTTGCGGCCCTAGCTCAGCGTCGCCTCCCCCCAAAACCGCCCCCAAGCAAGCGTAAAACGGGAATTAATTTACCTGCCCTGGGTGGCTTTATTAGACCTTGGTTACAGTGCAGAAGATTGATGGATGCGATGTGGAAAGAGTGGAGAGCCAGTTATGGATCATGGATGAACCCGTCCCTTTCGGATGGAGCCAGGGTGGAGGGATACCGGATGGGGAGGGGACGGAGTGCTTTGGCGTTGTGCTGTGCAACACTTCCAGAGGCCAGGTACATAAAAGTTGGCCTAGCGCTGTGAGGGCCTCGTGGTGGGTGTGAGCCACTATGCACATTTCGCATCCTTTGTGCATCCTGCTGGCGGGCTTGTACGTAGGGGACTTCTTTTTTTGGCCTCAAGCTCGAGCACGCTACCTACGACGATCTGATCTGCTGGCCAGCCTTGGATTGTCGCCTCTGATCCCGTAAAGCCCAGGTCGTGTCAATGTCGATGTGGATGCTCTCTCCACTAGGTCTGTGCTGATGAGGTGTTCTCTACATACAGACGACGTCCTTGCTACGTACGGAAGAACCTTGGAACTCTTGCCGGCCTGCTTGCCTGCGCAAGATTCCCTCAGCGGCGCGGCCGATTGATGCACTGGCATGTCAAAATACGAGAAACCGGGCTGCACTATTACGCTGCCATGCTCCCCGCTCTGCACAACGCCTGGGCCTGGCCTAACCAAGCTGGGCATCCCCATGACCAAAAGGAGGCGCTCACCATCGACTCCGTTGTCCACAAGCAATAAACCAATCCTTCTCGTTAGGTAGCGGGGACAACGGCCAACTGACGACGGAGGCATAGCCATCTACAGTTTAGGGAGAGACTCCGGGGCGAAGGGAAGGAAGACAGACCAGGAGCCCTACTGTACAAGGCAGCTCCTTCTCCAAGTTGCAGTTGCATCCAATTTCGCTGTTTTTCCAGGACCAGCAACCGCGGTAACACAAGCAAAATAAACGGCCACGACTGCCGCCACCTCTATGTGCGCCTCATTTTGGTGCCTTGCATACATACACCTTGCACATTGCCCATCCATCATTCATCAGAGGCCTCGGGCTCTTTCATCATCCCCTGCCTCGTCGTTGGTGCATCTCGACCTCGGCCTTTGACTTGTTCCCTTGTCATCAAGGAGTCCAGAGCCCCGGACGGCCTAGCTCTCGTCAAGACCCCGGCGCAAGACAAGAGCAATGAGACCAGGGGGGCTGGCTGGCTTGAGGCTCCACAAACTCCAAGCCGCTTCCAGGCCCAGGTGCCGACAAGGGACCTAGGGACCTGACCTGGTGCAGCCACAGGTCTGGGGTACATGCACTGTAATGGTTGCTATTTTGTTCGCGCGTTATGCTTCCGTCATTGTAGTTTCGACTCTATCAAGCATCAAGTCAGACAAGTAAGACAGCTTGTTCCTCGTGATGCACTAACCATTGATACACGGTTGCAAGTCCGGCTCAGCCTCACCATTCTAGAGGGTCTTTTCCCTCAACTTAGTGGATGACTGCTTGTCGGACTCACTAATAATAAGGTCGGGTATCTGAACCTCGCCTCTTCATCGCCCCCTTTCGCCCCTCAGGATTCCCTACCCTTTCCCGCCTGTCTATCCGCCCCTTTCAAGAGGCCCAGACAATGATTGCCTGGGTGTCAATACTCTCTATCGATCTCGTCTAGCCTTGTCTATTCTCGCCTGGCCCGGCTGATGTGTTGCAGCGGTGGTCCATCCAAGCACTGGCCGCGTGCCAGCAGATTACAAGCGACCACGGAAGAGTTGCTAACCATGCCTTGTCAACAGAGCTTTTAGGTCAGCCTAAAGTACGCCTCCGCCTCCGCCTCTGCCTGCGACTAAGTTGGTTGGTTCGTGGCCTGCCCCAGGTCGTGGTGTTTTTTTATAGCAACTGACCAGTAGTGCTAGTCTGCCAGGACCACAAAGGCAAATTGCACACGTACTCTTACACAAGCAACAAGCCACCATCTTTGACATCTCTTCAGGGTGTTGTGGGGCATCATCCAGCTATCGCACTGTAGCAATGAATCGCGCAAAGCACAGAAGACTGGCCAATTGGCCAAGACACATTGTGCTACTCTGTACACGACAAGCATCCCCGATCAACAGGCTGACCAGATCGAGATGTCGCTTGTCACAACAGACCATGTATTACTCGCACTGATGCAAGGGCACTTCGAATGACGCAGGCGGCCCTTTCGTGCCGACAACAGTCTATCATATCCCGAACCGGATGCCACAACGTGGCTGTGGTTTCACCACTGTCATGGCTGGTCGGGTTGCTTTTACATTTCTTCCAACGGCTGCTTTGCAGGCAGGCTTTTGACATGGAGACCATAATCATTGGCCCCCAGAAATATCTAAAGGTTACCTTTCAGCCGTGTGCAAGACGCCATTGAGGTCATACAGTCGTCCTCGGAGCTACTTCTGTCTCTTAGTCGTCAAGTCTCCGAAATGATCGACTCTCTCTGACAGACCAATCATTGGTTTTGCTTTCAGATTGACTCCTGAATGCTGCCAACAAGAAACTATCTGACAATCGGTGTCAGTCCCAACTGGCCAGGACACTTTCAGATCTCATTTTGAGCCTCTTCACTTTTTTATGCTTGCCCAGTGGCATCTACCAATGAAACACTACCTGTCACGTCTGATCGTCTATCGACCCTGGTCGCTGTCGCAAGTTCCCAGCCGGTGTTTCTCATGTCTCTGGCATCCATGATGGAGGCCCCCTGCTGATAAAACTAATTGACCGAAGACATTATTGGTCCCTGGGCATGAGTGCTTATGCACAATAATCTCAGTATCTCGTCACTAATCTCCGTGCTCACATCTTGCATCCAGGCACAAGGTTCACGAACCTCGAGAATGAACTTTTCCACAGTGCCTTCAGCGGTCCCCTGGAGAAGTCCACGCAATCGACGGAGAGAACGCGGCAAACTTCCTTGATGCATCCGATGCCGGTGGTTCGCAGATCTCAATTCACACCTGTAACCGCCATCTTCTGCAACTCTCTGCAGCTAGGTGTTGCTTTAGCCGCGCTCATGAGACATGTGAAATCGCATCTTATAATTTACCCGAACCCCTACCCTCTCACAGACACAAGTACTAGACATGTCCTCTCATGATCAACAATGCTGCTAAAAATCCCAACTATTCCATAACGCCTAACCTACCAATGCAGATAGCAGTGGACTTTTATAATAGCTACACTGGCCCCTCGCCATGGCGCGCGATTCTACACCGAGCCATCGTCCCTGAATTTGTGTGTATATACTCCCTACTCACTGGTCCTTGGATCGCATCTTCTTGAGACGCGCGGCACCCTCAAACAGTCCTCGATCAACCGCAGCCGCGACGGTCAAGGTTCCGCCAACAATAGCGCAGAGACCAGCGAGGAAACCGCTGAATGTCTTGGCCTTTTCCTCGCGGTTGATGACCTTCATGGGTGAAATATCCTAAGCTTGGCGTTAGCTTTACCTGTCCCACAAAGACTAGGGTTATAACTTTACTTACATAGGAGAAAAACACGCCAGGAATGCCGCCACTGGTATGTTGGCGCTCGGCGTGACCCTCGGCGGCATCGTTGCCGCCAGACAGACTCCTCTTGTGGCTAGTGACGGAGTACTGGTGAGTCTCGAGGCTGCCATCTGCGGAGTAGCCATAGGATCCAATTCCAGTGCTGTCATCCTGTAGGAGACCACCGAACTTGAGGCCCTTGCTGTCCCAGCCCAGGGGCAGATAGGAAGTGGGGACGATCTTGACAAAGTACATGAAGTTGAAGTTGGGGTCCTTGATATCCTGTCGGGTGCCATCGAGGGGGTTCTTGTGGTGGTTGGTCCAAAGCGCGTTCTTGGAGGCGCCGGCCTTGCGAGCGATCTCATCGGGCAACTGGGGACCGAAGCGGAGCGAGTGGATGATGTGGGTGAAGTCATGGGATTTTCCCTTAGGGACGTCCCAGTAGTTCTTGAGGTCGTGGACATGCATGTTGCCGCTGCTGAAGCTTCGTCCTGGGGCAAAGTGGAAATTGCCAATGACCTTGTTCACGCGCAGGCCGCCCTCGATGCGGCAACCTTCCTCACGCTGCGCATCCAACTTTTCAGCATAGTGCTCGCGCTCACACTGCTCCACGCCCTCTCCGCGACCAAATGCCCACGATGCCTGGGCGTACGCTTCGCGAACTTCGTCACAGGTCTGACAACAGCCAGCCTTTCGGGCGTTGGCAGGGGGTTGAGCGCCGTAGCAGCCACCGCAGTAGGAGGGATCGAGATGGTCGGCAGACTCGTCGTGAAGAGAAAGGGACTTGGAGTCGATATCGGCGCCGCCCTTGGATTGGGGCTGGAGCCGGACTTTGTTGACACCGTGCATGACGCCGTGTTGCTGCTCGCCAGAAACATCCATGACATCGAGGGTCAGAAGCTCGCAGGGCATCTTGGGGAATGTGATGTTGAGGTGGATTTCCATTCGCTCTCCTGTAAATCAAGCCAAGTCAGCAACCCAGTGCTTCCAGATAGCTGCAAAACAGTTATTCTGCATCTGCCTTGCAGGTTATCGCATACCTCGTCCCTTGTCCACAATCAATTCGGGGTGTATCTCGATCCGGCGATACTCTGCCCATTCGCCCCAAGCCAAGAAGATGACGACGAGGAGCGACACGATGGTAACGATACCACCGCTCGTAGTTCGAATTCGCGCCTCGTCGACGGTCTTGGTAAAGGCATCGAGCCTTGTAAATCTGGACTTGGGAGGCATGCCGGGCGAGAGGTTGTCGTTGGTTGCGACGAGTTCAAGGGTGTAAAGCCAGGTGTAAGTTGGGAAGCTGTCGATGCGACAGCGGGTCGCCAGAAAAGGAGAGGAAGTCGAGCAGCTGCAGCCAAAAAGAAGAAGAAACCAAGAAATAGATCAAGTTCGGACAAGGAGAGACAGCGTTCGTCAAGCCTGGTTGCGGACCGGCACCTGGCACACGAGCAAGACCAAACAATGACTGCGAGAATAGGAAAGGAAAAGGAAGTCGTTGATTTCCTATTCTTCCGTTTCTAAAAGGCCACCTTTTTCCAACTGCGGCTGACTAGCATCTCACACGCAGCATGTACCTGGGGGGCCGCGCCGTCTCTTACAGGGGTCCCCCCACCGTCGATTGACCACCAATTGCGCTAGTCCAGAGCGGGCCTAATTCCGGGTCTGGAAACACACACTCGGAAAATCTCCGGTTTTCGATTGGAGGAGCTTGGAGGCAGCAACGAGGAAGCTCTTTCTCAGCCTGCTGCAGCAGGTCCGCTAAACCATCCGCAAGGCTGAGAAGTTGCAACTTTTGCATCATTGATCAAAACATCTGCGGGCGTCGAACAACCAACTACACTACGTCAAGTCCGCGTTTGCACTGCGACTTTGAATCTCGGCTCGATATACAACACGCTTCTTCTTTGTTTGCGTTCTGGCCAACGCCCGCCCATCAACATGTCGACAAGACCGCCGTCCCGCGTTGTCTTCGTGGGAAACATCCCATATGGTACGCCCATCGCCAAATTCACTCGTATCTTGGCGCGTTTTAACTAAACATTCACACAGGTCTCACAGAAGAGCAAATCACCGACATCTTCAGCAGCGCCGGAAAGGTCGAACGCTTCCGCCTAGTCTACGATTCTGAGACCGGACGACCAAAGGGCTTTGGCTTTGCAGATTATCCAGATACTGGTACGATTATTTACGCGACGGCTATCTTCTCGTTTCTAATCGGATTTAATAGATTCTGCCTCCTCGGCTGTGCGCAACCTAAACGACTACGAGATCATGGGCAGGAAGCTTCGCGTCGACTTTTCCAACGAACAGAAGAGCAGTGATGACGACAAGGATCAGGTACTGCGCATGTTTCTTTAATCGAGACTCGATATGCTAACTCTTGGTTGTCAGGGTGGCTCTGGCTATAACCCACACGGCTCTAACGGCGCCGGCCCCAGCTACAGCTCTCAGTCGAGCACCCTACCTCCTCTTCCCGCCGGAAAGGAGCTCCCACACGGCGTCACCTGCACCGATGCTATCTCACGCACCCTCGAAACCCTCCCGCCGCCCCAATTGCTAGATATCCTCTCTCAGATGAAGACCCTCGCGACGACCGAGCCTCAGCGAGCTACTGAGCTCCTCCAGCAAGCACCCCAGCTAGCATACGCCGTGTTCCAGGCTCTCCTCCTCATGGGTCTCGTCTCGCCCGAAGCTATTCAGTCTGTCGTTGAGCAGGGAGCTCCTCCGCCCGCTGCCTACCCTCCCGCACCTGCGCCCATGCCTGGCTACCCCGGGGCAAGTAACACTCCCCCAGTTGCCAGTATGCCATATCAAGCGCCTCCTCAGCCGTACGCCGCCCCTGCTGCAGCTCCTGCGCCTGCTGCCCAGGACCCTGATGCTCTTATGCGGGCTGTTATGGAGCTTCCTCAGTCTCAGATCGACATGCTTCCCGAGGCTGAGAGACAACAGATTCTCGCTCTTCGAGCCACATTCGCCGGTCAGCAACGGAGGTGATCTTCTTTCCACTCCGTCCCATTTATACGTCGTGGAGGCCCGTGTGTCGAGGTGGGAGATATGCTTAGAAGCGCTTCACGTCACAACTTTGGTGGATGTTTGGATGTATTAGGCGTTGTGGCGCAGATAATAGGTCATTGATTTACAAACAAAGCACCCTTGCGACTCTTACATGCTCGGGGGTGTGACGGCTGCTAGAGAAGGCAAGGTCACGTTTGACCAAGCCCTCTGTCAGTAACTGGGCTTCCTTTGCCAGTAGTCAAGGGTTCGTCATGGTCAAGAGGGGGTTAAAATATGCGATATCCTTGGGAACTTGGAAGTCAGTTGTCGGGCAGAGTCGTTATGGTGGGTTCAAGAGCAAAAATAAAAGCAGGACGGGAAGGTCAGATACCCACAATTTAGATTGCCAAATAGCAATGACGAAACCCAAGTCACAAATTCTCAGACAATTCCAATAGATGGATGGATTCTTGAACAATCAAGGCTACTGGTGGGGTGCAGGGTAGGACAATGGGGGACACTGATATTAGTAGAGGCATCTTGAAATCACACTCTTTTATTTACCCTACCTATGTAGTGAATCGAATCATTGACCACATCATGTTCCTCCTGTTCGCCCGTGTATATTCTGTGCTTATATGTGTCGTTGGTTTGTACCCGTAATCAAGAAGCATGTAGCGACTTTGCCCAAGGCAAAAGGCCCTCAAGAACAATTCTAGAGTATTATTGACTGCAATGTCTGTTTGGTTTCCTTGCTGTCCAAGTAAAGAGTCAGTGGTGACGAGGTGACCTAACCAACGATGGAACAGCATAACGACCCACTCCATCTACTCCCCCAAATCACTCCTAAATCACTTCTCACCTTGCACATCTCCTCGGAACAGGTTACGATGGCACTGAGTATGCCATTGCAACCTGGCTCTCGCGATTGTCTAGATCTCACCAACACCATTTCTGATTATCGAAAGTGCCCGGCTGATTGTTGAACATGGCGGCTCTCTCCAGCAGCGACGGCCATGTTGGCCTCCGCCCGTATTGCGGCATCTGTGGCGGCTCAATGGAAGTCGCTGAACGATTCACATTGCGTAAGTTCGCAAATAGGTCACTATCTTGATGGTCTATAGCTCCAATTCTTACCCATCACAAACACTCAAGTTGTTGGCAACGTCGACTCGACCGCCTGCTCCAAACGTCTTGGCCCATGGATATTCCCTGACTACGGCCATCGACTTCGAGGCATAGAGACGGTATCCATATGTCGAAAGCCGGGCTGCAGCCACTGTACCGTCTCAGCTGAGGCATCGACTTTGCATTCGGATTGCTTTGAATTCGTCGCACGACGCTGCAAGTTGGACGACTATTTGGATTACCTGTGGGTTGTCACTGCCTGGCGAGCACCATGGCGCCAAGCTCCCCCCTTCGGCCTCCAAGACACAGTCGTCGAACCGGACTGGTCAGTGCTTAATTGTCTTGACATCTCGAGGAGCCTGGCGTCGCTTCCCCCGGAAATACTTGGAATAATTCATCGGTATTCAGCGACGAGCATACTCTGGCGGTTCAATGCTGCCTCTAAATTGACCCGGCGATTCCCTATTGCTTTGTCTGACTCCCTCTTATCGATTCCCCTCTGCAAGGTCGCGGCTTGGAAACGTGGTCAACCAGTAACTACAGAGGAAGCCCACCAACTTCCAGTCATTCGTTTAACTATTGACTCATGGGGTATTCGAGAAGTCGAAAGACTGCCTGGCTATCCACAGTTTAAAACATGGCGGACTGATAGCCTCGTATTCGTCATACTGGACCAGGCATATCTCAAAGACGTTACTGCACTCTTCAAGGTAAAAATGCCCACCACCCTTCTCAGGTAAGTAAAGTTGAGACTAACGCCAGAGCCTAGTTTGGAGTCTTGCGTCTGGAGGTACCCAAAACATGCCACGGACTCCAGACTTGGGACACGCCAACTCCTCCCGAGATGCGACGATGCTGTTTTTATCCGGCTCATATTCGCTACTCTACGCAGTTCAGGACCATCGAGTTACGGCAAATAAGTGGAATCACTTTCTTCTATCATGGCGAGATTTATGCTATACATGCTCATACACAGGAAGCTCCTTGCGCCCAGATAACCTATCAACGCCTATCTCGCCGACGTCAACGATCAGTCGTGTGGGTCTATGTCCCGGTTTCCCAAAAAGATTATATTGCTGCACTTGGTGCACGAATGCCGCTGCGTCAGGAGAGGTCCTTTGGCAGTACCTGCTTGCTGTTCCGCATGAAACTGGGCGGCGATGTGCCAGTCGGCCTTGGTTCTTGCAAACAAGCAAAGGATCTGTTGCTCAGCAAGTCACCTCCAACGACAATTATATATGACACACTCGAACTGGAGCCCGTCTCGGTTATCGGCGCCTGTCCCACGGGCGAGGAAGAAAACACACCGATGGCTCCATTTCGCCATCCATTTATTGGCGATCCTCCATTCCCAAACGCTTATTTCTCATCAGCCCCCCTGGAAAGTGTTAACCGCATCTGCATTTTCAGCAATAAACACATTGGCATGTGCATAGGTATCCTATTGCAATACGAAAACGGCGCGCAACGGTCACTTGGGCAATGTCGAGTAGGTATCGATCCTACAGAAGATTATGTGAAACCGGTTCGTATATGCTTTCGTCGCCAGGTTTATACCCGACTTGGAGTCTCTGGTGAGTTACAGGCAACTAGGGTCAGGGTTAGCAGTAGTGGACCGGAGCATCATGTCCACCATGAACCGGGTTGGACGTGTTTTGAGATGCAGGGTGAGCTGGAGTTTTGGTTCTCCTTGCAAGAAACCCGGTTAACAGTAATTTTGTCAACGAGCGATGAAGTAAGTAAAAAAAGACGACAAACCCAGAAAAACATCGACACTTGAGTGATTGTCCGCAACGGAACATTCTCTTGCACTTATTCTCGGAGGATGGGTCGCCGTGCACTCTCACTTGAGGAAAAGCAAGGGCGTGCTCGAGAGCGAAAACGAAAGCAAGGCTCAGGCAACAAAACGCAAACCAGCAGATTGGATGTGTGCAACACTATCCGCATCACTTTATAGCGTGTCAGATAAACAAGGCCAACAATACACTCCCAGTTGCCGAAAGTATGCTTTTGCCTGGTCCCTGATGAAGCTTTCCCCTCTCATCGTTACCCCTTACTTTGTCTTTTATTATCCCCCCGCCTCGGACCTACTTGGACTTTTGTAACAATTCTCCCAGAATAATTTTTATGACAACTCGCGGGTTACCCAGCATCGACGTCCAGATAATCAATAAGCTATCGCAACGGCTCGCGCCGAAAACACCGTGTCAATTTTGTATATGTGCCTCCCAATACCTAGGAAAAGGAGACCCCAACTACCCAACCCAAACCCGTCCGTCTATGTGCGCCGGGTATACTTTCTGGATAAAACTACACGAGAGAGAGACAAGAAACCCAGCAAAAAATTCAAGCCGTTTTTACCTCCTGCAAACCCAGGCCGTAAAGTTAAATCAGACAACAAATTAAAAAGTGACGACCCACGGCAAGCCTGTGTACTCTGCCGTGGGTGGATTGCGGATGTCTGTATCCTCTTGCGCGCTCACACAATGTTGTATACCCTCTTCGCAATCATGAAGCAGGCGACTCCAAAAAATATCAGACCAGCAGTGATCCAGAAGAACCAGGCAAGGTCGCCTTCGTACTCCTGGCCGGGAACCCATACGTTCATACCCCAGAGACCCGTGATGATGTTCATAGGGAGGACAATGGTGCCGAGGACGGTGAGCTTGCCCAGGACGTCGGCCGTCTGTTCCTGGCGCTCGTTCATACGGATGTTGATCTGGGCGAGGTAGTTGCCGTGAGATCGAGCGAGTATCCTGATTTGCGTTAGCATAGTCTCATCGTCGAGATATACCATAAACTCACTTTTCATAATGGCCAAGATTGGCAGTCATGGTGATAATGTGGTCTTGGATGTCACCGAGATAGAGACCAATCTCGGAACGGGGCGCAACCTCCCATCGCTCGTTGCAGCGCTTGGCAAAGCCTTTGATGACGTCTGCCTTGTTTCCCAGCAAGCGATACAGGCCCATGACCCTCTTCCTGCAGTCTCCTACTCGCCGAAGCATATCGGTGTTCGGATCTGAAGTGGTCATTGCATCGTCTGGTTTCGATTTATCCTCCTTCAGCCGCTTGTCTGCAGATGAGTGTAGCTTAAGAATGGCATCGTCAATTTCGTCAACTTCGTCCTCAATGTTCTGTATCAAGGGCTGGAAGACGTCGGTGATGTCGTCAATAATGGCGTACGAGATCCAATCGGACGATAGGATCAAGTAGTCCCGCAACTGACGAATTCGACGCCGGACGTTGGCAGGGTGAGGCGTCTTGGAGAAGTGGAAACTCAGGACGCCCTCGCGGAAAACAACCACGTACATGTCGACCGGCTCCAGGAAGTTCTCGCTAGTGTGGTCCTGATCAAAGGACCGATAGTTAACAAAGTAGTAATGTCGGAAGAGCTCGACCTTCTCGCGAGCCTCCTGCAGCATGATGTCTTCTGCCGTGAGAGGATGAATGCCAAAAGCCTTGGAAATGACCTTCATCTCCGGCTCGGTTGGACAAAGAACGTCAAGCCACCAAACGGGTCGTTCGCCATATCTGATGATCTTATCCTTGGAATCGGCAGCAGGGCCCTGGGCGGCGTGCAACAAGCTACCATCTGCGGATTTCTGGCCCAAAGGAGTAGCACGTCCTGATTCACTCTGAGAAGTTGTATGTACTAAGGGGTCCTTGGACGGGGTTGTGGTCCCTTCAGGCCGCGTCTCAAGATTATCTCGAGTCGTCGACATGGACGGCTGGCGTGTGTGAACCCTCGAGTCACCCTCCGCCCCGGAGCTCTGATTACGAACCTTTGTGGGCAGAGCAACAGGATCAAGATCCTCCTCGTCAGTCTCGTCATCCGAGAGGATTATGGGATCTGGAATAAAGAGCTCCCGAAAGCCACCCCCAGGTTGAACAAGCTCGGATATGGTCTGACTATGGATTGTGCTCTGGAACTCTTCGTTGAAGTAGGTGAACCGGTAGGGCGACTCCTCGTCTGTCTGGAACCATCCCTTGCGCACGGGGCGTAGCCGGCCATTGATGAGCTGGGGCTCGGTGATCCTCTTGACCCGGCGCTCCTCGGTTCTGTCCTCCTTCTCCATGTGGCTCCATTCTTCCAAGATGGACAGGTCGGGCCATTGGCCGCGACGACGGCGCGTTCTATACTGACGAGGCTCCTGAGTGCGCGACTGGGTCTCATCATCGCCCATCTCAGACATGCCAGGAGCAGGGAAGCAGACATCCTGCTCAGCTCCTGTCCCCATTGCCCGGCCAAGTTCAGGCCGGTTGTCCCTCAATGCATCCCCAATGTCCGAGAGACCGTCGATTTCGCCAATCAATCGGTGTGGAGAGTCGTCGCGAATACCTCCAAGTTCGTCCCGTATCATGACGTCGCCCAGACTCAATTCGATACGATCAGCAGTGCCGAACGTGGGAGAACCGGGCATCGAAGGAGGGTAGTTGACATCGTAACCATCTCTGGCGCCAGCCGAAGTACCCAGGCGTGTGTTGGAGGACCTGTTGGAGGGCCGGCGGCTTCGAGTTCGAGTCGATCTTGTGTCGCTTGCACCATAGCCGCCCGCCTGCGACTCCCGCAGCAGAGGAGCCGACTCATCCCACTGCATAGGGTCTGCATGCTCTTCCTCGGTGGTGGAAACGGCCGGGATCGATCGGAGGCGATTGCCACTTGACCCTGTGAAGGGTGAGAGGGGGCCAGGCGGCACCGGAGCTGTCGAGGCCCGTCTGGGACGCAGTGGCTGATGATCCCTAAGGCGCTTGTTAGACGAGTCTCGGGCGAGAGTAGCTCCCCTCTCAGGGAAGTGTAGCTTCTTCTGAGTGTATAGCTTACCTATGATCCAGTAAAGCCTCACTATCAATGCTGGTGCCGCTCAAATTGGCGTGGGGGAGGTTAAAGAAACCCTCCCCAGATGCATCCTGGGAGTCGTCATGATCGTCATCGAGAGCGGCGAAGCTCTTTCTACGCGACCGCTTCTTCTTGCCGCCGCGATGGCCCTTTCTCTTCCTCGCCTTGGAAGAGTTGGAGGCCGAGGCCGAGGCGGCCTGCAGCTGGGCGGGATTCGACGTAGGAGGAGGAATTGGGGGCGATTGAGGGTTGCTTGGACTCGCTAGATGAGCAAAGCGGTTGCTAGGCATCGTGGAGCGCTCGAACCACGGAGAGGCTGGCGAGGAGAAGAGAAAAATGCAAGAAAAGGAAGGGGAGAGTCTAGTAAAAGTCGTGGGTGAACAGGAGTTATGGTCTGCGGCGGAGGGCACGACAGCCGCAAGCAAGCCGCATGTCGGTGGTGATGTCAGCTGTCGGCTGGGAGGCGTTAGCCCCAAGCACTAATTGGCCCAGCAAACTTTTAGCGCGGTGCCCACTAACGGACCACCAAAGCTACAGAGGCACGCGAGTGAATAGCTGGCTGGTTACACCGTAAGCAGATAAGGGATTCTCATCAGGGGAGTCAGGTGTAGGTCGGGAAGAGATGGATAAGACACAATCATGAGCGGACAAGCGCTATTCATCTCATGATTGATCCATTGACTCGATTCTGACGCTCGTTACTCCTGCACGGGGAAAGATATCAATAGTTGACGATCGGCCTAGTAGGTACAGTACACTCCCCAGCTGCAGCAATCAACGCTGATCCCCGCAGCGGGGGCAGTAGGTGGTTGTACTGTAGGTAAGTTGGGGTTCCATCGTGTACTGTAGGTCGACTATGAACAATGATGGGTTCTCGATGATTCAAGTTTGCATCAAAAAAAGCCAAGTCTGCAGATCATCAGCGTAGCATGCCAGAACAACACCGCAGCTAGGCCAGTCTTTGCACTTTGACTCTTACTGTGGCATGCAGCCATCTTTACATCCAAATTGCAGGTCATGCCTTTGCCTGAAGCCATCTGCTCCACAGTTTGCCAGCTGGTCGGCTATGTCCGTCCGGCTACCTTTGGCGTTTGCGCATGACACAAGCCAAGTCGACTTTGGGCTGTTGGTTAATTCTACCAAGACAGCAAATATTAACCAAGACAATCAAGTTTCAAAGTCTTTTACCACGTTCCCGCAGCGAATCTGATCAGAAACTGTGGTTACCTACTGTCTACAACACCACCCCACATATGGGGTTTACCAGATCCTCGGCGCCACCACACTACTAACTGCCACTTATATACCGCAACATGCATCAAATCTGCATCAGTTAAGGCGTGGTGGCAGAGTGGTCTAATGCGATAGACTAGAAATCTATTCTCTTCGGAGGCGTCTGTTCGAATCAGGCCCACGTCGATTTATTTTTTGCCCTCATTATTTTGAATGGTAACTTGTTGGGGTATGAACTCAAGTATCACGATGGTGCCGTGAGGTATGTGCTATCTTTTTTTGCTACTCTGATAACCTTGAACGCGGTAGCTACATGGCATCTTCTATTCTGTTATTAAAACGGGGCTTCCATGATTTACTTGCTTTATCCTTGGATTCTAACAAGGAAATCTTCACCGAGGCCATATTGCAATAGACCTCGCGGTAGAGATACTACGAAATCTGCATAGTCAGGAGGGTATCGAGCCATTGAACCAACTTTTGCCATCCTCAAGTCAACCCTAATTAAAAAACTTCAACAGTGTTCGGCGCGTTCCCAAAATCCCACAACTTGACAAACAGACTATCAGGCTCAGCCTCAGTGTCAGTGCCCTCATGTGGCATAAACACCTTTTTGGGAATGTGAAACTCAACCACGGGTGCCTTCTTGACGTCCTTTGACATTTCCGCCTCGAGGAGCTAGCAGATAATTAGAGCCACGTCTTTTAGAGTGATGGGACGTGGGATAACTTACAGTGGCATACGAGTGATCGAGAAAGTCCTCGATATTGTACGACATCTTGGTGAACTGCTCCGAGATGATCTTGGTGATGGTGGCCACATTCGGGTGGTAGTGCGATTGAAGCTGCACAAGCTCCCAGAGGCAGCTCTCGATTGCTTGCGTCTCCATCGGGTCCGTCTCCTCAGGCAAGAACGGGTCCTCAGCGCCGTGGTCATTCATGTGCTTCTTGACCTCGGGATCCTTTGTCTCTCGGTGAATCATGAAAGTACAGGTCGGGTGACGCTTGAGCAGGTTGTAGATCCAGGGGGTCACAAAGACGATGGCGCTGGGAGGCGCATTCAGCGCCAGCCGGGCAAGGCGCTTGATGAAGCTGGCCACGAGCGCCGCCGGAAGATGTGTCGAGCCAAGGAAGGTGTCCAGGAGACGGAAGAATCGTGATCGGTGCTTGGAGTGAAGGATGTCGCGGTTGAGGAGGGAGTAGAGTTTATGATAGAAGGACGGGTAGTCGAGATTTCGCTCCGAGATCAGGTAGAAGACGCCTGAGAGGGCCAGGAGAGACATTGAACCGCCCGCGTCGTACGAGTCTGTCAAAAAGTCGGAAAGCAGCTCGGGCTTTGTGAACCAAGGCGCAATCACCGTCGACATGATGTCGAGTATCTGCTTTCGCTGCTCCTTTTCGTCGACGAGCATCATCAAAGCAAGCCACGCCTCCTGACCTTGCTTCTTGTGCTGTGTCACACTCCGAAGGGGATGAGCCTTCTTCTTTGGCTTGGGAACATAAAAGTCCTCAAGCTCTTCGGCGGACTCAGGGACTCCATCCAGAGAGGACAAAAGTGCAAAGAATTGGTCAAAGAGATCCGATGGGTCAGTATCCTCAGCGTTTCTTTCTATAACGTGCCTGATGGGTGTGTAAGTTGAAGGGTTGATAAGAACTTATTGATACCACTTACTTGACTGAGTTGAACGTAAAGTAACGAATATCATCGTACTGTTCCGCAAACTCCTCCACATAAGTCCGTATTACCTCCTCATTGTCGCTGGCGAATAATGATGCCACAATTTCCCGGAGAAAGTCCCTAGGAAAAGTGTACTCATCCTTGTCGTGGAGGAATTCTCCTTCCGCCTTGAGCGTCCTCATGCACAGAGTCAGAGCAGTCAGAGCCAGCTCTTCATCTCGAAGAATCGCCACCAAGGTCCGCTTGAACTCGCGATACATGTCCCTGAGCCAGCCCACAATGACCTGTTCCTTCTCAGAAAGGCTCTTCTTGGGGATGAGGGAGCCCTGGGCGAGCAATCGCACAAAGATGCGGCAGAGCGCGACAGTCGCCAGCATGCTCTCTGGCCCACCCTTTTTGAAATCAGCCGCGGTGCTGAGAAGTAGAGCAATGTCGTTGTAGTTCTTCCTCGACTCCAGGATGCCCTGTTCCATCATCAGGATTTTGGCGTTGGGATCCTCAGATTCATCGCTTGCGCTTGACGACCTCCGGCGCTTGGTGGGCTTCTCATGAGTTGAAGAACGCTTGCGCTTTGAGCGCTCAGCGGAGGCCACCTTGGGCATTTTGGAGAGAAATGTTTCTCAAGAACTCTTCTGAAACGTAAGTAAAATCGAATCAAGGGAATAAGAACCCGATATCGCTGGTTTGGTCGTGGCTCCTCAAGGCCCATTCATTCAAAGTTCATGAAAATGAGAGCCAGAAATCTTTCCTTCGTTCCTTGACATCTGAAATTTTTGGCCAATCAGAAACAGGACGGCATTCAGATCCACCCAACGGCAAAATCCCGGCGTGCTAATGGGCTGCCAGATCCCCTCTCCGATGCAGCGCAGTTGCAGGTCACGTGGATCAGATTGTTGCCGAGCTAGCGCGATAAAACCTCATCCTCACATCCAGCTCTCCGATCAACGACAAGCCTACGATACCCCCATCACGAACCATCTCACAATGGCGTCACGCTTGGCCCGAAGCGCCGTCGGTACGTCCTCCGAGCTCGATTCCCTCGATCCCCGACCAATTCCACCCCAATTGGCCTCCCGCTGGTTGATTCTCCGTCTAACTCCCTATACGTAGGCGCTCCCCTCCTCCGACCCGTCCTCGCCCGCCGAGCCGCCCCTGCCATCTCCGCCGCCGCCGTGCGATACAACAGCAATGTGCCCGCCGAGGACCCCAAGAAGAAGGCCCAGAGCCTCATCGATGCCATCCCCGGCAACCACATCATCACCAAGAGCGCCATCCTGAGCTCCGCCGCTGGTCTGTCCATCTACGCCCTCTCCAACGAGTACTACGTCATGAACGAGGAGTCCATCATCGCCGTCTGCCTCCTGGCTGTCTGGGGTGGTCTGATCAAGTATGGTGGTCCCGCCTACAAGGAGTGGGCCGAGGCGCAGAACAACAAGATCAAGAACATCCTCAACAGCGCCCGTGCCGACCATACCGAGGCTGTCAAGGGCCGCATCGAGGACGTTAAGCAGATGGGCAGCGTTGTCGAGATCACCAAGAACCTGTTCGAGGTTTCCAAGGTAAATCCGAGATGCCCGTTCGGATCCGGAACCGTTTGCTGATGGGCGCACGTAGGAAACCGCCAAGCTTGAGGCTGAGGCTTTCGAGCTCGAGCAGAAGACCGCTCTGGCTGCTGAGGCCAAGAGCGTCCTTGACTCCTGGGTCCGATACGAGTCCCAGGTCAAGCAGCGACAGCAGAAGGAGCTTGCTCAGTCTGTTATCGCCAAGGTCCAGAAGGAGCTCGAGAACCCCAAGGTTCTCCAGCAGATCCTCCAGCAGAGCGTTGCTGACATTGAGAGTGCGTAAACCTGTTCCGGCTGGTTTGGTTGACTACCTATGCTAACACATTTCTACAGAGATCGTTGCTGCCAAGCAATAGATTATCACCCGCCGCTAGAGTCTCGAACCCACTAGATTCCACGGTTTCCCTTTGTACCCCCTTTGTGTCATAACAACACCTGTGCATTAGCCGAATCAATCAAGACCCTAGTTTCTTCAGTGCTGGAAAATCTGCTGCCTGTGAGATGCTTCAAGGTTGGGTCAACTGTCTTCAATTGGGTTTGTCGGAGCTATAATTTGCGCGTCGGGAAAGGCCGGGATCTCCGATATCGCCTATCTCCCGCGGCCTGCAAAAAACCAAAACAAACATGTCAACATTATGTCTGCCCTCTCTCTGTGTGACTGGTGACACGATTGTCATTCTAAGACGGATTGCCAATGTTGTTCAGCGGTATCTGGAAACTGTTATGCTCAGCGATTTTACCGGCTTCAGCTACATGAATGACATGGCCTTAAACTATCAAGTATACTGCGCTGGGACGACATCGGACGGTGGTGCAAGAAGAGACTCGTGCATCTGTACATTGGTAATTATACACGTTAGAAAGCCATCAACCCTCAACGCCTGCCCCGTGAGCATCTGCTCCGTGGCTTCAAGATCCAAAGTTCAGAACAACCTCCCGACGCATCAGACCAGTAGATAAAGAAAAGATAATAAAAGGACTGTTGTTTTCAAGAAGAAAAGCTCAGAAAGAACTTGCTGCATGCACAGCTATTAGTAGATCGGCCTTGGCTCTTCCCACTTCTTGGCCTCTGGTGTCCCCTTTATATCTGGGGACTCGTTCAACTCCGGGCCTAACGACACGCGACCGCTTCGCCGTCTCCTGGCCCCCTCGCCCGCGACGGGGCCAATCCACTCCCAGGCACGGCCGACCTCGCCACTCCTACCCTCTCGTTGACTTGTTCGAACATTGCTGTTTTGTTCAACCACAACACGAACCCGTTGCCAGATACGTTCCCGCTCAGATAGTGAGTGTACAGACCGGAGGACGTCGTCTCTTAGATTTGGCAGAAACAGCCACGGGTCATCAATATCCTCCTCACCTAGCTCTTTCTGGTTGGCCAGTCTTCCCAGGACCAGATCGACCAGAGCGGGAACCTGGGCTGAGGTGGCTACATGCTTGCGATATCGAGCCCGCATGTAGAAGACACTAAAGATTGACGCCATCAAAAGTCCAATTGGGAGTCGATATCTTGCCAAGCTGAGCCAGAGCGATCGTTTGAGCGCGCAGGTGAGCGGAAGGCGAGCGAGAGACGTGGACGATAACCTTCGGTCTGGAAGATCGGAGGAATCGGACGGTCTGTAGGGTCAATAGTGGATCTGGTTAGTTTGTGGTCAGAAACGGTTGGAGCAATGTTGTTGTCGCCATGTCGATTGCCAGCGACTTGGGTTGTTAATTGAGAAGTGACTTACGGTGCTGCTGTTTCAACGACCTCCACTTCTTCCCTGGCAGTAACTTCATCAATGGCTGCAGCCCAGAGCTTATCAAACTCATCCTCGTTCAGCCTCTTCGAACGCTTGCGACTGACAGTCTCCTTGAGTTCCTGTTCGGGGATGGCAGGAGAGTCCTGCTTCTGGCCATCCTCGGTGACAAGCTCACCGCATTCGTATTTGGCCCGGCGTTCCCTCAGTTCCTCAACAGCCTTGTCAGCTACAGCCTTTACTCGGCGTGCCTTCTCGCCATCAGGCTCACAGGAAGGCGGAAGGGGAACCAAGCCACCAACTGACAGGGGATGAGGCTTGAGAAGGAAACCAGGGTCGCAGCGAGTAGAAAAGTCCTCAAAGCAGTAGGCGTGCTGAGGGCAGGGTTCACACTGAGGCTCGACATAGGGAAGAAGCACGTCGGGAACGGGGACCTCGGGTGGAACCAGCGACTTTGCTGCCCTTCCTAGCCCACAGTAGCCAACGGCAATCTTCTCTTGCCTATACCAGGTGAGATAGGCTCCTAGCAAGGCCATGAAAAGAACAAACAGAGGGGCGCCGAAGCCTCCCTTTCGGGAAACTTGGCCAGCAGGCTTGCGTGGCTCGATTTCGGCCTCTCCTCTGCTTGCTGCGTCCTCCAACTCAAGCTGTTCATCAGGGGTGAACTCCTCTCCAGGCTCCAGCAACTCGGGATTTGGCTGGCGATACTTGGGAGTAGGGTGGTCCACGGGCTCGGCATACTCGTCGTCATAACCCCCAGTGCGACGCCTCGATGACGACTTGGGTCTCTTGATGGTGTCTCCGCCGGTGGTGCGTCGTCGATTAGTTGGAGTCTTTTGGGGGGGTGAGCTCCCGCTCTGAAATGGGTTGTCGTATGTAAAGACACTGTCTTCGTTGTCTGGCAGGGCGGGTTCATCCACAGGTTCAGGCTTGATATGCGGTGTGACGGTTCTCCGTGTGCGACGGGTTGAGCGAGTGGCATCGTAGTCCTCCACATCGTGCTCGTCAGCGTGGGAGAGCGCCCGGCTCACGGATCGAGTGCTTCGCTTCGATGGGCTTCTAGTAACACGTGCAGGGGTCGCAAGGACATCATCCTCATGCTTAATTCGGGTGGATGTCTTCCGCGGGGACCTGGATCGACGTGTCGAAGTCGATGGAGGGGGGAGGTCGTAGTCATCCCAGTTGCCGTTATCTTCGGCACTGCCGGCGTTGACGATTCCCATGCTCGATCGCTTGGCTCTCGCACGCTGGGCTCGTAGTTTGGGGGCATGGGACAGAACATGGTTCTCGACGAGCTCAACCAGTTGTGCCTTCTTTGCCGTGGCGGGGTACTCGACGTTGTGGGTGACGAGGATAGATCGCAGTCGTGGTATAGTGACCCTGTGGGGGTCAAAGCCCTCTTCAAGATAATCCTCAACGTCGGCCATGATGTCTATCTCTCCAACGTTCTTAAGCCAGTGATATGGTCGGACAAGGAAAAAGAGAGATGATAAAAGTGGGATGGATGAGCAGGCCGCAGTTCACAGACCGCCCGGCGTTTTGCACGTCAGGTCACCGCAGGCGAGCTAACGGAATATCAACAAAGAAAGACAGCCACTTTGCGCCTCGGGCGGTCGCCTCAGGCTACAATAATCGCAATGCAGTCGCGAACGACCTCTGTGGGAGATGGCACACAGCGTAGCGAATTTCTGGCGATGGTGGGGGTGATGGAGTTTGGAAATCGCGCCCTCTCTCTGGACAGATTGTTGATGAGAGACCCTTGACGCAATGATTGATAGCGCCGCTGTCTCTGTGGCAACTGGGAATTGAAATAGCACCTTCCCTGTCACTTGACCTTGAGAGAGTGTGATTCACCGCCACACATCAGCCACACACCAGCCACACTTGTCCCGCGAGCTATCGAACGATGGAGGGACGACATTCGTGTGAGAGCTTCTAGCGATGCCTCATCCCACTTTCTAGGTCGTGCTATCCTTGCCACGGCCACATTTTTCAGGAATTGGGGTCTTAATTAGACTGTCAGGCAACATGCTATCCAGAAGGAGCGTTCTGCGCACCTCCAGCTTTGTCTGTCGAAGCTGTGTCCGCCAGTGTCAGTCACAGGTCCGCCGCGCTTCCACCATCACCAATGACAACATTTACGATGTCGTCTGTGTTGGAGGGGGCCCAGCAGGTCTAAGCCTGCTTACGGCTCTCCGTAAGTTGCTCAATTGGATCTTTCAGAACACAAATAACACTCTACAGGAGCCAATCCCATAACCGCCGGCCTCCGAGTCGCCCTCGTCGAAGCCCAGGACCTCTCCAAGGTTTCGTCCTTCTCGCTCCCTCAGACCCAATTCTCCAACCGCTGCAGTTCCCTCACCCCCGCTTCGGCCCGGTACCTCGACACAATAGGCGCATGGCGGCACATGAAGCGCGAGCGCATCCAGGACTATCAAGAGATGCAAGTCTGGGATGGAGTGACGGGCGCACGCATCGAGTTCGACTGGCCACCCGGCTCAGGCGCTGACAAGACCATTGCCTACATGGCCGAGAACCTCAACCTGACGTCTGGACTTCTCAAGAGGCTTCATGAGCTCGGCGGAGTCGACATTTTCGACAAGACCAAGGTGGACAATATCGATCTGGGTAAAGAGACGGAAGAGCTGGACTTGAGCGAGTGGCCCATCGTCCAGCTCTCTGGAGGCCAGTCGCTTGCAGCACGACTCCTCATCGGTGCAGATGGAGCCAACAGTCCTGTACGGACGTTTGCTGGCATCAATAGTCGTGGCTGGGATTACGGCAGACACGGCGTCGTAGCAACGCTACAGCTGGAGGGTGATGGTTGGGGCGGCGAGTTCAACAAGATTGCCTACCAACGCTTCTTACCCACGGGTCCTGTCGCCATGCTGCCTCTACCAGGCAACCATGCCTCGCTAGTCTGGTCGACCACGCCCGAGAAGGCATCTCTTCTCAAGAGTCTTTCCCCCAAGGACTTCATCGCCATGGTCAATGCCGCTTTCCGCCTCAGCCCCGTCGACATCGGCTACATGCACACCCAGACGGATGGACAGGCTGAAGAGCTGTCATGGCGCTTGCAGCACACAACCGTCGACCCTGAGACGATTCCCCAAACCGTCGTCGGCGTCCAAGAGGGCACTGTTGCATCCTTCCCTCTGAAGCTACGCCATGCCGACACTTACACCGGTGAGCGAGTTGCTCTCGTTGGCGATGCGGCCCACACTATCCACCCCCTCGCTGGCCAGGGCTTGAACCAGGGTCAGGGCGACGTTCAGAGCCTGGCCAAGACCATCGAGTACGCAGTTTCTCATGGCCAGGACTTGGGCACTCAGCTATCCCTTGAGCCGTATAACAGCGAGCGCTACGCTGCCAACCACATCATTCTTGGAGTCTGTGACAAACTCCACAGGCTCTACTCTGTAGAGAGTGGTCCTCTGGTCCCTCTGCGGTCAGTTGGTCTAAGAGCCGTCAACGCCCTGGGCCCACTCAAGAACTTCTTCATGGAGCAGGCTTCTGGCACCGGTATCAAATTGCTGTAGACTCCTGATGTACTTCTACCACGAGCCTTGACGCATGTACTTTTGTTCTGTAAGACTAGATACTGTAAAAAATCACCCTCGGACAGGTCAGGAGTCAAGAAAAAAAAGTTGGAACTAAGATGTTTCTCATTGATACCTCACAGCACATCAACCTCTACATAGCTTCTCGCTCGGGCACACGACATTTGCGGGAGTATTTACCGTGGTCTCCCTATCAGCTATGGTTACAAACAAAAGGAACCCATTCTAATCTTCTTCTTTCTTTTCCACTCAGCTTTACCGATCGACCTCACCTAAAGTGTTGTTAGCATTCAAATGCATCCGTAGTAGGAGCCAGTGTAGACTTACCAAACACCAGATCCATAGTACCAATAACCGCCACAGCATCAGCCAGCAAGTGACCCTTGGAGACGTGATCGAAACCACCCAGGTGAGCGAAACCGGGAGCTCGGATGTGGCATCGGTACGGTCGCTCGCTGCCGTCACTGACAACGTACACACCCATCTCACCCTTGGGGGCCTCGATGGCGGAGTAGGTCTCACCGGGAGGAACGGCGTAACCCTTGGTGTAGAGAAGGAAGTGGTGAATGAGGGCCTCCATGTTCTCCTTCATGGCGGATCGGGGAGGAGGTGACACCTTGTAGTCCTCGACGCGGACGGGGCCGGCAGGCATCTTGTTGAGGCACTGGTGGATAATGCGGAGGGACTGTCGGAACTCCTCCATTCGGCAGAGGTATCGGTCGTAGCAGTCACCGTTGGTGCCGACGGGAACATCGAACTCGACCTGGTCGTAGGCATCGTAAGGCTGGCTCTTGCGGATATCCCACGGTATGCCGGAGCCTCGGAGCATGACACCGGTGAAGGACAGGTTCAGAGCTTCGGTCGCAGGAACAACACCGACACCCCGCAATCGCTCAATCCAGATGCGGTTGTCCGTCAACATCTCCTCGGTTTCATCGATACGGTCGCCGAACTGGGTAGCCCACTGGTAAATGTCGTCGAGAAGGCCGACGGGGATATCCTGGTGGACACCACCGGGTCGGACGTAGGCGGCGTGGAGACGGGCTCCGGAGACTCGCTCGTAGAATTCCTACAAAATGGCCATTAGTTCTTAGTCCCGGCCAATTGTCCAACATAGGCCTACCATCAACTTCTCTCGCTCCTCGAAACCCCACAGGAAGGGCGTCAAAGCACCAACATCCATGGCGTGGGAGAGGACAGACATCAGGTGGTTAAGAACACGGGTGATCTCGCCGAAGAGGGTTCGGATAAACTTGGCTCGCTCGGGAATCTCGACGTTGAGGAGTTTCTCGACAGCGAGGGAGAAGCATTGCTCGTTGGTCATCATGGAGACGTAGTCGAGTCGGTCAAAGTAGGGCAGAGCCTGGAGATATGTCTTGTACTCGATCAACTTCTCGGTGCCTCGATGCAGCAGACCGACGTGAGGGTCGGCTCGAACAATTTCCTCGCCACTAAGCTCGAGAATCAGACGCAACACGCCGTGGGCGGCAGGATGCTGGGGACCGAAGTTGACAGTATAGTGCCGGACCTTGCGGTCCTCGACTGAGTTCTCGCGCGACTTTTTGGTGGCGCCGGGAAGCTGGCGGCTCAGGCCGTAGGGATCGTTGGGGTTGCCAAAGTCATCGTCAACAGGGACGAGCTTGGTGCCGACGGGCTCGATAGCGGCGTACTTTCGAAGGCAGGTCGTCGAGAAAGGGCGAGCGGCGAAGGTCGCTGGCCGCATACATAGGCTTCTGGCGCCTCGGCTCGCGAGTCTGAGGGAAGCCATTGTGTGAGGAGCGGAGAGGGTCGGCCGTGAGTGAGACGAGATTAAGAGAGTCTCCCAGAAGGGCCTCTGGCTCGAGGTCAATGGCTGGTTGATGGAGGGGAATTCGCCTTCGTGGTTGTGCCCGTCATCTCCCGCGGTCCGGGCATCTCTGTCGAAACCTGGGAGCTTTCCTCTTGGTGGTGGGCCGGACTATTATTCTTGCGGGGGCTTTGGCCAATGAGCGGCCGACCATTACTTTCACTTTTATACAATTACCCGAGCGCCGCTCGTCACCAAATGTATCACATCACCAGTATTCCGTCTCGGCCGAGAGCTGGAGATGCAGAAAAGTGCACCACAAGGGACGCAAAAACTCCAAGATATTAATCGAGACAGTATCGATAATAGATTCAATCAATTGAGATCTTTTAGTGGTCATTGGAGATACTGGGGCCCCTCAATGCCAACCCCCAACTCAAGCGATATCTTGCGCTAATACATTCCTCGGAGTCCACGGCGTCATCCATATCGCAGTGCTAAGTCGATCGTCGCCACAAATTGGCGGTCCATGTAAGTCACAGAAGAAAGTCATGGCTGGAAACTGATGTAATTCATGGGCATTAAAGACTTTCGGCAAACTGACAAGAACATGAACGTGCCTGTCAAAATAAACTAAGCATCATCTAAGTAGTTCTTGGGCTATAGGTGCATCGATATTTATGTCGATGGCTTCTTGCTCCAAGTCCATGCCACCGTCTACACCATGACAACCAATGCTTGACCAATAGTTCTATCTTTCTGGCACATCTTCTCTATAAATCGTTACGCCTCCCTTGTCAACTCCTTGATGCCCTCAACTTCGCTCCTCAACAGTCCCAGATGCACCTCATCCATCACCACGCCATGCTTGTCAACAGCTCCTCTCCTCCTCCCCTCTTCCACAAACCCGCACTTCTTGAGAACCTTCTGGCTCGCTTCGTTACGCTCGACAATCTCCCCCTCGAACCTGTTGAGCCCAGGCCACGTCTCAAAGCACCACCGCACAAAGGCCCGCGTCGCTTCGGTCGCATAGCCCTTCCCCCACATTGCAGAGCCCAGCCAGTAACCTATCTCCCACGTCCGGAAGTAGACGTCGTCCTTGGGCATGACGCCTATGGCTCCGATGAAGCGCGGCTCCGGCGACGGGTTGTCTGCGCTGAGGGGCTTGAGGAAGATGCCGTTGTGGTGCGGGTAGGCCGTGCCGTCTCCCTTGCAGGCCATGGCGAGGAAGTTCTCTGCATCTGAGAGAGTGTATGGTGACGGGAACCGGGCACGCATGTAGGCCGAGACAGCTGTATCGTTGCCTATTTCGGCCATAGCGGGTGCGTCAGAGAGGTAGTAACGGCGGATAATGAGCCTCTCGGTCTCTAAAAGAACTGTTCCCATTTCCTCGCTGGGAGGCGAGGGCGAGGATAGTATCCGAGGGCCAGCCATGGTGAAGTCTGGTTTACTTGAATAGCTTTGTGATGAGCGAGGCTTCCAAGTTGAAGCTGCGTTCGATAAACACCGTGTTTCTGTCCTTTAGCTTGAGAATAATAGTTGAAAGTACCGAGTCATTAACTCCTAGGCGGGTGACAAATAATTTTTATATATGGCTTGCGCCTATAAGTGACTCATGGGCTTTTGCAACATGCGCGCTTGTACCACCGCATCTGCTGATTTACAAAGGTTCCTACGCGCAGCTAGTAATTTTCAGGTAGGTCCTCGTATGCTGACCGTGGGGCTGCCTACATCTGGACGGCTATCTGCTGGCTGGGGTTGATGGTGTCAGTCCCCTGGCACTTGGATAAGTCGCCGAGTTACGAGAGCACTGTGATATACGACATGTCATGGAATCAACAACCGGTCTTGGTATTGCGCCGCCAATGCTCTACCAGAAACATGGCCTAGGCCGCTTGTCTATTCTTCGCGTCTTACACCTCCAACTCGCACGCTCTGAGTCGGCTGCCATATCATAAACGATGGGTATTGGCCGCCGCCGCGTAGCTTCTAACTCTCCTCCAAGCATTGTGGTATTGGTATCCCTTCCCTCGCAGAAATCGATCCTTGTTCAGTCTCTACCGGTGCCTTTTCTCTGCCGAAAAAGAAAGAAAAATAATAACCCTGTCTCTTTCTCCCTCTCTGCCGTATCGCAGGAGCATTAAGTTAATACATCTCGGCCGCTCTGGCCATTAGAATCTGCAAACGCCTCGACCAATGAACGATGTAGGCCGTCAAGAACAAGGGGGGGAATAAAGAAAAGACAAAATGCCTCCCAGGATCCCCGTAGGGAGCAAACGAACGCCCGTAGAAAGCAAAAGAGAAAAACGACGACAAAGAAACTTTTGTATGAACCCCTCGCCATGCCTCCCAAACGATGCAACGAATAAAAGGTCGATAACCGCTTCATAGTGACAAGATAGTGCTTTTGATAGGAAATTTGTAAAGAATGACGAATAAGTCAACTGTGTTGAACATAGGAAAAATTGACTAGAGATGAAGGCTCGAAAACTCGTCCCGGTCGACCATCAATACTTTGATAAGCGACTTCATCAACTCATCAAAGTCTAAGTTTGCCGGGCAATGTTGACACCTGGATTAACAAGTGCTCGGAACGCAATGTCGCTGAACCGCCGGACCACATTAGTTGTGCCGCCAGTAACCTGAGACTCGTCCAGAATGAATTTGGAGGCGACTGCTAGCCTATTCTTAGGATCGGTCTCATCCACGTGCTGAGGAATCGTGTTGCCGAGGCCAGGGTCAAAGTGAGGTGCCAGTTCCCGGACAACTGCGATCGAGTACAACACATCTCGGTTCTCACGACCGTCAAGTAGGTACCGCATCCGAGTCAAGACATCCTCCCTGGCCTTGACGGTCGCTGGCAGGGTCGGATTGTCACGAGTACGAACAAACTCGGCAAGATTGTACCAGAAATCAAACTGACGCGTCCGGTGGTTGTCGACGTCTTGGATAGGCGGACAGAGTGGGTTGATTTGCAAATAATCTCCACACAAGAGTGCTTCGACAACTCTGACCCGGTTCTTGGCTTCGTTGGCATCACCGTCGCGCGGCAGTGTCATGCCACCAAGAGGCGTGTCAGGAGAATGATAGGATGTGCGAGCAAGCTCCCAGACGATGCGAGTCTCGAGAACGCCGGAATATGCCATCTGAGCATGATCATTGGCCCTCACAGCCTCCAGAATTTTGAGAAACGACGCCATCAGGTCGATTAAACGAGGGTTTCGAGGAAAGGTCATCTTTCCATTTTCGGCAAAATAGTACCATCCGGTCTCGAAGAAGGAGCTAAGCCCTGGTGCGTACATCTCATGATAAACTTTTGTGACCTCGTTCAGAACGTCCTCGGTGTGAGCGATCTGCTGGGCCGGTGGGGCTGCGCCCAGGAGGTCGATAATCTCATCGATCTTCATTTTCTTGGCTGTCGAAAACATGCGTAAGCGGATGTTCTCACAGCAGCGCAGCAAACGACGAACGAGGGGAAAATCAAAAGTAGGGGGCGCCACCTCTGAGATGTAGATTGCTGTTGTCCACCAGGGGCTTTTGGTCAACGCTTCTTGAGCCTTCCTGGGTCGAGGAAGAAGGCAGAGTCTGGAGGGCTGGGTCGATTGCGGACGAGTACTCGTATCCGGACTCGGGCTTGACGGGAGGAGACGCGATGGTGGAGAGGCTGGAGTCGTAGCTAAGCGAGGTAACGGACGGGTTAGGGCTTGCAGTAGTCGCGTGAGCAGTCGCGTATGAGCTCGGGAGCATTGACGGCTGGCTGCCGTATGAATTCGTGGGCGCTCGCGCGGTGAGAGCTGGGTTTGGGGCGACTGATGAGGGGATCGACGAGGGAACGGTGCTGGGGACCGCGGGAGGAGTGCGTTGACTTGACGGCGCTGGCTGAATGTTTGAGGAAGACTGGCCGCCTGCTTGTTGTCGAAAGATGGGATCGTAGCCCAGGCACTCGCGTTTTGACTTCTTGCAGTTGTTGCAAGTCGGGTGTGTCTCGTCGCACTAGATTAAGAGTATGTTAGAGACAGGTGCTGGGCGGGGTGGGCATCTCCACCAGAAAGAAAATAGGGCGAGGGGTGCCGGTGCAGCGCAGGCTCGCGGCAGGCTGGCAGCTGCAGCATGCGAAACGCTGCACGAGGCACAACACTAGACTTGGCCAATGACAAGCTCCCCGAAGCTCGACGAACGGCTCGAAACAAATCTCCGTCAGTGGCTTGCTCAGCGAGCTTGCTGGACGAGCTAGACGAGCTTGGGAGCGCATTGTCTCGGCCAGAGGGAGGCTTTACACGGGAGGAAGAACATGGGCCACAAACGCTACGTGAGTTTGAGTCTTGCTCGCTTCGTTGTAGCTCCACGGCCAACGAGCAATCTGCAGCCAACCGCAGATGAAATGCAACCATTTCACTGGATGTGTATCTTGCGTCCTTCCTACCCCAAGCCCAACCTCCAGTATATCGCCTCCCCTCACGCATGGAACTTGCGAGCTGCAAGGAAAAAATATGAGGACGAAATCACGGCTTACCTTTATTCTCCGCTTACGACAGGTCAAACATCCTGTCTTGGTCCGGCGCTTAATCTCCTACAGCAAGGGGAACCAACGTCAGCTCTAGATCTCTGCCAAACCCCTTCTCTTCCACGTCCTCTTGACGAGGTCCAGACTCGAGCTCCTCACACACCTTTTTAGGCCCCCTGTGGCCCAACAACCGTGGATCGTGCGGAATGGCGTATCGAGCCATGGGGTCCGAAGGAATACCGTAGCCTGCAGTCATCGGCATGCCGTGATGCCCATAGAACGGCAAACCACCCGGCACAGGAGCCATTGGCATGTTCATCTGCATGCCCTGAGGGTTCGTCACGGACGGTCCAGGCTGTTGAGGCACCGGATCAATCGTACGCATGCTCGGCAGCGACATGATATTGCTCCCAACGGGCATGGGGTTGTGTCGGTAGGCCTCGGCCGGCTGGCTCGTTACTGCCGGGTACGAAGCATACTGAGCGCTGGTTGCGCCAACCGTGGACGCGTACGGCGTGGATGGGCCCGGATAGCTCACAGGGTGACCGTGCGGTGCTCCTGGATGCTGGTTGGACATTTCTGTATTGGACGAGGGCGTCGATGCAGCCTCGGATGCCCTGCTATCGCCGTTCTGCTGAGGGACCGCGGACGGAGCAGCAGAAACAGCAGCAGCCGAGGCCGGCGTAGAGGTCGGCACGGACGAGACAGCGGGGGCTTCGGGGTCGGTAGGTGCGGGTGCGGGCGCGGACGGGGGAGCGGTGGCGGTAGAAGTCGTCGAGGCGGTCGAGGCGGTCGGGTTGTCCGAGGCGGTCGACGGAGCGGCAGCAATCGCGGTTATGGGCGGGAGGGTGGTATCGGCAGAGCTTGCAGCTACAGTTCCAGAACTGGCGGCTGAAGCTGAAGGAGCGGTGACAGACACGGCGATGGGAGCCAGAGAGGGAGGCGTCGACGTCGGAGCAGAAACTAGAGGATTGCTGGGAGAGTCACCGTGACTCTGCCCGTGGTCTTCTTGAGCCATGTTGTTTTTAATTAGAAATTTTTATGGAGCCACGAGGCAAGAGTCAGGAATAACGAGAGGCGACCGGGGGGACGCGACCCTAGGCCACGGAGGAGGACCTGGGCCGGCGCTGCTCTGGCAGGCAAGTCAAGAGCAGCCAGGGCGTGGCAGGGGGACAAGAGGCGTGTAAGAGGGGCAGACTCCGGAACCAGGGCCGAGAGCAGCGGGCCCCGTACAAGCTATCGTGGGCGCGATACGATACGACGGCGATGCGACTGGGCAGGCGGAGGCGGAGGCAGAGGCAAAGGTCGTGATGGTGGACTGGGCCAAGACGAGCAACAGGTGACGACGACGCGCCGGAGCAGCCAGATGGGAGGGAAGATGGGGAGCGGGATCGGAAGCGGGAGGCACCAGAGAGAGAAAGCTCCCAAGATCGGGAACAAACGGGGATAGGATGGGATGGGATAGGATCGACTCGCTGTCGTTGTTCAACATCGAGGTTCGCTGTCACTCCCCCCTGCCCGGCTGCCGCGTGGTAGTGGTGGTGGGAGTGGTGACCGTGGTGGTGGTGTTGGCCGTCGTAAATTGTAAGTTTTCTATTAGTGGAGACAAGCCGGGCTTCGCACGCCGATGTCCATACGGAACGGAACGATCGATACTCGACGAACAAGCGCGCGAGTCTAACAAGTCCGGCTCTCTCCCACCCTGCGAGAAGAGAGAATAACCCAAAAAGAGGCGAGAAAACGGGGAACGGCAAAGGATTAGACTGGCTCCAATCGTGGGGACAGCAGCCAGCGCAATGCAACCAGAACACGCTCGCTAGGTTAGGTGGCCACGGAAAAGCTAGACCAGTCGAAAGAGATGGAAAACAGAGAGGAGAAGAAATGGCGGATTAATGACCAAGTATCGGGGAACTTTTTTTTCTTTCTTTTTTGGTCTGTCTGCTGTCTGGACAAATCAGCCGCGCGGAAGAACAGAAGCTCCAGCTAAAGCCTCTCTGGAGCTCGAGCTGGACGCAGGTGCATTAGCGGCCGCATGTTGCTCCTGCCACAAATGGACAGACATGACAACGCTGTTTGAACCACCATTTTACCATATCCTAGAATGGCGGTTTTTTTGAAGTCATCGTGACAACCTACTCTGAGCCAAACCCACATCCCCATTCACATCCACATCCACGTCGACACCCATGGCAGTTCATGCTGGTCAAAGGAACCTCGTCACAGCCCCCCTCGCTTCCCAGCCTTTACTTTCTTGGGTAAATTCCACGGCAGGTCATTATTTTGGAAGCATATTGGAAGCTACCTAAGCTCCCTTGGAACAATTGGCCCTGCCCCATAAGACATGGTATCGGGTATAGCATGGTTGAGCAGCCCTGGCAGCGCATGAGCATTACCTGCATACCTAGTAGTTATCAAGCCGGACACATGTGCTACTGCTCCTTTGTCTCAACCGTGAACAAGAAATGAGCACGCGGCTGAGCACAAGAGCGACAGGGATGTCCAGACAGATCCACGGGATTAACCTCCTGCATCAGCATCCTCCGGGGCGGAATCGCTATTTCTTCCCGTCCGTGGATGCTTGCAAGGCGAACTACGCTCTTTACAATCTGCGGTTGCACAGGGAGAGATCTTGCTCGGTCTGCTCGCCAATGGCCTGGTCTGACAGGAGAAGCATGGACAGCCCGGCCA
Organism: Fusarium sp. JS1030; assembly: GCA_000966855.1. Taxonomy (NCBI): domain Eukaryota; kingdom Fungi; phylum Ascomycota; class Sordariomycetes; order Hypocreales; family Nectriaceae; genus Fusarium; species Fusarium sp. JS1030. The sequence continues at coordinate 371,443 of JWIW01000005.1, read as the reverse complement.
TGGTAAACAAAGCTTCGTCCGGACAAACACAGGCCTGGGCAGCCTTTAGTTGAGCTTGATACAGGGCGGCGGGCGTGCTTGATTGTGTGCCACTCATGGCTCGTAGGGTGCAAGGGGTGTGTGAGAGGTTCGTCCACCAACAATCCAGACCCCCTATTTCCCGACAAGCCCGTCCTGTGCTTCTCTTTAGCTCACTGTCTCTGTAGGCTTGTGTCGTCGCTCAGGAGGGGACAGACTCAGATTGCCGCTTGAGCTAACCTGAAGGGTACCCATTTGCTAAGTCAATCGACCGGGATCCGGTATTTTACTCTTGTTTCCTCTTCTCTCTCTTGTTGCACAACTAATGATGGAATAAAAGCAACCTAGACGACGGCTTCTACCCTATTCCACCGCGAGCTGCCTGTCATAACAGCGCTGCTCTTTTCCTAATTGGACATCTGTCAGAAGCAGGGCCCCCGCAAGCCACTGGACCCCACGGCCGAGTCCCTAAGAACCCTTAGCTCCCAGGGCTCCCAAGGCGCTAATGTAGGTACCAACCAGACGGCGCTCAATTACCCGAGCCCGTCGCCCTGGGCTGAGGTGGTGACAGCAGACCTACCTTACCTTAGACCAAACCCTCTCAACCCACTTCTCCCAACCTCGCGGGAATGCCATGGCTTCCCTCAGAAACCCAATCTCGACCCAGACGTCTCTAAGCCCGCAACCAGCAGCCGATCGCCAGAGGAAAATCCCCGACTCTCGCTCCGTCATCCTAGCGTCATAATTACCTATTCTTTCCACCCGGCCGTTCCATCGACAGCAGGTACCCGCCAAGCCACCGTCAAATTTCCTCGCTGCCCACACTCCCCCAATCTCATCTCATCTCCCCCTTACGAATGCCATTTCTGCGTGCCCTTTTCCTAATATCTCACGCCCCCTGGCTTCTGTGTAACCTCGCCTTTGCTCCGTCGCCAGGAGAGGCATGCCTACCTAACTGGGAGCAAAAAAAGGGCCCAAAACGGTGGGCCCTTCAGGGACATATACCCTCAGCATCAGAGGGGGAGAGCGTGCTGTAACACAAGAGACAGGTTCATGCCATCAGCCGCGCCCGTTTGCTCCGCCATGTTTTAGCTTTTCCAGGCCGCTTCTTGGAGGGCCCGCCCGCTTGCCCTTCTCCTCTGATCGAAGCGAGGCGACCGACCCGACCGCCCTCTCCACACTCAGCCGACGTCTTCCAAGGATGGCTCCCTGACAAGCCTGGCAGCCATACCATCCATGGACGACCATCATCACCCTGCGGACGCGAACATCCCGGTTGACAGACGCGGCGGGAAGCAAGCGAGCGAAAGCCGTCAACAAGGGGGGCTGTCTGGCCAACCAGGTCTCCTTCGCGCATCTCACCATCTCGCCTTGCTGACTCGCCTGCGATTAGCTCCCGAATTCCTGGAACGTCGGGCTTTACCGCCGTTCGCCTCCCCCGGCCCCCTCCGTTCAAAAAGGGCAAAAAGGCAAAAGAGGTATCCACGCTCGAGGTTCCCTCTCCACACCGGTTATCCAAATCGGTCGGCTCTTGAGCTCGCTAGTTAGTTCCCTTCGGTGGCTGTTCCAATGAGACGTCTCGTTTTTTTGACAGGAGCATGCTCAAGGCTAAAAGGGGTCAAAGCTATTATACATGATATGATACACCACCCAAAAACTCCATGCGTGGTATATCGCCAGATAACCCATGCGAAAGCAATGCACCGGAGATATCCTGGACCAATATCCCGGGCTTTGGGGATTCTACAACAGTAGGACCCCAGAACTAACTTGTCAAGAATCTTTGATTCTGCCGTGCGCAAACCTTCCCACGTGCCCCTCATGGTCAACAGGCATGGACCAGTGGCTTCACCTCAGCCCAGTTCACTCCCGATGCTTTTCCCGTAGCGCCATCCGCCCCTAGCAGCATCCAAGGGCTCGTGTGACACCTTTCGCTCTCCATCTCATAGGTCCACGCCAAGCACCGCCGCCCGCTCTGCAGGCACCGCGTCTCGCAGGCGTTGGCACTTCTCACGTCTCCCCACGAACGCGTGTGCTCGTCTGGCTTGCCCACATGATCGGCCGTCAACTCGGTCGGTCGGCCCTCGAGCGCTGACAAGGGCGATCCTCCAAAGAGCTGCCAGACGTCCCGCCACAGCACCGGCTGATCCATCTCTGCAAGCGTCTGCCCCACGTGGCGCATCTCACCAGGTTTGCGCAGCCCGTGGAAGGAGACTAGGGGCGAGCAAAACCGATCGCCCCAGATACGCGTGATTGACGGTGGCTCGCCGTTGAAGTGGTGGTTATAGCTCTCCTCGATGTAGATCCCCAGCTTCTGCAGCGTCGTGGCCACCAGCCGGTCTCCCCACGTCTCGGTCATGGACTCGGCGTATGCCTCCTGGACGATGCCCGGGTGTTGGAACAGGCGCCGCATCGCCTCTCCTGAAATCAGGATACCAGACCCCCCGTGCCCAAACCTTGCCTTGTAGTCACCCACAGCATTACCAATGTACTGGGGTTTCCGCGGGTCAACGTGGCCCAGCAGAAGCTCCAGGGACGGCCTGATCAGGAACGTATCATCATCCAGGATGATATACCACTTCTTGCCAGGCAGTTCGTTGTAGATCATCTCCATGCCCATTATAAACTGCCCGCGGTGTTAGTGCGTCTCTCTGACCAGTGGCATCTTTCGCCGGGGGACATACCTTGAGCGCATCCAGCTCCCAACCAAAACTTTGCCCAATTTTCAGAGCCTCTTCTTCATCCCCAGCTTCGAGCTTCGCCTGGAGGCTCCTGTACTTGACCAGCCTTGGGTAATCCTCCACTCTGCCCTGGATCTTGGTCTCCATCACCTTCTTGATGGCATCGTGCACTGTCACGCCCATCAACCTCGCGTCCGTCTGGTTCACGGTCGTCCAGTCACCCACGACGAGGAACCCCTCCCCTTCCTTCCCCAGATAGCCGCCCGTGGCTTCAAAGGCGGCAAGTTGCTCAGGTACACGGTGGCGCGTCCCGTATCCCGTCTTGATGAGGTAGCCCACGTCGGTGCTCAAGTCGACGGCGTACCTAGGCGTCGCCCGCAGCCAGGCATCTCTGTCTGTCGCCGCGCCCCTCAGGAGATTGAATAGGCGCGAGGCATTGAAGACGAACGCCAGGCGGATGGCTGAGTCGTGAGGGAGGATGGAATAGATGATGAAGAGGGTGATGAGGATAAGGATAAAGAGTGGTCTGAGACGACGGCGCACACGGCGAGAAACCACGGCCATTTTTGATAAGGTTGTGTGTGAATGATGTTTATACTTGCCGTGAGTGAGGGCGAACGATTGTAGTTTGTGAGTTGTGAGCTCAACAGGGGTCGCCCGTCTGAGTTGTTGAAATGCCAGTGTTTGGGCACAACATTTCTCAAGAGTCTTTCTTCATGAGACTCTCATAGCTGACGCAGTGAAAGCGTTTGGGTATATATCAATCCCCGAAGTGAGTGAGAGAGATATGTCGATAGGGTTGGCTCTACCCCTTGTTCCAGACCCGCAGGAGGTGTAGCAGCCGCGCGTCTACAGAATGACGCACGAGAACGAATTGGCAGTGCAGTCGCTCAAATAATGCAACCGTCTGAAATAATTTGAAGAAAGGGAAAAGAATGAACAACAGTTTATCAAAAGTGGCCAGAATCAGGCTGGGGGGCGACCGTTCGATAACAAAAACGCGGTTGAGAAAGGGTCGTCATCTAGACGTCGGCGCACATGCGGCTAGATGACTCAGCCACCTCGAGCTCCAAGGGGAGCAGAGACACGTCGGTTGACGGTGATTGGCTGCTGGGATGCGACGCAATCTTGGGAAATCCTTTGAGGCAGATTGAGAAGATGCTGTTTTGACCCAGCTGCATATCCTGCATGCGATATTGAAATATGCCTCGACGCTGTGTTCAACTGGTCGATTTACGGATCTGTCCTCGTGAGTATTCTGATGGCTGATGCTGGTATTCAGGTGTTTCAGATACATGTGATGTAGATCATTTATTCCCCGGAGTTCTATCTGCGTTAACCGCAAACCCATACGACAAACCCGGTAAACCCGAGGAATTAATTCATCGCCAAGGGAATTAGTACAGCGCAGGGGACTTAAAAGCATGGGTGATTAAAAACTTCTTTTTCTGCATCTCTTTTTGGCTTAATTAATTTATCCTTGCCCTGAATTTGCAGAGGCTTTTAAGCTTGGGTACCAGTCCCTTGAGCTTCTCTCTACCCTGTAATTCGCTGCGATGAGGCAACGTCGCATCCCCTCCACGACGTTCTCAATAGCACGTATAAAACTAATTCAAAGCGCTGTTTGAGCCTAAGGCCAGCGATGAACCCGTTTGGAGACTGTGATGAATTTTGATTCATTTTAGGGAGCAGTTGAAGAGACATCTAGAGCAGAAATATGATACTTACCTGACAGAACACGTTCCTTTGATCACACTGCAATGTCCAATCCCCTGGTATTTCGGGTTGTCATTCCTTCTCATTATTCTTTGACTTTCCTAGGCCGAGAGAGGAACACCGTGACCCGACGCACACAACTTCATCTTCCTTCTGCCTTCTTACAATGAGCCTGTATCATCATCACCACACAGCCACCATCCTGGGCAGTACAAGGCGGATGCAGGCATTGCTTCGCTTCCTACCCTATCAGTGTAAAGAAGGGGCGAGTAAGGGAGTGACTGCCTAGGAAGCATGGCAAGTCGTCAGATATCGATGATTCCAGGACAGAAGGAGCCAGAGATATGGGTGGCTGCAGCCAAAGTCAAGCGTCAAAGCCGACTCGAAATCGGTTGCCTCTTCCCATCAGTCAAGATGGCTGGCAGGCCAACACCTCCAACAATGAATGCTCTCCTGACTCGGTGTCGACAATTATCATGCTGAGTGGATTGCTCATGTCCCCAACACCAGCTCCAACCCCCTCTCCAGCAGGCTCTTCGTGCTCACTCAGCAAACCCAAAGACCCGACATCTCCGGGCTGGAGCTCCTCTATCGTGCCCTGGCAAACCTTGTCAAGTTTCTCAGGGTCCTTGAGTTTCTCTCTGCTTCTCTGTAAGGCCCCACACGCTCTATTTGACACCTGCGTCGAGCAGTTGTCTCATTGCCGCACGGTCACTATCTGCAAACGCAATGTACAGCGCCGTCTCAAGGTTTTGCTCAGGCCCGGCTACCTGGTTCGGGCCACTCCCCTTTCTGAGGAGCTTGCGCAGGATGCAAAAGTCCCCAGAGTCAAGAGCGTTGTGGTATGCCATGTGCAGGGCGGCATCTCCGCGGCGATTATTGATGCTCATATCTGCTCCCAGGTCCAGGAGACCCGTAACGACTAGTACGCATCCTGTCGAACAGCAATGTGGAGAGCTCGAGGATATCCATCTTCTCCTTACTGGCCCATAGAGGATATTGACATGGTGCTGCTAAAGTCACGTCTTCCTCCGTGTTCGTCATGGCCTTGGCTCGCCGTGCTTCAAGCCTGTCAAACAATACCTTAGCCATCCGGGGATTCCTATCTATCGCTGCGTCTAGGGCTGCCCCGGATGCGTCGACGGTGGCGCCATTTGCAACGAGTATCTCTCCGGATTCCAATTGGTCAAGCAAGACTGCACTCTTGAGCACTTGGTATCCAAATAACCTTTGGCAAGGAACGGGGGCCTTGGGTTCGGGTCGGCTCCGTGCTTTAGCAAAAGCTTCAAAGTTTTTTTTTTTTTGGCTCATGTGTCAAAATAGCCGTCTGCAACGGTGTGCAGAACTCAAAACCTGGCACATTTGGATCTACATCGTGAGATAAAAGTATTCCACAGACCTCGTAACGGCGCGCCTGGACCCTTAGGATCAGGAGGGTCTCTCCTCTCGTGTTGGTCCGAGTGACCTCGAGGGTGCCCAATGCGATCCATTTCCCGATGGAGTCATCGAGCCCCGGGATACGTTAGCTGGTAAACGCTGGCGTGTCGTTGTCATTGAGTAGACGACAACTACCCTTTGTCCCGGTTGACCCATAAACCGTATCGTCAGCGCGTCCTGGATAAGGATAGTCAATGCTCCATATGCGTTGCTGGATGAATGAAACCCTTCTAGGAAGTCTTCGAGGAGCCTCTCCACTTGTTCTTCGAAACCTTGATACCCTGCTGTTCGTCTCACATGGAAAGCCCACGCCACCGAGACACAATGGGTCCATATTTCAAGCTAGTTATCGAACTCAACACTCAGGCAAACGGATGCATCATCAACGTGGCTGTGTGTGTTCTAGAGCTCCACGGTAACGTCGAACGGCAGATGTAATGGTTTCTGCCCATCGAAGCCATGGCCGCTGTCCTTGACGGATTCTCCGTCCGAGTCATGCAGACCAGGTGATACCGCCCCCTGCGTTCTTGTAACTCGACATTGAGCCAGGCATGTTCACACTCAAGTCACCACTGCTCTCACAGTCGCTGTGTATCTCCTTCTCTTGGAAGTGTAGTTCCAACGAAGCTTCAGCAGAATCTTGAGGGGCACACAGGCCATGAACGCATTCGATTTCGCAACCGGCCAACGGTTCTGCGCAATATACCCTCGGACGGACAAGTGTACACAGCGGAGATGGTGTTATTGGCCGCCGAGCCAGTGGGGTCCTGGGCTTTTCGATATTTACTACTCGGTATATCGGCCTACTTGCGCTTTGATTCTGCTTTGGTCTCTTGTCTGCCGCCTCCGGCTTGGATACACGTACGTCTTGGCGATGATGCTTTAATACTCAAGCTGGTTAGCTGGTCCGTGGTGGCATAGAGTTGTTCATAAATTTGGCAACGGTTGATCAACCAGGTTGCCAGCTCGACTCGAACCAGAACTCAACCAGCCTGCTCCATCTCATGTCTGCTGTCATCTATTGCTCACATCGCTGGCTCCCTATGTCCCGGAATGGCCGAGATGGGACGACGCCTTGCTCTGCTTCCCAAATGGCCACTCCCTCTTTCGTCACTTGGCACCGTCCATGGTGGCAAAGACTCTGGCTGTCGGGAGCCAGCATTATAGGTAGCAGGCATGTCTTTAGCGAATGGGTGAAATGTTAGATGGTGTTGACCGTAAATGTCATGTCGGCCACAATCGTTTGTAGGAAGTCGTGTTGTGTGGTTTTCATTGATTTGGGGTCAAGGCTAATGAGTACAATTACGAGCCAAAATTTCCAACAAAAAGAGCCCGGGTAGCTCAATTGGTCAGAGCGTTGGACTTTTATGCTACTTTATGCTACCATGTCCGTCACGTGTGAGCGTGTGTACATGTGTGTGTACGTGTAGGGATCCAAATGTTGCGAGTTCGCTCGGGCGTACCCAAATCCAACTGAGCTTTTTGCCGATTGCATCTTCCGTTTTTGCTAACGCAGTCAATTTGAGCGTATCTGGCATAATTTTTAGTCAATTTTACCGCCTTCTTCTTACGTACGTGCCCAAGTTGTCCTTCTGTCTACCCTTCTGCTATAGACTGTGTTTGCCGCCTCTCCCTCTGCACATATATTTAAAAGAAATATAGGATGCTTGTATCGAGGCGTGCTAATCATCGTCAGAGTATAAGATAAATCCTTATGCCATAGTAAAGCTAAGCTTAGCCCTATTTTATAAAAGACTAAGTCTATATAGTAGCTAAGACTTAAGCTTCTTTTATGCTTCACATCATTTTGACGCATGTTTGTAGACCGAAATACCAGCGCTGTTTGATTTATCGCCATCTACCGAGGCCCCATACGCCCAAGTAAATCCTGACCTGCTGAACGACAATCACACGAACATGAATCGAAGCACTGCCCCGGGCCCAGGCGTCACTTCGGTAGCTGTCATATCTAGTCAAACCAAAGCATCAGCATTTTATCATGAACGGGACGGCAGGTAGATAGACTTACTTGCTCGGATCCGAAGAGATGGGTATCAGATATCGCCAAGACCGTTCCATACCACCGTCAGGAGGACCATCCTGAGGCAAATTAGCATTGACCACGAAAATAACACAAGCTCACTCACCCAGAGTTCTTTCAAGGGGCCCTACACCGCTTGCCGTAGACGAAAATATGGGCGGCCCTTGCTGGCCACCGCTTCCACCAAGGCAGTTTCTCGAAACGTTTTACCGGATCGAGCTCGTCCTGGAGCTTATTGAGTCGTTTGTTGATAGTTGTCAGGACATCCGGGCCCGGCTCAAGCGCCGGAGAGGGCCGCTGCTCAGGCGTGGAGGAGGGCTTCTTGCGCTCAGAAGCAAATGGGCGCACACGGACCGGCGACACGAGGGGCCGGATGTGCTGGCGAAGCTGAAGACGTCGAAGCATGACGATGGATGGTTGTGGTGGTGCCGGTGGTGGTGATGATGAGGAAGAAGAGAAGAAGAGAAGAGGAGGATGAAGAGAAAAGAAGAGGAGGATGAAGAGAAGAGAAGAGAGGAGGAGGAGGAAGAGCGGAAAGGGAGAATAAATAGGCCTCAGAAAGAGGTTTATAACGGCAGGCAGTGGCAAGCAATGGAAGGCAAGAACAGGCAGCTGCAAGAGAATGCAGAGGCAGCTGCAAGAAGTGGAAGGCAGAGAATCCTACTTACCTCACCTACTGACCTAAAAGTGACCAAGACTTGAATTGTTGAGACGCAATTTAGGTTGTGTCTCGTCACAGCTTCATTCGGCCTAGAGCAGCTATATAGAGTGACAAGCATCATATACTACAGCTTTACAGAGACACTAAGAAAAAAACGGGCATTTTGGCTTCGAGTCGGCTCCGTGCTTTAGCAAAAGAAGACCTGACACGCGAATGCATTCATCAAAATCGAGTCTCAACTCTTGAGCTGGTCGCAAGCCAAAAAAACACAGGACTCATCTCAACACGGCCATGACTCTCAAACGACTACTCTTAGGTCTCAAATTAGGCTAATAGTTAGAAGATGCTATCGTAAAAGAAGCTAAAGCCTTAGCTATGATATAGACTTAGTCTTTTATAAAATAGGGCTAAGCTTAGCTTTACTATGGCATAAGGATTTGTCTTATACTCTGACCATGATTAGCACGCCTCGACGCAAGCGCCCTGCATTTATATAAATACATGTGCAGAGGGATCTTTGTGGACAAGAGGCGGTAAACACAGTCTGCAGCAGAAGGGTAGAGAGAGATGATGAGACGAGGTGGGTATGTAGGTACGCCTGGAGCCATTTCTATCTTGTTCTGAACACCTGCCCGCCCGTATCTACAAGAGGCTCCCTCCCAACTTGATCTATCATAGCGATGGATATCCTTCACTGACCGCTTCCAAAAGGACCATGGAATCTAACTATATCGAAACACCGGGCATTTTGCAACGCCAACCCATGCAGACCGAAACAAACGGCATGATGATAAAAGACAAACAACCTCAATGAAAAAAACCCTTGTGCCCCGTAAGCAAAGAATAACCGCCACTCTCTCACAACAGGCTGCATTCTGAGCTGCGTCTGTGCCCAAGTTGTTGGCCCGCCTAGGAATCCTTCTCGAGCTCGTAAAACAGCAGATACACTTCTCGCTGCATGCCCAGGACCTCGCTCGTCTTGGCCTCGCGCACCTTTTCGTCATTGACCCGCCACCACTTGTCCGTCGCCGTCTTGCGCCTCCTTGATCGCTTTGCGACGCTTGCTGGTGGCACCGCCATTGTGCCGTCTGCCGTCTGCTTTGGGGATGTGAGCTTGGAAAGGGCCGACTTGGTTGAAGCGGCGACGGAGCGAAGACTCCCAGTCTCAGGATCCTTCGGCTTCCCCATTGCCGGGAGGCTTATTGAGCTGCGCAGGTCTGCCGGCACGCTCCTAGGTGGGACCGGCATGGATTCTAGTGACGGCGTCGACGAACTGTTGCCTGACGATGCTGATAGGAGGTCAGGGGTTGAGATTGCTGGGCTATGTGTTGGGCGGGCTCCGATAACAGGGGTCGAGATGGGCGTTGGAGTCTTGCTGTAGACCTCGGAGGCCTGGAAAGTATTCGGGTTGGAGTATGGCGCGGGGAGGTTCTGTCGTCTAAAGGCTTCGTAATGACCGCTGTTATGTCCACCACGGTGAGTTACCAGACCGAGAAGCTTGTACTTCTTCTGGTCCATCAAACCACCCAAGGGCAGCTGCTCGGGGAAAGCAACCTTGGCAGAGTTCTTTTGCGTCATCTGCCCTGCGTCGTAGATGGACCGGGACAGGTGAATGGCCAGGATTTTGGGGAAGATGGACATCCGTGTCGTCTTTGCGATTCTCCGCTTGGGCGCATACTTCATATCCCCAAGCTCCACATCCTCTGGCGGGTTCTCGGGATCCGTGTCAATGGCATGCTGCAGCTTGTCGAGGCTCTCCTGGGCCTGCGCCTTGAAGCTCTCGGATGTTGACTTTGCCATCTCGTCCTCCAGATTCGACTTTGTTTGTAGCAGCCGGCACATCTCGCACTTGAAATCATCAATGTATTCGGTCTTAAAAATCCCATCGAAGCATGCGTTTAGCGTTGTGCCGGATACCTGCGGGACAGCCAGGGTGATGGTGCAGAATGTCTCCTCTCGCGGCTTGGTCTTGTATCGGCAGGTCTGGCACTGGAGATGGGACTCGTATTTTCCCTCCATTGGGAATCCCTCCTCTATCTCGATTGGTAATTGACCATTGATCTGAGGAATATCTGCGTCTGTGGACGGTTCGATGGCAGAACTATTGTCTCCATTTGTGGTAGCCTGGTCTTGTGAAGATCCATCGCTGTCGTTCCCGTTGACTTGGTTTTCCGACGTCTTGTCCAGGCTCACGGCGCTGGCCCGAGCCATCAGACCTCGTCTCCGCGCATGGAGCCTCGCGCGCTGCCCACAGTGGTACTCGTCCTTTAATCGCTCGGCGACAATCTGTAGGAACTCCTGCGCATCCTGCTGCTGGCGGCTGATCCTCTGCTTAAAGGCCGCCTCTAGGACCTTTACAAACTGAAACGGCGAGATGGATTTTTTGTAGATGGGGCGTTCATTAAGCGCATCGAGCATCTCCTTTAATCCCTGCGTGACGAGGCCCTCCTGAAGACCCTGCAGCTTCCATTGGGCGATCTGCTTGCCCTCGGGCTGGACCAAGCTGGCGTATACGGCGGGATCTTCGATGCGGCGGCGGTGCGTCTCGCGGATCAGGTAGACTCGCAGCTCGCCCAGGCCGGCGAGAGCCTGGAGGACAGAGTTGATGAAGCAGTCATTGGCCTGGTTCCGCAGGCCGACGATGGACTTTTTCTTGGAGCTCGTGGCCTCGTGGTCGATGGAGAAATTCGGCGCAAAGACGTAGATGAGGGCGGCGGCGGCAAGGGAGGCTCCGGCAGCGTAGGACACGACCGAGGCCGACTTGTCGGGCATGGTCAACGGTGGCCGAGCCGTTGGCTCGGAAGAGTCGGGAAGTCGGGGGAGCGAAGAACGAGGCGAGTAGAAGCTCGAGTCTGACAGGTCAAACGGTTACAGCAGGCGGTGGCGCGCGGGCATGTCTTGGTTTCGGCGGGTATATGCGAGAACACGGACGTTTCGTATGGCGGATAGAATTCGAGGCTTGTGGTAGGCTTTTTTTTCTTCTCTCTCTCGCGGCGTTAGCTCTCGGAGGCGACGGGCAGATGCTGGCAGGACGACATGGCAGGTGTCGAGAGGGCGCAGGAACAAGTCGGAAAAGAAGAGATTGGATGTTTCAAGCAACAGACTGTGGCATGTAGAGGCTAAGTTAGTGGTGGAAGCTGGATGGAGCCAAAAACGCAATGCGTGTGCGGATGGCGGCGGCCGGGGGAGAAGACGGGTTCTGGAAGATGGAAGCGAAGCCGGAGCCGCTGGAGAAGATGGGCCGAACCCGCTGAAAGGGTCGCCCTATTCAGGCAGGTCGCAAGGGGGGCCACGGGGCCGGGGGGAGGATTTCTAGCGCATTTTGAGGCGGTGGATCGCCCCGGGAGCAGGCCTCGGGAGCTGGAGAGGCCTTCACCGGCTGTGGGGGAGCGTGGAGGAGGCCAAGAAAAAGTCCCTCTGGAGCGTCGATTGTCTCTGCTGACCACCCCTCCACAAACGTGCTGCTGCAGAGGCAGAGGCAGAGCTCGAGATGGGCCGTTGCATTCCCGATACATCCGCGCATCATGGCATTTCCAATGCGATCGCGGGGGTCGCCAGTGAGGGGGAGGGGTCGTTGATCCGCGTGTTCGGTGTCTCGGTCGACTTGGCCGCCCGTTTACGTACTCGGCCGTTTGAATCCAATGTCGGTCTGCTGCTATTTTGCCGTTTTTGCCGTTTCATTGCGCTTGGCAGGGTCTCATCAGAGTTGCAGGTCCACAGGTGTGCATCTGTGGCACATGGGAACCAGGTATCTATAACCAACCTAGGCAGATGGAACACCAGAACAATATTTAAAAGCGACAGGTCAAGAGCTCCAGAATAACGTCAAATATTCTGCATCAGTATTAGTCTAGACTCATATAGATCCGTCGGCCTTCATTCCGCACATTGGCATTATTTTCCCCATGCATATGCATACTAGATCGTGATTTGTTCATTATTCCTTGACGGCATCGCCTTGCCAGTCCCATAAACTCCCATCCAGTGCGCCGCGCTTCACCCACGCCGTCACAAGTTCACCGGGCTTCTCATCGCCGTAGAACGATGTGGGAACGTCGTACAGCTCGACGGCCATGCGTCCCTTGGGATCAACCTCCTTCCAGCGCGTCGTGTTGACGTTTCTCCACACAAAAGCTGCGTCCAGCAGCATGATCTTGATGTCCCGGTCGAGCCTTGCATCGTCCCGCGGCAGCTTGTGGAAGTACTCGTCCTTGATGTTGACGTCTTCCACATTCAGCGGCCGAGCGAGGATGACCTGCTGCAGCTTAGGCAGCGTCGCAATGTCCCACCACAGCCAGTGGTTGTCTACCGGTGCGCCGAAGAGTGTGAGGCGCTGGAGATCGGGCCAAAGCCGCCAGACATCCGTAGGGCCATCCGGGAAGCTCAAAGCCGGATAGTCGCCGAGCCCGACAAACTCCTCCAGCTTGTGTAGTCGCTCAAATCCGTCACGAAGGGTCCTTCTGACGTTTAAGTGATCATCGAGAGGATCCAGGCTTTGAAATGGCATGTGGACTACCAGTCTCCGCAGTGTCTCGCAAACTTCGCAAAAGAGCTCCCGCGCCCAAATCGCCGTGGGCTGATCATCGAGGTTCTCACCAAATGGCGCCAGATAGAGCGATGTGATGTTGCGCAGGGACAAGGCGGGCGGCAAGCTTGGCACGAAGCGAGGGACGCAGAGTAGTAGCTCGGCCAGACGGCGACCGTTGTCGATGTAGATGCATCGCTCCCGCAGCAGTCGCGTGGCCAGTCCGTAGGTGACGCGCGAAACCCGGGTCAAGGAGAGCAAAGTCTTTGTCGACACGTGCGAGGGCGGGATCAAGGAGCGAGGATTCGAAGGCAGGACGGACTCGATGACATGGTAGAGCAGCTCGGGAGGCAGAAGGCCATGCTGGGCGACGGCGCCTGAGGCGGCTGTGTGTGCCTTTTGAGGAATCATTGCCATTGACGAGACGAGATCGCAGCCTACATGGCTGATTTCCAAACACTCGCTCTGGGCGGTGCGGTTGAGAAGTGTTTGATGGGGAAAAGAGGCGGCGGCCGAAAGGGCATCAGCGAGGGGCCGCCCCTACTCAGGCTTATCGGCCGCCATTGGATGACATGGGTTGCGATAAGAGACGGCACTAGCGAACAAAGGCGCCAGGAACGCTTCAATTATAGAGACGCTGACGTCAGCGGCCGTTTTAACCCTCGGCCGCATCTAATTCGTCTCAATTAGTATCTCGTTGATTACAACAAAAGCGACATATCATTGCTTCTCATTGTAATTGACTATTTGAATCAAAGCTCAAATGATAGATACAAAAAAGAAATTGCTCATGCCACACGGACATTTATTTTCATTGTCAGATTCGTTGTTCTATACAACTGGGGAACTCACTGATCAACGCACATTCATGAACATGAGAACAGGTGCTGATGAGCCAACAAAACCCCGGAACTATATGAACTCGCCATGGATTCCCAAGACTGATGCTGTTTATCGCACAGCAGAAGACAAACCTTCTATAAATCGACTCACACTCACACTCACACTCACACAGCAAGTATGAGCGCCGAACCATCAGGAGCTGGGAATATCTCCCGCCTCCCTAATGAAATCATCCTTCAGATCCTCAAATTTGCTACAGAAGATAGCAAGTGCCTGGTCCATGAGCTTTCCCGCGGAGAGACGCCTTGCCAGGGTCTGGGAGATCACTCGACAGTCATCTACACCCGAGGATATCCTGACCGTAACGGTGGGTACAGTCGAGGAACAATCGAGGTCCTCCCTTTGCAGCATCGATGTCTTACTAGCGCCCCCATCAAGAACGACCAGGATATTCAGAGTATAGCTGTTGACCCCAGCTGGGAGGAAGAGCTCTACAGGCACCGTCTCCGCAACCAGGTGCACGTCTACGATCGTGACTGGAGACCTGACCTCAGGGACGTCGCGCTGGAAGTCGCACGGAATATCGATCCTTCTGCCAATAGGCTGGACCAAGTTCAAGAGAGCCTGATGGTCCTCGAGACGCGAATCCTGGACGACATACCATTTCCTACTGACGTCTTTGGCGGAAGAGTAGGACCCAATGCTCGAGCCTGGGCCAAGACGGTCAAAGAAGGCGGCACTGAGCTCGAGTGCCAGCATCTTCGGCATCTCATGATGCGCACTCCACGTTCCGACCGTTGGGCAGCTTATCATCAAGCACTGATTCCGGAACTAGCTGACATGTTCGCGCCCTTGTTCCCCTTTGAATTCCGTCTTGGGTGCTTGAGGAACTATGACAAGGAGCTCCTGTCAACCCTCAATCTCGAATGGCCTCTCTTTTCGAATCTGGAAACCCTGCATCTTAACCTCTATGGCCTCCGCGCTGACGACATTTACCACAGACTGCAGCCCTTGTACAAGAAAATGGCTTTGCACCTTCGTCTGCAAACTCTGGTTTTGTTCGGAGTTCCCTGCAAGATGGACTACCGTAACGGAGGTGACGAGGTTTGGGTTGCGAAACTCGAGAATCGAGAGATGATCGACGATGAGACAGACATGTTCGGTGATCCAGTCGAGTTTCCGAGCCAGATCAACATCTTGAAGCACTGCCTTCGTCCTGGTGGCCAGATTCACTTTATCTATGACGCCGCACCGTGGTCTTCCTTTTGGGATGGCCCTGGTGACGACGTGTTTGCTCTCGAGGACGACGGTGAGATTCGCGAAGTAGTGGCTGGTAAGAAAGGGCCCGATCCCAATTATACCCCCCCTTCCTGATCTTGCTTCCCGGTCTTGCGTTTCCTCCTTTCATATTTCATCCAAAATATCGGGTCTTTGGCACATACGGTTGGCCCCTGTGGACTGGCCAAGGTAAGTAAGGGTAGATAACATAAGCCGCTGGATGGCATCGTAACTGAATACATTTTTATTCCACCCCCTCAAAATCCAAAAACGTCCGTCAAGTATAATTCCCAATATCGTTGGATTGATGCTAATATGACATAACTAGAAAATTCATCGGGGTTTCCCTTCCGCCTTGCCTGGATGTAGCTTTCATCCTTGACCTAGCTTTCCAAATAATAAAAAGAATAACGCTGCCAGTGTCTATCGCTCTGACCGTAGGTCGTATAGGAAATAAGGAAAAAGACCCGCTGATGCACCCGGCACAAATATAATTCCAACGCCATTCCATGATGGAGGCTGCCCCGGATATAAAAACATTGAACTTGCACTAGGCCCAAGTGCAGTATAGTCGATGACCAACTACGGACAAAGAATTGCTCGGCCTACTTTCTCGCGCCGCTTTCATAGTTGTAGTCGACGCTCCACAGTGAATCCCAAACAACCGACTTCTTTGTCGGACTCTCGACCGAATCCTCTCTCTGGACCGCAATCCGAGGCTGCTAGGTAGCGGCGAATCAGCAACCTATGGTCCTAAAAGGGTGTCGACGTTTCGTACCTCGTCCGGTTTGGCACCGCTACCGCCCTTCGCTGATGACTCGCCGGTGGGTGCTTTGCTGGGGCTGTCTGCCCGCTCGTTCTTTTGCCCGTCTTGGCCATCCGCCGAGTTCTTTTGCGCGTTTGTCGCGGCGTGTCCTCCTTGCGTAGGGCTAGTACCGGATGGGGTGTCTGTCGGATGGGCTCGGAGTGAGTTGGTCTCACTGGCCAGGGCGCTATTCTTCAGCAAGGCTGTGCCGCCTCCGAGCTGGAACGGTAGAGCCTTCTTGGACCCGGTGCTGCTACGCCTGCTCTCAAGGCTCTTGGACAGAGTCTTGTTAATACCCTCGATGCTGGTGACGCTGTCCCGACTCTTACCCTTTCCACCCGTGGCGTGGGTATGTATGTTTGCCGTTGCTTCTACCGTGTTGGCAGCAACCGTTGACTTGCCCATGCCAGGCGTTGAGGGAGCTCCAGGTTTATCCTCAAAGGCGTCGATGAGGTACCACCGTAGGCCATCCGACAACTGGAAAGGGTTATCGTTCTCCTCATCGTTAATAGAATCTGCCTCGTTGCTTGGCTGGAGACTCTTGGACAGGTCCACCACACGCTCTTGGATCCGTGAGATTCGGGCGACGAGCCATTCTCGGTGGCGCAGGCGATGGCCGTCCTGCTCTCGGAGGAAATAGTGGGGGAACCCAACATTGAAGGCGGCCCAGGCTCCGGCTTGCTGGTTGCGGGTGGGTAGGAACAAGGCTAGGTCGCCCTCCTTGAAGTGCTTGAATGCAATCTTCTCGTGCGAGTCCTTCTGCAAGTGGTGAGCCTTTTCCCGATAAGAGCGCGCCTCTCGCTGCCATTTCCGTGCCATATGCTCCACTTCCTTGACCCTGCGGTAAATGGTTTCGGAGAATACGTCCATGTCGAAATTGCCAAGCTTTTTCATGAAAGCCTCGTACTTGTCGCTCTCGGCCTGCATGTTAGAGTTGTTGAGCCAGTAGAGAAGCTCAAGATCAGTACTGTCCGCCAAGACACGGCTGAGTGTTGCTGATTTCCGGAGCGATGAGCTAGGATCGGATGAGTCGTTCGGGTTTAGAGTATTCCTTTCGGATCGCGGAATCTTGGTAACCGTCATCTCCCCATCTTTCCGAGTAATGGCGAATCCTACTCGCTCGAGAAGACGGGTCATCCTATCGCTTTGAGAGTATAGTCGCTGTGTTAGATCCTTGGTCTTCTCGTCTCGCAGCTCGTACTGGCTATTCAGAGACGACAGCTTTCCTTGAAGAGTCTCAACCTTCTCCTGGAACAGATGCAGCTCTTCTTCAAGACTGCCGACCTGGGACTGCTTTGAGGCCACTTCTTCTGTCAGAGTCATCACCTTCTTCTCCTCTTCATTGAGTCTCTGTTGCATGGCTTCTGAGCCAGTCTCGCCATCACTGAGCTTGGCGCGGAGCTCGGTGAGTTGCTCTCTGCCATCCGCAAGCTCCTCTTCAAGGGCAGACACCTTGGCCTTCTCCTCAGAGAGGTTCTCGCGAAGGTGCACAGTGGCCATCTCGTCTTCGGAAAGCTTGGTATCCTTCTCAGCGACTTGCTCTCGAAGCTCCTTGACGGTTGTCGTAAGATGCTCTATATCCGTCTTGAGCAAATCGATATCAGCGTCAGAGTTTCGCAATTTCTCAACGAGTTCGGTAGCCAGAGTAAGGAGCGAGTCTGAAAGATCCACCAAGTTGTCTGGGATGGAGGTGTCGGGCGACAACTCAGAATAGAGCTTTGCCAAGGCTTGCCACTGATTCTCTGAAGTCTCTTCAACAGCACTTAGCGTTCTCGAAGCCGCGCGTGCTTCCTCTTGAGCCTCTTGTACTTGTCGCTCCAGAGCCTCTTGTTGTTCCCTTTGGATTCTGGTTTCTTTCCTGAGGAAGTCGACTTGGCCTTGCGCCTTGAGAGCATCGTCTTGTTTTTGCTTGTTGATTTGTTCAATTTCGGCCTCAAGTTCCTCCACCCTCACGACATATTCGGCCTTCTCATGTTGCCTTGACTCATCGAAGTTCTCGATTTCATCTTCGGTATACTCCAAACGAGCTTTGAGAGACTTAATCTCACCTTCTAGAGACTTCCTCTCTTCGTCAAACTCACGCTTAAGCGCCTCCATGTTACCGAGGAGATCTTTTTTGGTGATGTTTACCTCCTCAATCTGGCCATTGAGATCATCATGTTGGCGCTTCAAGTCCTCGTGTTGTCCCTTCATATCTTCGTGCTGATTCGCTTGGGAGCTGAGTTCCTGCTGGAGTCGAGTGGCGCGTTGCTTCTCCTCCCGCAGCTCGTTCTCTAGTTGAGTGATTCGGCGTAGTAACGGGTCTAGCCCATCCGAAGATCGTCTGCGATCGTCAAAGCGGCTTGATCGGATAGAAGAGCCGGAGTTGCCTCGTTCGCGTTGCTGGGGGGTTTGAGGTTGGAAAATATTCCCCGGGCGGCTTGCTTGGCTCTGCCGGTGAAGCAAATCCTCCAAACGTCGGACTCGACTCTCAGCTGTCTTGAGCTTGTTTTCGAGCTTGCCCTTGTCATCCTGGAGTGATCGAAGCAGGTCATCATCTCCCCGGATCATAAGTCCACTCCTCCCGAGCGCTGCCTCATGCACACTTCCGTTTTTGAAGGCTTTGAGCCGTTTGGACTGCTGTTTTGTTGGGTTATCAAGCTCCTGCACAAGCTTGAATACGTCGTCAAGGACAGCCTGGTCGATAGGTTGTTCTTGTATGCTCTGTACGAAGTCACTGAGGTCCTCCTTCGTCACGGTGGGCCAAGGGATGTCTTCTCCAAGCAAGTTGACCTCGAGACCCATCACATTAGTATCCAAGTCTGGCCCGTACATACTTCCAATCGTTTTCTGCCACTTGCGCCGTCGTTTTGATTCTTCGTCTTGGAACAACGCCATCTCATTTGCCAGTGTTGAAGAGTCTGTCTTGACTTTGTCGACCCATTCCCGGCGCCGGATTGCTTCTGCGACAAAGGCCGCATAGACGTAAGGTAGTTGATGGATTAGACGCAGGTAGTCAAATGTGGTCATATCGTCCTCAGACTGGTTTAGAACATTGATCTGGCTCCTGACGTTGCTGTGTAGTGACGTGATCTCGGTGACGTATCGCATGAACTTGGCAGCTTCGGATGCGATGGAGTTGCGGGCGTCTGTAGCGTATTGAAGCATTTCATCCATCTCTTTGGCTCTTTTTTTCAAGGTCGGTACCATGTGTTCGGTATGGACCGAAGCCGTCTTGGAGGCCAGGGCCAAATCGCGTTGCGTACTGCCGTACCCTAATGCTGTGCGGTAGTCGGAATCAATTTGCTTCACCACAGCCTCAATATCTTCGAGGAGCTGTCCAGAGTCTGCACTGTGGCTCAGCGCAGAACGGCTCATCAGCTTTTCAAAATCGGCGATCAGTGCTTCCAAGCCTCTGTACATGCGCGAGGCCGCATTGTCAAGCTCTCTGGCCTTATCGCCAAATCTGCGATGGGCCGTCGGCGCCAGTTTTCCCGCCTTTTTCGCAGTATCCAGCTCAATGAGGTCCTCGAGAGTCGGCTTGGACTTTTTTGTTTCCCGTCCGGTCATGAACTTGACCATCACGGGCGAGATGGGTGTATTCCTGGCAAGGTCGAGACACGGCTCCCATTTCGACGCAAGTTCCTCGTGCTCTTCCACCGCGGGAGCAACCCATTTCTTCAAATCATTGTACTTTGGTTCGATCTGCTTGATGCTGATTTCGAGGTTGGTGACGGCGGCATCCAGGCACTTGATGATGACGTCTGTTTCGTCATATCGGGCCAGTGCAGTAGCATGCATTTGTCCGCAGTCCTCCGCCAGGCGCATAGCCCAGTTGCGGCGGTCCTTGTACAGGTCCTGCCATGATGATATCACCTGCACATCGTCGATCGAGTTGGGCGCATTCGTAACCGTGTATCGCTTCGGTGATGGGACAGGGATAACGAGGTTCGAGTTCCCGGGAGCGCTTATTCGGATGTCGTAGATGAAGATTTCTTTCTAGAGGACAGTCAGCAGCGCCCTCCCTAAGGGCAAGATGACAAACCTCTGCATGCAAGCTCGCAAACTTGACAGAGCGGCCGTGAGGGGTCAAGGCAACGATGTGTTGAGGGGGGATCGAAGTATTCCGGGAAACCCAGGCCTTCAGATCATCGAGGCTGCACCCGGATTAGCCTCCAACATCTCGGTTTCACTATCGGGAGGCATACATGGAGAACTGTGCGGTATCGACCTCCAGTCGCTGGCCTGTATGGGCTATCAAGACCTGGAGAGCCATCCCGAGACATCTCCCATAGAAAACGATGCCGCGATGCGCGACCGGCTAAAGTAGAGAGGCAAGGCGAGGAGCAGGCGAGATATGAGTAGAGTCACCGGGGTTGACAGGGGCAGGCCGGTGTTTAAGGCTGGCGAGGCTTCTTAATGAAATTATTCGCGTGACGAAAGCTATATCCGATAGCAAGCCACCCGTGATTGTTCATGGGAGCGTAGTGTGTTAGCGTGACTGGTGCCTTGTGACAGCTTATTGGTAGTGGGCGCCACAACGTTCAGCCTCAAAGCACAGCCACATAAGAGCAGCTCTCATCCACTACACAGAGGCTCACGACGCGCTTGTGTCTGATGGAGATTATCAGCGCCCAGAGGAAAGTGTATAAACAATATCACCTTAGGCTGCTTTCTCAACATGGCGGACTCAATAGACCAACCCATGGGCAATGGCCAAGATGAGGCCTCTCATTTGCCCGTCTCAGAGGAGGAAGAGAGAATTCTGGCTCTCTACGACCGGATACAAGAGCTTCGCTTGGAGATCGCCATCATGAACGCGCAGCGCTCTCACCAGCCAGGTTTGGATGCATCTACACAAGTTTTCTGCAAAAGCTCACACTCGAACAGATGATTCCTCGGCATTTACACCAGAAGAGACTAAAAGGGCTCAGTCAGAACTGCTCGAGTC
Organism: Fusarium sp. JS1030; assembly: GCA_000966855.1. Lineage (NCBI taxonomy): Eukaryota > Fungi > Ascomycota > Sordariomycetes > Hypocreales > Nectriaceae > Fusarium > Fusarium sp. JS1030. The sequence continues at coordinate 350,508 of JWIW01000005.1, read as the reverse complement.
GAGAGCAAAATATGTCCTCAGGAACGACGTGGTCGACGCCGTGGTAATGGCCAATCCTATTCTCAAGGCTGTTCACAGCGGGACAGAGACAGCACCTATTGAACGGTTGGCTCCCTTACTTCAACACAGTTGATCCCCGGCTGACAGTCACAAGCGAACTTCTCCCCTACGTGGAGCGCAGAGACGAGACGTCCATCTCAGTTGCGAAGCAGGCCGCCGAGACTGGAAGAATCTGGGACGAGTTGACAGCAGTGCAGAGCGACACCTTGCGCGTTTCTCGACAGAACGTTGCATCAACCGCAGAGCTATTTGAACTCGCAGAGGAGGCGAAGCAGAAGAAGAAGGTTCCGGCCAACAACTCCAAGATGATGCAGGAGCAAGAGAGGCTTGAGGCTGAGGTCAAGGCAAGCAAGCAACGATGGAGAGTGATGAAGGGCGTCGCTGGCGGGATAGTCGCTGGCAGTGGGATCGACTGGGCGCGCGACGAAAAGCTGCGCGACGTTGTTCTTGATCCCGAGACTGAAGAATGATACCGCACATGACCCCTTCTCTCGAACATCCTCGTCGTCGTGACTATTTCCTTTGCACTCGATTAAGTATGGCTCGTGCAGGTCCCCGTCCGGCCCGGCGATAGAGCTGACTCGATGGAAGCGGGAGCGGGTTCAGCAGAGATACGTACCGCCGCGATCAGGGAGATCCCGTCTCATGGGATTTCTGCTCCAGAGCAGGGAAGATTCTTACGATGCGCCCCAGGCTCATAGTTTGCAACTAGCAATGCGCGTCCACGGCAGTTCCTGGAACAGCTCGTCATGCAAATGCAGGTGTCAGGTTCTGAATCGCAGCCCCAGCTAACCAGCCTTCTTCTGGTCCTTTTCCCTGCCTCGTTCCCAGAAACTCGCCAGTCCCAGCAGATGATTTCCATGTCTCCATCCACCTTGAACGCCCGATAGGGCTTAGCAGCTGTAAGGAGCTATGACCATCGAGCCATCGACGCACGTGATATGGCTTGGCGATTTCGATGGCACGGGAGCCAAAACAAGCTCGGACAGGAACAAGAAGAGACAAGGCAGACAATAACCAGAGAACAACCACAAGACACACGAGAACGACGGGAAAGCTGGCTACGGGACGATGGTGGGAAGGCGTAGTTACCCGGAAAACCCGCAGCGGAAATCACTCTCCCTTGTCACAATCATCAGATCGGCAAGCCGCAAAAAAAGTGTTTCTTTTGTCGCTAGCCCCGTGTTGGGCAGCCATCGAGCTGCGCTGAACCTTGCAGCACTTCTACCATCTCCCTCAGCCGGCAACCTGCAACGGGCAAGTAAGGAGCACGGCAGAAAGCAGGTGGCAGGAAATAGAAAGGGGCACGGCGCACGGCGAAAAGAGAGCAAGAAGAGAGAGTGGAGAGGGACAGAGACTGTTTGCGTGGGCGGGGGGATGCTCAGCTCCCCCTTCTGAGCTCTGGCGCCAGCCCAGAGCCCGCTCGGCGCCCAGGTACAGCACAGTATCAGATGCCAGGAGGACTACATGACCACCCAAAGACAGGTGTGTCGCGTACCCGCTGGAAGTCTCTGCTGGTACCTCTCTCGTGGGCCACTTACGGCGTGCCTCTGCACCTTGTTTTGGCCCGGCGCGACCAAATGGCGCGCACAACCCAGAAGACTCCGTCCAGACAAGCCCGGCAAAGCCGTCTTCGCCAGCCCATTTGCTTGCCTGCCTCTTTTCCTCCGTCTGCACCTGGGTTTGCGAGGCTAGGAGCAGCCCTCCTACCACGCCCAGACGCCCATTGCGTCCACCACGCACGTCTCGCACCAAGGCTATCACTATTCGCACGACTCGTGGTACCCGCTGCGCCCGCAGATGGTATATGCGTCATGAGGTATCTCGCGTCATCTGCCATGTCTGCGATAGCCCATTCTTGGCCGTGTGTCTCGGTGCACTTTGAATAAAGGCACCGATACAGTAATGCATGGCATCGGCCGCCATGTCTGATGATGCACATATGATCTTCGTTCTTGTTCTCTGTGCACGTCGCCTGAAAGGAATGCCAGTTTCGACAAGACCGAAATGCGGTGATACAATGGCACACAATGCCAGCCTTTCCGTTGCCGAAGCTAGGACCGTATTGTGTCCTGCACTCTGGCTCTGAGTGGCATGGGCAACGAGGACACCCAGTCTAAGCTGTGAGAAATAGGTTGGGGTGTGGCCTCAGAGATCTGAGCATTGGGCTCATGCCGGAGAAGTAGTTCGACTCGCTGGGAATACATGGATAAGGCAAATTAGAACGCCTAACCATGACGATGCTTGAACTTGTCAGGCAAGGACGGCCGATGGAGGTGTCGGCGTGAGGGCCGGCCGGTATGAAGGGGATGGCTGCGAGGAGGCGAGCATCCAACCCATGGGAGGGTACGCGCCATCATGTACCTGTACATGAAAATTTCGTATGACGGTACCTCTTCGTCATGCATGACCAAAGTACCCCGCCAGTCCATTGCTGGCCCAGTTATCAGTGGGAAGCATAACAGACAGGGCGCCAGGTAAAAGTCCCAGTGGTCTAGAACTGATGAAAGGCTGTCACGAAGGATCCTCAGCATTGATTGAGCAAGATTGACCAGGCGGAATGGGGTGACTTGAAGAGACGGCATAGATGTCAGAGTATAAAACGTTGATGCGTCGGGCAACCGACAGCTAATACGTTACGCCCACTGTATCAACATCATCTCTGATGCCCGCCATTTGAGGGTTGCGCTAGTGATACAGTTGTCTCGAGGTAGTGCCATCGCCAAGTACGCACGTACGGTACAATGTGTGAAGCGGTAGCCTCGGCGTAGCGCAGGGGTGTGAGAATCTCAGAGAACAGAGTAAAACATAGCCCGAGATTGTCTTGGGCACCGGATAGCGCTGGGGTTTCGAGAGACAATATCTCTTAGACCAAACAATGGCCGAAGTGGAATTGAGACGAACCCGGAAACGGGTGGTCGCAGTTGGTTGCCCGGGCTCCCGGCACGAATCCTCAGTTTCCGTAGACAAGATCGGATACTTTCCCCAGTATCAGGTTGCTCCGATGTCAGGGTGCAACAGTCATGTTCATGGTGGTGAGGTGAGGTGAGGTAGGCTCCGCTGCCACAGCGCCAAACTTTGAATTAGCAACGCAATGAGCATCCACTGCAGTCTCTCAATCATCAGCCAGCCTCCTCCTCCGGGTACGGCAAAGCATCGATTGTTCGAACAAGGACCACTTTTTTTAATGACAGCCTGCCCAGCTGATGGGCGTTTCCTTAACAGTGAATGATTGTCGGTGTTTCGAGTTCGAGTCCATAGAAGGCTGGAGGCAGACGACTAACAAGGACCAAGCCAGCATCGAGTCGAGACAAGACACGAGAAAGACGCGTTTTTACACAGTGACGGGAAGGAAAGTGGCGTCTCGACGGAGCAAGGGACGTCAGCAAGTGGCACGCCTGTGCCTGGGTAGTGGGTTGAGCGCGTGGGCTCCAAGTTCCTCTGCTGCCGGAGTTTCCTAGTCTCCAGCCTACAGGCAAGGTAGGCAGTCCACAGTCACAATGCGCACGCAAGTACGTAGTGGTAATAGTAATGGTAATGTTGTACGGAGTAGGCAATGGTGTGGCACAAGTAACAAGAGCAAAGAAACAAAATGGCGCGGACAGGGAGGAGGGTGTCAGTAGCGTTCCTGTTGAGCGCGACTGGAAGCCCGAGATTGATTGATGAAGGATAGCGGCCTCAGGGAGGTGGAGGCGGAGGGACTGGGAAGAAGGTGGAGGAGGAGTACAGTGAGTACTGTAGCAAGAGGACGAGAATGGAGGAGGGAGAGGGACGGACGGTCGAGCGAGGGCGGCGGCGGCAGGGCACGGGTACGGTAACAGTATCACCCAGAGAACCCGCCGGGCTGGGGCACGTTGACTGGGCAGACACAGAGAGAGAGGAGACTGAGCGCCAGGGAGAAAGGGCGAGAGCGAGCGAGAGAGGGGAGATGGGGGGAGAGGCCGAGAGTGTGATCAGAGTGATCAGAGTGATCAAAGGCAGAGGGGCTTGCGAGTCGGGGCCCCCAAAAAAGGGCATAATAGCACCGCATCACTCCAGGTATACGGTGCGGATTGCGCAGCAAGTGTCGCGGTACAAGGCCCTTGTACTGTACCTCGGCGCGGCGGGCTGCGTGCGGCTTGTACCTGTACAGTACCACGCAATAATAGCAGCAGGACCACCGGCTTGCGGGCTGGTGAGTGGTCAAAGGCTGGTGCTTCTGGGGAGCTTGGATGCCCGGGCTTGTGTGCTTGGTTTGAGTCCTGGTCGGCTCCCCCCAGCACCAGCAGCCCCAGAGGGCAGAAAGAGGGCAGGTGCGGTACTTGGTACAGGCTGCTGCGACAGTACTAGCACCAGCACCCGGCCGGGCAAGCTCCAAGCACCAGGCACGGCACCGCAGAGGAGAGTGCGCGCACCCATTTTTTCGCCAAAGGGAAGGAAGGGAACGAGGGAAGGGGGGTCTCGTCTAAGAAGCAAGCACCGCACCAAGCTGCCAGTGCCCAGCATAACAGTCCAAGTGTGGTAGCTGGGCAGGCCGCGTTCCCTCCCCACGCACAATCACTCCCCCATAGTAAAAAGGCTGCCTTGGCCCTCCCCCCATACATTTTCCTCCCTCTCTTCTCTCCCATACAATTCTCCCACCCAAAGTCTCCCATACAAACCGCGCCTCTATACTCTCATACTCGCTTCGACACGTCTTCGTGGTGAGTCCTCTTCTTTGCGCCGCGCACCACCAGCCCAGCACCGCATCCCCAATTGCCCTGCCATTCACCGTTCTTGCCCGTGCAGACCGTGTCGCCTCAACTCTCTGATCTGTTTTTTGCCCTCTGTCGCGAAACGAGATCAACTTGGGAGTTGCGAATGTCCAGTTGCGCTGTGCCTTCACTCGTGCATCACTTCACCTCAAGCTTCTCGTGTGCGCGCACGCGCCTCAACCCGACACCATAGCTAACCAAAGCGCATCGCAGACTACAGCATCACCACCACCTTCTCGTTTCCAAATCCGTCTTCAAGGTACGTGCTACCCTCAGAGTCGCCTTTTTCTCTACACCAAACGCGTTTTTTTGCGTGTTGGGAGGCACAATTGCTTTTGCGCCGCCACACCTTTCCCCTCAAACGTCCATCGCCCCAAGCTCAGCTTGGAGCTTACACGGAGCTACCCCTCGTCGCTCGCATCCGCAGGCCATCACGTTTACGCTGTTGGTCGTGTCTTCCTCGCCCACTCCACGCATTCGTGCTCTCGTCATAACTCTGTGCATTTTTTCTTCTTATGATGAACTCATCACTCATACTTGTCACAGACCACTTTCAAGATGCCTAAGGCTGCTGCTGGCAAGCGTGGTAAGGTTGAGAAGAAGCGTGGCAAGAAGGGTAAGTTTTCTCCAAATCCTTCCATCTGCTTCTGGTCGGATGCACATGCACGTCTTTGCAGCCTCACTCAGTGTTGGTGCGATCTGAATGCAATGCCTCCTACCAGAGCAGACACGTAAAAGATGAATTTACTAATCGAACTAGACCCCAACGCCCCCAAGCGTGGTCTCTCCGCCTACATGTTCTTCGCCAACGAGCAGCGTGAGAATGTTCGTGAGGAGAACCCCGGCATTTCGTTCGGACAGGTCGGCAAGCTCCTCGGTGAGCGATGGAAGGCCCTGAACGAGAAGCAGCGTGCCCCCTATGAGGCCAAGGCTGCCGCCGACAAGAAGCGATACGAGGATGAGAAGCAGGCCTACAACGTAAGTGTTGACTTGGTCGATTTAGTGAGGCGCTATGCTAACCAATTCCCAAGGCCGACCAGGAAGAGGACGAGTCTTCCTAATTGGGACGCACTAGAAAACACCCCTAACCTCGCCCACGCAAGCGATTCCGGCTCGGAATTAGTTGCAATACTGGCGTCGCGTGGGAGATTCTCGTGCCCTCGAGGTCTTTCGCTTTCCTTGTTATTTGGTCTGGGCGGTGTTGTATGATGGCACAGGACGGGTGCTTTGCTTTATGTTACCGGGAACTCAAAGGGATATGGTCGTTCCGCACGTTTATTATGATCTAGAAGGCGGTTGGTCGAGCTGCCAGCTCCCACTCGAACGCCTATGGCCATGAGGATCATGAACTCATGGGGGTCATCCATGAGGAAACGAGACGCTTGTACAAGTATGGGGGATTCAAATTAAACAATTTAAAGTCCAAAAACAGACCGGATTCTGCAAGACGTGATGTGATGAATAATAGGTCGTAACCCGATGGAGTCGTGCATACTGGGGAGATGGATGATGGTGAACGGGCAATATTTTGATGAAGTCGGACGTGAATTTCGGTCACGGAAGGCAAGCCTCAGTCGGATGAGGCTTGTCTACTTGCCTATCTGGGAGACCATGTGGCTGGTGGTGACTAGGTAGGTCAGATCAGCTGTGAGGTGGGAAGGTGTCGAGTATTGGATCCCTAGGGTAGTTGTCAGTTTCGTCGGGATGGGCTCGGTCGACTCAAAAATCTCATCACCTCCATCACGTTGCGCAGCCCAATACTACACATCGTCAAGAGGAACCACGTTGTCTTTTCGATTGTAGCAGCCAGTTGCAGCGTGCAGGTCAGCAAGTTGCAACCCAGCCAGACAGCTGCCCGATCAGAGGCGACAAGTGAATGTGAGAGTGTCTCCCACGGCTTCTTATACCTTGGTCGTAACGAGGATGCAGCCCATTCCTCGGTTATCATGGGCATGCAACCTGCAGCAGAGCACAGCAAGACTGGCCTCATCTAATGCCCCCGCCGAGCCTCATCAATGGGATGCCCCCAATCCGGACCCTGGAGGACAAGGTGCGTGTTGACCCAGCTCCGAGTGGGTATGGGCACGAGGCAAGGACGAAATGGGACCTGCACCCCAGCAAAGAGGCTGTTCCCAGGCGCTTCGAGGTCCCTTCGTCTGCTTCACGATCTCCAGTATCATCAGATTTCTCCACACAAAGTCCACATCCCGCGGATCATGCCCAGAGTCGCCGTTGTCGCAACACGTCGCACGTCGACCGTGAGTGGACGGCTGCTTCGAGAATGGTCATTCTTGACCGGTGCGAGTGCCCACCCACCCCCCGATCTAGCCCAGTTGTCGGCCCCGAGCCTCCTCATGCATTGGTCTGGCGTCATGTCGAGGGACGCTTGCTTTCGTGGCAGCGCCTGAGAAGTTCGCTCAAGCGGGCGCGCGAATTGCCCAGTCACCATACGGTTACCGTACACACCCAATTCCAAGTGCAGCGCAACGCAATCCACAGAGACACAATGTGTTCCTCCTGTTGGTGTGCTGGTTGTTTGTTGATGGAACCCAAACTCGATATCCCGCACAGCGCGGGATTGCGGGATCTGAGCATCAGGTCAGGTGGTCAAGGCCCTGGATGTGTGGCCTTAGCTTAGTCGAGGACAAGACGATTGCCCCCAGAGCGTCCCGACATTACGTGCATCGACCTGATGGGCTCACTCAAGGAGCACGATTGGACCCGTGCGCCGACCACGTCAGGGAAGGCCATGGGTATGGGTAGACTGGTGCGGGTGCACCCTCTCAATGGTGTTGACTAGATTGCCCGGATCGGATCACACGTTATTGACGACCTGCATCTCGACCGTCCCCTCCTCTCCTGTTATTAACGGCATATCTGTTCCTAAACTTAAACTTGATCCTTGGTTCTCTTCAAAAACAACCTATTCCCAATCGCCATCCAATATTCACTTAACCTCGCCGACGTTCATCTACTATTGACCTGGGGTCAACACCAAGGTTCCCCGCCGACCTTGATCATCGCCGAGCCATTCACCGCACTCCCTCAACATCGATCGATTGTTCTCTCCAACCAGTATCACAAGGCCACAAAACAACACACAGGAGAGGGGGGATCTCCATATCCATCTTCCGCCTCGGATACTCGCCGTACGATGATATAGACCATATCTAGTCTTGGTCTTGGCAAGCTCTATCCGTCCTTGTGCCATGGAGATGGTTCAGAGTGGCCGCATTGAGCTGCACCTGCTCCAGGGCTGTTGCTTGGAGGCGGAAAGGGCAGATCGTGTTGCATTTCATCTCGTAGGGCTTCGGAATGCGTTGCCGGAAGGCCCTCATACCCACCTGGTGGTGACTATCGAGGAGATCAGAATCTCGAGTCGACTGCTCCGTGAACTAGCCGAGTACTCCCAAGTCCATTTCTCGCGCGTTCCTGTCGTGCTCGATTATTTGGAAATCCTCCTTCCTTGCCTATCACGATCTCTGCGAGATATCACCACCCACTATGAAGACAAAACTCTCACCAGGGAGAACCGCTGGCGGAAGATGTATCATTCCATGACGCAAGAGGCAGGGGGTCTTTCTCTGCCACAGCGCTTCATTCTTTACAACCACTTCCTGACTCTATTACGAGAACTGCTAACCAGGTTGGTCCCCAGCACCATCAAATGGCCGTGGGGAGATGTGACTGACATCATCAAGGTCACCAAACTTTGACTTCAATTCGATGGAAAGCACCCGGCTTCAGATAATGCAACTCAGAGAAGCCAGAGGCATCCGTAAGTATTAATCTCTGCTTGGTGAAAGCCATGCTAATAATGAGTAGCACCCCCTCCCATTCGCGTCAACCCCACAATCCGCCCTGATGCACTGTTAGACGACACAGGCCTCACGTCGGTCAGTATACGCTGGCTTCCCTGTCTCGGATCACTATGTTGACAAAGGTATAGAACATACATTGGTCTGAACAAATATTTTCCTTGCCCTTACCCTCCCGGACCGCGCTCAAGCATCAACACTCGTGAGTGTCACCATCCATCTTGGGCAATTTGACCCCACTAATCAAGCAACAGGTCTAAGTCATATGGCCCACATCTCCCTTGGAACCAGATCCGAATGCCCAGCGACGCAAGAGTCCTCTTCATGCGGTAATTTGCAGACTATCCGCATAACTGCTTGTGACAATTCGCTGACAATGACAGTCAATTCAATGAACGTCAGATATCCTTGATCGTCTATCAAAGTTCCAGGGACCGGTGCCCATACTTTCTCCTCCGAATTTATCACATGGGCAGCCCTTGGTTCTCTCTTCGTGGCGCCCATGAACTCTGCGTTGAACGTGATGGAAGCAGTCTCCAGTTCTGGCGGTGGAGCCCAAACGAAGGGTGTGCTAAGCTCTGGGCAAACTTATGCTTCATGACATGGGAAGGTATGGCTCTCTCTGTCGATGTTATGAGCCTTCCTCTAGTTGATTCAAGAACTAACGCTTGGCAGAACTGGTCCTGCTGTACTGTTGTTTTGTGTCGTTCAAAACCCGCAACAGCCTCACGGTACAGGTTGCAACCGAGGATCTCATCCTGAAGGGTGAGCGCAAGCTCTTTCAAGCGTAAGCCCTACCCATAGCCATGCTTGTCATCGCCATGCCCTGACCGTAATAGTCGAATCGTCGATGATGGTTTCATGCATTCCCTGATTGTCTACGAGGATCAAATGACGAGGGGACTCCGCCTTCACGCTGCTGTCTGGGACGGCGATCTTCGTCAATGTCCTGTCTGGACTGCGTTCAGTATGTTTGGTTCTAACACCATCGGCTCGCCCAGTAGCTGACCAGTTCAAAGTCACCCATCAATCTGCCTCTTCAAAATGGATCAAGCGGGTCGGCAAGACCAAGGTGCGGCTGGCCGACGTCCAGCTCTACGTCTTCTGCTCGGATTATCGGCAGCAAAACCAGCGACGCGGCAGTGCCGGAGCGTTCGAGATTTGCTTCGTTAGTGAGGAGGGTAAGTCGAGTCTCCTGTCCCTCGGGATTCTGAATTTGTTGGTGGCGGAATATCTCACAGCTCGCATAGCAACCAAGCGCTTCAAGGAGCTCTTCGCCCCCGCGTCGGCCGATGTGAGCACAACGACAGACTCTGCCGTAAAAGAGTGAAAGGCTACGTCTCTCGCTCACTTTTCTTCTGCGCCCTATATACCTTCTAACATTGAAGGTCTCTCTTCTTTTCTCTTCTTCTTCGTTTACAATATCTAGCGTTTGATTTCGATTCATCTTTTTAGCGACGGCGTCCCACGAGATATCACAACGGTTTGACGATTTACGAGTAGCGACTTGAGTTGTCGATCAACAGTCGCGGGAAACAAGATTTTACAACACCCGGCAGGGCTTTCTTTTTCTTGGTCAGTTGGAAGGGCACGACTCGTGTTTTTCGATATTAAGAATGATTCTCCTCGCGTCGTGATGTCAGCACAAGCTACTGTATCCCAAGGTCACGCCCTCTTTTCAGTTGGGTTTGTTGAAGAACGCTCAATTTGTCATAATTTTTTCTGTATGCGATAACAATTTCAGAATCTCAAGAATTATCTTATGCTTGTTTCCATCTCTTTCGCCAAAAGACCAGCCGTCATGTTTCTCGGTTTAGGTCTTGACGTCGGGCTCGTCACGGCCAACATGCTCCTTGAACTTGAGGAGTTCTGTGGCGAACTTGACCTCCTCCCTCAGGAACTCCTGAGCATCTAGGTCGTACTTCGAAGGGTCGCTGGTATGCTGCTCAATGTACAAACGGATGGTGGCTCCAGAAGAACCAGTGCCCGAAAGACGAACGACAATTCGGCTACCAGACGAGAAGCCGGCATACAAGCCCTGTTTCGAGGCCACAGAGCCATCAAGGTCGGTATAGGAGAAGTTTCCAGCCTTCGTGACGGTACGGCCTGGAGTATGGTTAGTTCTGTACCAATGACTGTTAAATCAGGATCAAAATCTACTCACCCTCAATGGTGCTGCCGACAAAGTTGGAGTCGGCGACAAGCTTGTCCAGCTCGCCAACGACTTTGTTAGCGCCGTCCGAATCAACATCTTCATAGTCGTACCGGGTGAAGAAAGTACGTCCGTACTTGCTCCAGAACTCCTTCTGGATCTGCTTGATTGAAGGAGTGACATCAGGGTTCTGAACGCCCACACCGGCAATGATGTTGAGCCAGGCAATAACAGCCCAGAGACCATCCTTCTCACGGATGTGGTCGCTACCAGTTCCAAAACTCTCCTCGCCACAGATGGACAGCTTCTTAGCATCAAACAGAGCGCAGAAAAACTTCCAGCCAGTGGGTACCTCGTAGCAGTCAAGACCTTGGGCCTTGGCAACGAGATCGACAGCGCCACTAGTGGGCATAGAACGGGCGAGGCCGTTGACGCCGTTCTTCTTGAAGTAGGGGATAAGGTTGGCATGGTGGGCGATGATGGCCAGAGAGTCACCAGGAGAGACAAAGGCGTTGGCGCCGTAGATCATGTTTCGATCACCATCACCGTCGGAGGCGGCACCGAAGGGGATGTTGTTCTTGTCAACAACCTCGACGAGAGAGTGGGCGTAGGTGAGGTTGGGGTCGGGGTGGCCGCCACCAAAGTCAGGGCTGGGCACGCAGTTCTGGGTGGACCCGGTAAGGCCAAGCTCCTGCTCGAAGATGGCCTTTCCGTATGGGCCAGTGACGCCGTGGAGACCATCGAAGAGGATCTTGAAGTCGGGGTGTGTAGAGAAAAACTTCTTGATCAAGTCAAAGTCAAAGATGTCCTTGAGCATGGCAACGTAGTCGGCAGTGCTGTCGATCACCTCAACCTCGAGATCGCCATAAGTCTGGGTGCCAACGGTAGAGATGTCGATATCGGGAATCGAGGCAATCTTATACGACGTCAAGGTCTTTGAGGCCTCGTAGATCTTGTTGGTAACGGACTCGGGAGCAGGGCCGCCATTGGCGAGGTTGTACTTGATGCCAAAGTCGTTCTTGGGGCCTATACATGGTCAGAAGAAGTAAATGGAATATTGGTAGTTGGAACGTACCACCAGGGTTGTGGCTAGCAGTCAGGAGGATACCACCGGTAGCCTTGCGTAGGCGGATGACATGACTGGCAGCAGGAGTGGAGAGAATGCCGTTCTGGCCGATGACGAGCTTCTTTACGCCGTAGGCGGCACCAATCTTGGCAATGAGCTGGATAACTTCGGGATTCCAGTATCGACCATCGCCACCGATAACGAGGAAAGAGCCTATCAATGGGTCAGATGATTGCTCGTGCCACTGGTGAGGATCGGTGAGGGGGAATTTTCCGCCTCCGGCATACCCTCAACTCCCTCGGGGATAGACAGTAGGATGCTGGTGATGAAGGCCTCGCTGTAGTGCGCCTGCTGGAAGACGGTGACCTTTTTTCGAAGACCGGAGCTATTCAGTTGCGAAATTAGTACAGCTCCAATGGGTCGGATAAGCTCTTGAACGTGAAGCTTCCAACGGATAAACAACGAAAGAACTGCAGGCCCTCTCGGAACTGAGTGGCGGGAATGATGGAGAAGTTCGGAGAGGAATCAACGATGGCGGGGTCGAGGGACAACATACGTTCCGGGCTTCTGGTCCTGAAAGGGCTTGAACTCGACGGTCTGGACACTCATGGCTGATAAGTGCGACAGTGAGCTCAGGGGAGATGGCAAACAGCAAGAGATTGGAGACCAGGATGCAAAGAGAATAAGACGGTAGGTGTGAGTTTTTGTTGATTGTTGGGGAGGAGGAATGAAATGAGATGGTGGTGGTGAGTTCGAGACAAAATCCACCTTTTGGCCAGAGAGCGGAGCGAGTAACCTGGCACCTGGAAGGAGGGGAGCTTGGGGAAGCTGTGGTGGGGGGAGGAGATGATATCACTCAAGCTAATGGAGGGGCTCGTACAATTGGCACTGTGAAGTGGCCCAGAACAGTCCATATATCCACGGTGCAGATTAGTGCGAAAACGGTGTTGGGAGGGGCACTGCGTAAATCTGATGTGGCGGTCGAGCTCTCATGATGGAAGCTAGGGAGTTGATGATGCTACATTGGGTGAGCTCAAAAGTCAACACTTGGCGTTTCTGGTTCTTGACCCCTGATAGCCGGTTCTAACACATGCCTAACTTGTAGCTGAGGCAAGGCAAATTTGGTCTTGGGAAAAGATGAAACAGTCCTGAAGTACAAGATACCCTTTGGAAGGAAATACCTGCAGAGTACAGATTATTATGATGTTGTTGTGACGGTGGCAATCTTTTGCCAAAAGGTAGGGCTTGGAAACAGAGCGTTGGTGTTTTTATATATAAGAGGAGCAGGACCTTCGTGCAGATGCTCGCATTGTGAATTGTAGCAGTTGCTCGAGAGCTTAATACCTCTCCCTTTTTGGCTCTCATGATCTCAGCTTCATGAAAACTAGACTCATTCTCACCAACACAAACTCTAATCTCAAAAAAGAGCTGCTGTATGAGCATATCCTATCATGTCGTAACCTACCTTTGTCTCCAAATAGGTTTAAACGGGTCCTGCGCATCTACTTTGACTTGTTCGCCTTGTTCTTAGCAGCAGGCGCAACATCAAACGTCGGCCGAAAGATGACCTCGCGGTAGTACTTGGCCTCCTCGATGCTCTCGAGGATGTCATCCCTGGCCTTGTGGAGGCCCTTCTTGTTAGGCACCTTGTTGACGACCCTCTTTGCGCACCAACGACGGGCAGCCTCCTTGATGGAGCTCACGTCGAGGATGCGATGGTGCAGGTGCTTCATAACGCGGCCGTAGGGCTCGCGGCGGAGGAAGGCCCTGTCGCAGTGAACGCTATTCCCAGCGAGGAGGCCACGGCGACGCTCGGGGATGAACCGGGTGACGTACTCGTAGAGGGCGTCGGCGGCCTGGGTCGGGGTGGTCGTCGACTCTAGGACGGCGGCGGTGAGGCCCGAGTCGGCGTGGGTCTTTGTGCACCAGTCGTCCATCTGGTCGAGGCGGGACTGCGGCCAGTGAACCACGGCGTGGAATCCCTCCTCGTCTAGGATCTCGAGGTTGCCCGTGGTGATGATGCAGTAGATCTCGAGGATCTCATCGTTGTCCTGGTCGAGGCCCGTCATCTAAGTGAGCATGTGAGCCGGGGGTCTCTATTGAGTGGGTGAGTGGTTGCCTGCCTGCAAGCCACATGGTGAAAAGTACCTCGCAGTCGATCCAGACGAGGGGATCATCGCTGGCACTCTTTGGCTGATCATCAGCCGGGAGTTCTGTTATCGATGCCATATCTGTTTCTGTTTTGGGTGTTGAGTGTTGGTTACATGTAACCTGCAAAAAGCACAAGAAGGCAGTGGGGGCTTGCAGTAGTGGAGGCAGCAGCGTTCAAATTAGGGCCCTACCTTGGGTAGTCATCATCATAAAACATGGGAATGTGAGATTAATCCTTATGCCGTAGTAAAGCTAAACTTAGCCCTATTGTATGAAAGACTAAGTCTATAATAGCTAAGACTTGGGCTTCTTTTATGATAGTATCTTTTAATTGTTATCCTAATAGTGGTCATTTGAGAGTGAGTTGATGAGTCCTGTATTTTTTACATACGCGCGGGGGCCTACAGGTGATACAGCGTCTAGCCACACGCGCTGGAACGTTGTATTCTAATAACAGCTCCCTCATTGGCTGATTCTGCAACATCTCGTCAACGACATCCTAGATGTTTACCCGACTCTAGAAAAGCGACAAGAGACAGTGATTATATAGTATCTGTCATTATTGTAATATTCCCGAAACTTGCCCGCCTTCGGTTTGTTAGCGGATCATCCCATTTACTAAATCGTTGCCTGAAAAGCCAACCATCACTGTGGCAGGAAAGAGGCTTGCAGTAACCTCGTGTCATTTCCTCACAAGGCAGACACTTAAATCAACCGCCTTCAACTTCACATAAACCCGGATACTCTCCTCTTGACCCGGCGACATCACCCACCAGACACCTAATTTATCATGTCGTCAATAAAGAAAATATTCTCCAAGCTCACAACAGCCGACAATGAAGAGTCCAACTCGCAACCGTCGTCCTTTCGTCTCATACCGCCTCCCAAGCCAGACATGTCCGACACTCCCCCCCGCTTCCTCATCATCGGCGCCGGCTCAAGAGGTCGTAACTACGCCGAGGCTATCAGTCGCGTCTCCAATGGCGTAGTTTCTGCTGTCGCCGAGCCTCTCAAGTTCAAGCGCGAGACTCTGGGTCGGGCTCACATCTGGGGTGATGGTGCCCCTGGAGAGGGCCAGTCATTCCATGACTGGCGAGACTTTCTCGAGTATGAGCAAGACCGACGCAGGAAAGTTGCTGAGGGCGAAGAAGGCGTTCCAGAAGGAGTCGACGGAGCCTTTGTGTGTGTCCTGGACGAGATGCATCGCGAAGTCGTCGTTGGCCTCGCACCGCTTGGACTACACATCATGTGTGAGAAGCCTCTTGCATGCTCCCTCCAGGAATGTCTCGACATGTACAAGGCCCTACGTCCTTCGCAAGCCTCAAAGGTCTTCTCCATCGGCCACGTCTTGCGATACAGCCCTCACAACATCATGTTACGGAAGCTGCTGGTCGAAGAGCGCGTCATTGGCGACATCTCCAGCGTCGTGCATACCGAGCCGGTGGGTTGGTGGCACTTTACGCACTCGTACGTCAGAGGGAACTGGCGCAACGAGAAGACCACGGCGCCATCGCTTCTGACAAAGAGTTGTCATGATATTGACCTGCTGCTCTGGCTGCTATGCTCCCCTGAGAAGGCAGGAGAGGGAGAACCCCATTTTCCTGGGACGGTGTCCTCGTCGGGTAGTCTGCAGTTTTTCAAGAAAAGTCGCAAGCCCGAGGACGCCGGGGCAGCAACCAACTGCACAAAGTGTCCCCTGGGGGATGAGGGCTGCAAGTTCTCGGCCAAGAACATTTACCTCGGCCCCAAACTCAGGGGCCTGCAGGCTGGCAATACTCATTGGCCCATCAGCATCGTCGTCCACGACATCGAGGACTATCCCACAGCAGAGGCAAAGGAGGACATCCTGACAAAAACGCTCGAGGAAGACTACGATGAGTCAACCCCCCAGTCCGAGATCCAGTCCCGGAACTGGTTCGGCCGCTGCGTCTTTGAGGCAGACAACAATGTCTGTGACGACCAGTTCGTCACCATAACCTGGCCCGAGACCACCAAGCCCGCAAAGACGGCAACTTTCCACATGGTCGCCCAGACAAAGAAGATCTGCCAGCGCTACTCCAACATCTACGGCGAGCACGGCGAGGTCTATGCCGACTCGCAGAAGATTGTCGTCGAGGACTTCAACACGGGCAAGACGCAGACATATCACCCGCGCATCGAGGACCTCGGCCACGGCGGCGGCGACTTGGGACTCACCCGTCAGTTTGTCCTGGCCTGCGATCGGGTCAAGAACCATGGCTACGAGGCACCTCGTGCCCAGAACGAGTTCATTGGGTGCACACTTGACGAAGTCTTGCGCAGCCATGCAATGGTGTTTGCGGCCGAGGAAGCCAGACTCGGCCGCAAGGTTCTCGATTGGGAGGAGTGGTGGAAGGAAGCTGTTGGTGGGCACCTCGACCATCAAGATACAGTTTAAGTCCATCAATTGCAATGATTTAACGAAGAAATGTTCAACCGCAGCAATAGAGTCTGGCTGGCCGGATATGCTCACGACTGGGTTCTCAGGAAGATGATGAATATGTCCATTTGATAGGATATCGGGAATTATAATACTTTGCTCTTGATCAACCAAACAACCCCAGATAACGTCTACGCTAGAAACGAGGTATAATGTAGCACCATGCAATTAACAACCATGCAATCCATTCAAGTAGTCTTTCCTTCGTAATCTCTTTGCCCATCGGTGGTGTTTGGACACGCTCCTTTTCTAACCAGAGAATACCCCATTCACAGGCACCACCAGCCAGCTTCTTAACCAAGCTCGGCCCGGTTGTTCTCGTTGCCAACAGGGTTGACAGCGGGCAACTCCTGGGCCTGGTGGCCAGGGCTGTGCTGATGTTGCACGGGTGTATGCCCGTGTCCGCCGACAAGAGCCTCGGTTCCATCATGGGGTCCGGGGCTGGGCGTCACTTGAGGAGGAGGCGAGACGGAAGAAGGAGCCTGGTATCCGGCAGCACCGTACTGCGCAGGGTACTGGTTCTGCTGACCAAAGCCTTGCTGGGGAGGATACTGGCCCTGGAAGGAACCTTGCTGCTGAGGAGAATAGGGGCCGTAGCCGGAGCCAGGCTGCGGGGAGTAGGTCTGCTGGCCGTAGGCAGCTGCGGCCATGTTAGGGTCGTAGGCCTGCTGGTAGCCGGGCTGGTAGTTTGAAGGCACTCCTGAAGGATAGGCGGCGTTGGAGGGTGACGAAGGGACGAAGCTCTGGCCTGGGCTCTGAGGATTCTGGGGGTTCTGGGGGTTCTGGGCCATCTGGGGAGGCATCTGGCCGTTTGCTCCAGCAGCAACGGGAGCTGGCTTCTTGTTGTTGTTTCGGCGGCGCAAAAGGAGGAAAGCAGCCAAACCGACGATGCCAATGGCCGCAACACCGCCGACAACACCGCCAGCAATTGCGCCAACATTGGTACTGCTACCGCCATCGTCATCGTTGTCGTTTGAGGAAGATGAGGACGGGGAGGCCTCGGTGGAGGTAGCAGAAGAGTCGTCTGTGGTCGAAGAAGTATCGTCAGTCGAGGAAGCGCCGCCGTCGTCAGTCGAGGTCGATTCGTTGTCATCGGTTGCGGTGGATTCATCACCGGTAGCCAGAGGGTCGGAGAAAATCAGTGCAGCTGATCCACTGGTGATAGAGCAGGCGAGAAGGGTGTACTCGTCGCCCGAGGTAGTTCCAACGTAGGTGTAGCAGGCTGGAAGTTGAGAAGAACCACTGGTGAGAACTAGTCAGCGGGAACTCGCGACAAGACGCACATTTCGCTTTATGCGTGAATTGGGGGAGAATGAAACGTACCAGCACAAAGTGTGAAAGTCTTCGAGGAAATCGCAAGCGCCAGAAGAGGAGGCGTCAAAGTCGATACAAGTGGTCTTGACCATATTGCAAGATCTTCCACTCTCGCAGCAGCCGACATAGTCGTCAGAGTAAGCACATGTCGCGTCGCTTGAAATGCAAGTAAATGAATCTATGAGAAGGTCCCATTAGTGACTTGGCTCTTGGGGTTATTGGCTCATTCCTTCGTCTTTGTCGCATTGTTGAGAACTTAACCCCATGTAAGGGGGCTTCAGCCAGATTCAAACGGGTATCAACTCACTTCCTTCGGCACCAAAACCACACGTTTGCGAGTCTAGCGCCCGTCTTCCCAAAGCAAAGCCCATATCCATGGCGCCGGACAGCTTGGGGGCATTGGTAGGTACAGGCGACCATCCCAGGTCAATTTGAGCCTGTTCACCGGCCTCTTGGCCCAGGCCACCGGTCTGTCGCGGGGGTGTCCATGTTGAATCGGGGAAAGACCGGAGCCAGGCGGCAGCGGCGGGCGAGCTGAGGGCTCCAAGAGCCAAGAGAGCAGCAGAGCGAAGCATCGTGGCGGGCGTGTAGCTTATCTTGCCTCTCCAAGTTGACGTTGGGATTTGGTGGTAGTTCTGCCGACAACTTTCACTCCTCCTCTCTTCCAAATCCTCTCAGTTGACGTTGTTGCGCGTGTTGTCGTCCAGGTGAAAAGTGAAAAGGAGTCCTTGGTCGTGCGTGTAAGTGCGTCCTCCTCGCGATATGTTGAAGCTATCCGACACTGATTCAAACACAATGCTGGTCCAAACAGTCACCTCAAACGAAAAGGGACGAAATATGCAGACGGTGAAAGAGTGCGGCGCGACAGGGACAGACGGGGGTTTTGTTTCTGTTCCGCTTTGTCTCGCTCTGACTCTCAGCCCGGAGAACGTTGCCGGCCCTTAAACATCGGCGGCGCCATATACATCTTGGTGTCATTGTGTTACAGGGATCCCGCACGCACTAGTGAAAGCTCAATGGCCACAAGGGACTCTGCTTGATGCTCGAAATGGGGGGCTTCTGTAGGGCAGTGGCCTCTCGGGAGGCTGCTTGAGGGGCGTCCGGTCCCTACTAGTCCAGATGAGACCCCTGATAGAACGGCACTACTGACAACCATGGTTACATTCGCGGCCACCAGGTAGCTTTAGCGCCAAGAGCTGAAATCCCAAGCGGCTCTAATTGGAGCTCTAGGCTAGGAATGAGCACCATCGCCGGCCGCTGCCAATGTTGAGTCTCAGAAAACAGCTCAACTCTCGCTGTTGAAAAGAGGCTCGGATTTAGCTGTTGGTCCTGTTCTGTTGGTCGACGTGACATGCAGTTTCTGCGGGTAAAGTGGCATTCCAATAATAGTCGATTTGCACGTGCAATCATCATGATGCTTAGTACCGGTGTGAACCCGAATAAGGTGTCAGAACCATAGCCACCACGTCTATCCATTGCAATTCAAGTCCGGTCGACGGAGAAGGCATCGTCTAGTGGGGCCATTGACAACTCCGCCGCCAGGGCTGACTGTGTCTGTCAGTTGGTAAGGGCCGGCCGCCCTTTGATTGATCTTGGAGGCCCGTCGAGCATGCCCAGTGACGCGAGATGGGGAAACGAGCTCCAGTGGAATCTTCTGGGGGCGGTGCTTGCTCAAGGCCGACACCCGAACTCTCTGCCGTTGCGCGCTGCTTGGGCTTCTTCGCTTGGGGGGCGCACCAGCTCGCGTTCTAGAACGAGCCCAAGGGCCAGGTGATGGTGTTCAGAGTTCCATATTTGGATGCCCTCCATATCTTGCAAGGCCAGCGTACAGTATCAGTTAGAACAAGTCGGTAAGTTGTGAATCACGAACAGCCCTAATTATTTGGAGCCGTCGGTGAGAAACCGTTGCCAAGCGCAAACATAAAGCTTTGCGCTCAGTCCGTCAGGGTCTCGTTGCATGCAGGACGCAATTCTTGAATCATAGCCATGCACTTCACCTGCCATCAAATGAATATCAATAACAATCGCAAATCTTGCGCGCAAGCAATTGGTCCGTTGCTTACATGTTCAGCTGCCCACACCCTCGTGCCCGGCACTCTGGTACCCGGCGGGTTTGCTTAGTTGATTGCTGACCTGTTGCGATTTACCTTTAATCACTTGACTGCAGGTATCCTCGGGGCGAGCAGTAGCCAGGCAACGGGGCAGCCTCTCATCTCCCTGTGCCTGGATCCAGAGGCTGTTTGCAGGTTCTCATACGCTGACTTTGTCTTGTCAGGGCGGCGTGATGGTCGGCCGACCGCCATTGGTTCCCTGCCAATATGGTCCTCGCCAAGTGCGCAGTGGTCAGTCGGTAACCGCCATTCCAGGGGTTTGGGTTCTTGGACTGTGCGCGCGACCTTGTTGTTCCTCTTCCGGTGATGGATCTCTGCTAGGCTGCTGCGAGGCTCAATTAGCCTCGCGTTGCACCTTTCGCCCACATGTTCGCCGCTGAAGATGTCTAGCGACGGACACAAGCGACCCGCGGTGTGGCAGCCCAAGATGGTGTGCGTGGGCAGGTGTCTGAGACAGCTGTGAGGAGTGCTGGGCGGTTCATGTCCCAAGGAATGGGGCAAGGAGCCCAAAAGCGCAAAGCTCCAGGAGGTGGTCGCCCGGCTAGCGAGCAGTGCCCACGCTGCTTCGGGTCACAGTTAGCCCGATGGCTTATTGAAGCTTTGGACCGGAGTGTCCGCCAGCGAGGACACCCAATCCCCCGCATCGGAACTGTGAGAGAGGCGGAGCGGGAAACAGGGGGTGGGGAGATTTGTTTTTGGTGGGAGGGCATTCATTAGCCATGATAGATTGGATGTCGATGGTCGACTGACTTGTTGCTGCATGAGATTGTGGTGATGCTGTGGAGGAGTGAAGTGGACAGTGGAGAACGCGGAATTAGGAGCTGGGGACGTACAGGGTTCTAAGCGATCTGGTTACCCTATACTTCACCCTTGGATGTCTTCATGATCCCTTTTCTGAGCAGCAATACTCATGAGATCTGCTTGGTGGCTGATTAACGACTGTCGTGATTATTGTGATACCGACGCATAATTGATCCTCAGCTGCGGCTGGCCGGCGACAGTCGTGGCCAGCTGCATGGCATCCAAAACCCTACCTACATCAATAGTCTCATGCATCTGCACCCTTTTCAACGGCCAGATCTGGACAGCCCTCCGGACTCCGTGGGTTCTGAACGTTACATCAGCAAACTATGGTTTATGGTGACATTTACAGTTGGGGGATCAGAGACAACTCCCGCAGAGGTATCAGTCATCAACGTTTCCACGGACATACCAAGCATAACAGAGAAATCAGCCCACCAATCTGCCCCAGGCGAAGCAAACGCCAGGTATCCCCGGCAGCGCCAAACCTCCCTCTTGGCACGCTAATTTGTCCAGCGTTTCAGCCTTGCTATTCCGGATTGGGTTTACCAGCCAAGGGCGGAGAATTGGAGAAATACCAAAGTACCTACTCTGTACCGACCCAGATGGTACACACTCAATCTGTAGACACACATCAAGGAGTCTCAGGCAAAGTAAAACGATAGGATAGAACACAATGAGAGGATTTAGGCTGTCAGGTCAATTGTTCCACGACATGCTATTTCTCCGCGCTACTGCGTAAGGCAGTAGAATAACGGCTATCGGCCGCCCGCCGAGACACACCCCGGACTGCGTAGGATCCTGCATTCCGCTTCCGGCAAAGACTAAGACGGGATCGATGGGTGGACCCGTCTCGCTTATTAACCCTGCCGTTTCTCGCTCAACACCAAAAAACTCCACGGAGCTTCAGATGTGTAATCCTCACGATGCGACACCGCTTGGCGTATGCCAACTTTGATATGACGAAACACCAGCAATGGGGAAAGTAGCAAGTTGCTACTGGCCTGCTCGCCATTCGTCTATGCTCGAGACTTAGCTTATTGATCAATTGTTGGTGCTTATGGTCGCTAGCTGTATGCAGACTGATCATTCGAAATGAAGTCATGCCGCAAGTATAAAGGAACAAGTGTTCCTCCCAGACTGCAGAATATCATCACGCACAGCACACAAAAGAACCACAGCAAAGCAGCAGCTCGCACAGCAATCGAGAAGCTCACCCGATAACACCAGAACAACCAACATCCAACTTCGCAACCCACCAACACCAACACCACAATGTCTTCTGAGCCCCAACCTCTCCCTGCCGTCAAGCGGTACATCACCTCACACGACGCTGACGGAAACGCAATTTGGGATACCTCCGTCCCCATCGAGGTCCAGGGACAGCGCAGTGGCGGCTTCACCATCCACTCGTCCTATATCCACGAGGACAACTCGCACAACCTAAACGGCGACCATGATCTTAAGGCCTATCGAGAGCACCCCTTCGAGAAGGACTTATTCCCCATGTCGGGATCCACTCTCCGAGTTGTCGACTTCTGGCCCGGCTTCCCCGCTGTCATGCACCGGACCGGTAGCATCGACTACGGAATCGTCATCGAGGGTGAAATTGACTGCGTCCTTGACAATGGAGCCACCAAGACGTTCCGCAGAGGTGACATCGTCATCCAGAGGGGCACCAACCACGCCTGGAAGAATTCTGGCACCGAAATCGCTCGTATCTGCTTCACGCTTCTGCCCTCGGCGCCGATCAAGGTCCAGGACAAGGAGCTCGAAGTCCACGGCATGGCAGACCTGGCGAGGATCGCGGAGGAGGCCAGCAACACTGTGTAGGATTTGATTAGGATGAGTCAAGCATACCAAATCTGTATACGGCAACTGGGATGGTGCTGGTGAGGAAGTTACCTTGGGTTAGGAAATACAAGAGATCCCCTTCCAATCAATATTCCCAAGGCTGCAACCCCCAAAATGCACTTCGCCTTGTCCTATGGTAGAGCTCTCCTGAGCATTTGCATCCCAATACCGTGCTCTTATGTGTCCAAATACTCAAATGACGGCATGGAACAACCCTTGCCATAGAACTCGCAATACAATGGCAATAATTCAATGAATACCAGACAAAAAAGACTGACGCTGAACTGCTTTATCCAGAAAGCATCGAGTGCTGGCCTCCGTAGCAGGTACTGATTGCACTAAAATGTGGGGCATGATAGGTGTAGGTGGGTACCTCGAGGCTCAATCGTTCCTGCCCGTTTGCAGGGCCTTCCATTGCCAAATGGAAGGCAAGCAACTACCCATTCGTGGTCCGTGCACAACACTATATCTAGGCAACAGGGGTCGTGAATCACAACCCACCTCCTTCACCCATCATCACACCCGTTGCACACCATCGTCTGCACAACACATTTGATCCACGCCCAAGATGAATCACGGTCCCTACCCCCAACGCAGCGGCCAGGAGGCGCCTGAGCCTCCTAGTTCGGTAAGTCTCTCATCAGCCATCATTCATGTTTGTCTTGACTCATCTAATGTTTGCAGCCGGAACCATGCGCTCTCTGCGAGGATGTCTCTCTCGTTGGCGTGCACCTCAGATGCGACGGGCGATGCTGGTGCTGTTAGGAGTGTGCCCAAAATCGCTTCATTGGAGCAATGTCAAACTTCGTCCCCGAGGAGTTTCCCAAGTGCAACTGCGGTTTGCCTGTGTTCCCAACGCACTACTTCCCCCCCGATCACTTGTATTCACACCCCATATTCAAGCTGTTGCCGCCTGAGGCAGCAGCCCAGTGGCACGAGGCCCTCGGCACCAGAGAGCAGCTTGATCATCCCCTTGAGCCGGCGCCTGAGCCTGCGGTGAGTACTTCTCTTTTCTCATGCTACCGATAATGGAAACTAATGTGATCAGGTTCGTCGGCGCGCAGACTTGATTTCCGCACTTGGCGTGCAGAACCTAGCCCGTGCTACCACCCCTGCGATTATTCCGGCGCCTGAGCCGGAGCCTGAGCCGGCGCCTGAGCCTGCGGTAAGCACTTCTCTTTTCCCCATGCTGTCGATAATGGAAACTAATGTTATTAGATTTGCCGGCACCCCGAGGACTCATGGAAGCCGGTTCGGTTTCGCAAGCAACGCCTAAGCCCCCGTAACATCGCCGTCTCCTGCTATGGACATTGTGGGACGGTACTCAAGTTGTTTGGCGTGCGGTGCGCGGGTTGCGGGGTTCTGGCTTGTACTGCCTGCAAACTGACCATGAAGGCGTCGGCGTCGGCGTGAGTACTATAGATTACAGTCTTGACTATGGAAAACAAACGCTTTCTATCCCCCTGCTGAATGTCGGTCGTATGAATCCAAACGCCGTGCTCAAACTTTTACCAACCATGCAAAACTCGGAATCCGTCTTGTGCAAACTGAAACGGGAGCGGTCGTCGTAGCCCTGCTGTGATGTCTCCTAGCCTGCTGTCGTCCGCCTCGGTGACGAGTCGTTTGCGCACCAGAAAGTCCAACATGACCAAACCGCAATTGGGTTTCCACCGTCGATCGCGGAGGGTCTGCTTTACCTCATCCACAGTCAGGGCCTCAAATCTCTCGATGCTCTGCTCTTTGGCCCGCGGCCTAAAGCTTGCATCATCGACCCTGAGGTCGTACACGAAGCGCACTCCAGGCTCCAGGTGCCCCTCGTTCACATGGCCTGCCCCGCGATCCTTGCAATCGTAGAAGGTGATGGCCGGGGCTTGCCTGACTGACCCAACTGGTCTTTGTCTCCCGTCATCTTGGTCCGCGAATATCTTTCGGCTATCTAGGTCGACATGCAGACCGGCCTCCTCTCCGGCCTCCCGCTTGAGGGTAACGCAGGGCGACAGGACTCCTGATATTCGATCTGTCGGATCCATGCCGCCTGCGACCACTTGATCGAGCAGCCCAGAGTAGCTGACGTGGACCCCCCTGGCACGATGTGACACCCAGATGCGATCGACAGTCTCTCTGCCGTCTACCTGGTTGACGGTGTAAACGTTGAGGTGGACCCCCACTGTGACAACTCCAAATAGTCCTCGCGCCGGCAAGGGAATGGTCAAGCCTTGTTGTGTGCTGTCGGCAACGTGAAGCGGCTGAAACTCTCGCCGTGGTGCGCTTTTAGCGATCCATCGATCGAAACAGTTGTTGAAACGGCCGTGATTCAGGAGACACAGACCCGAGAAAACCCTGCGGCAAGAAGCAGCAACATCTTCTCCCGGTTGAAGCTTAGGGCTGAGGAGGATGGTCCGCGTGTCTCGGTTGATGCTGAAGTTGTCCTGGTCCCATACCATGTCTCTCCGGATGGAGTCTCGCATATATCCCACGACCTCGTTGATGCCCCGGATGCGGAACTCCCACACATCAGGCTCCAGTCCGATGGTATCGATCTTGTTGCCCTGCTCGACGACGCCGTAGAGCGAGGTCATATCCAAGGCGCGAGGGATGTGACCAGGATATTTGATACCAGGGGACGAGCACAGGTTGAGGCGCGGCGATGTTGCGGCCTCGACTGACGAGGGCTGGGCTAATCGTGCCGAGGCCATCATCCTGACTCGTGCGGCCAAGTGCAGGTTTCAGGTCGCGATTGCCGACGGGAAACTTGAGGGAGATGTGGAAGAAAGAAAGGAAAAACCCACACGAGATCGGGTTGGACTCAAGTAGGTAGGTCGTTACCTTATACCTACCTGCCAGTTCCTGGTCCGTGAACCACTTTGCGGCTCAGCTCCAGCTCCAGTTCCAGTGGCCACAGGCCTTTCCGGTCGCCTCATTCACCGGCAAGGGCTTAATCCGCCCCCTCCTATTCCCGGTCAAATTAACCGCCCTTGATCTTGACCGAGTGTGAAGACGTTCCATCTCTGCAGCCGTATTGGTTTCCTGGTCCTCCCCCAGGGGGGAAGCCCTCGCCTCAGGGTGCTCGCCGAGTCATGGGGACGACGGTGCCGGTGGGACGGGCGGGCTGCTTGTGCGTGAGATTGGGGCGCTGTCCACGCGTATCTGCTTCGAGCTGCCTGGCTGGGGATTGTTGTTGTTGATGTTGTTGTTGTTCAGCGTTGGATGTCTGGGACACACATGCACATGGAGAGCTGAGACGGGTACGTTGCGCGAATTGGACAAAAGTGAATCAACTGCGCTGCGCATGGTGGTTGCGCTTGTTGTACGCGGGTAAGTGAAGTCGTCTCACAGTGGACGAGATAGAAAAAGAGTGTTCCAATGGTTCCAGATGGGCGGGGCCCGCTAATCTTCCCGCCCGAACGCCTCATGACAGCTATGCCCCGATAGGTGGTTACGGTTAAGTTAACTAATACATAGCTAATTGTGACGCGAGAGGGAAAAGTGCATGTGCATTTCTTTTTTTGTTGATTTCAATTTGTTGATACTTCGAAACGACTGTGGTCTCCCATCAGGGGAGGGGAGCCCTTCAGCTCCTTGTAGCACAACCATTCCAGTGGTTCTCGTACCGGTAGAGCGGTCTCGAGTCCTCCATCGCCGGGACTCAGTCTCGTGTCTGAGGTGACACTACAGATAAGGTATGTAAAGCATTGATTGAGTGATTCGCATCCTGACCCCTTTTCGCCATGATCCTTTCCAATATCCATCCCATGGTATTTCCCAAATTTACACATGTAGCCTGGTGCTCCGTTTCGTCATTTCAATTTCCCAGTTACAAATTTCTTACAAGAAAGATAAAAACACCCCCTTGAGTCGTGACGGTCGTGGAGGTCGTCGGCCATGTACCGCGCGGGCAGTACTGAAGACCTGGCTGGCTGACTGGCTGGCTCAGTGAGCCGCAGTGTGCCGGGTCACTCCCGGGCCGGGATATGTCGCCGCCTTGGTGAAGGGATGGCCGTAGAGGCCTGTGCTAGCCGAGGCAGCGGCGGCGGCGGCGGCGACAGCGGTCGTGGACGTGTCCTCGATAGCATGCTGTGCGAGTACCGGTGTAGATAGTGTTGCTGTCGCAGCGCAGAGGTTACATAGTTCCATCTGAGGTTCGGGTGTGAGGCAGTAGAAGGGGCTCGAGCATTTACGAGCGCAGCGGGTGAAGTCGATGACCGTCTCGCCGAGACTACAGCGACAGACCTTGCACATCCGCTGGGCGATTACGGTATGACACATGTTGAGGATGTGTTGTGGGTGAGTGATATAGAGATAGGTAGATAGATAGAGGGATAGAGGTCTAGGTGGGTGGAGGTGTTTGCGGAGAGAGGAGCAGGACCGAAGGAAGAGTAGCAAGTAATATGAGCGAAAAGGTCAGGCAGTAGTTGATAGCCTGAATGCTTCAGGTAAGAAGTAGAACGTGTTGAATGCCTGGCTGTTTAGTTTTGTACCACGTACAGAATGAGGCCTCGCTGCAGTGACAACGTAAGCATCACGGGGCGCAGCCGCTATTGTCTTGTTGAGGGGAGGCTTGGATTGGATTGCATGTAAGGATACACCATGGCATAAGATGAGAGGCGTCAAAAGAGAAAGAGCAACCGTTTCATCTGACCACCAAACAAAAAAACAAAAAGGGGCGAGACTCGCAAAAGGGCGTCGCGTTTCCCTTTTAACGTTGCGCGAAATGCACTAAGATTCAGGCTTGTCGGGAGAATACCACGCACAAGTGACCGCTACATGACGCAGCGCGCAGAGTAGAGAGAAGCGAATATTAAGGTTAGCTTTTGCTCTCTCTCTCTCTTCTTCTTCACAGGAGACTGATGAGAAAGGGAGAAAGAGGAGAATGTCCTGAAAGGGAGAGGGACAGATAGTGTGTGAGTGTGTGACACTGGCAGCCATCATATGACCGTTTTACCTCCTCAAAAGGGGAGTTGGGAAATAGGCCAGGGGGAGCACAAGGCAAATAACGATCAAACAAGGGTAACGGCCGGCAACAGCTCAGAGCATGAGTGGGTGTGAGAGAGTGTGCCAACACGCCAGACAGAGAGGAAACGCTGGGCTCTCTGGTACCACGGGAGTGGCTAAAGCTCCAGGCTGTCAGCCCCAAGAATGCGGTTTGATTTGATCAGGGCCCCCAAGTGCTGTTTGTTGTTCAGGGCGTGTAGGCGCCGGAACCAATCCCCTTAAATGACTCAAGGTAACTAGCAGGTATTTGTGGGTTAATAACCCTGCTTTTTTACTAGTACGTTAGTGTGACTCTAAATTAAGAGGCTCACGAGAGCCTTAATTTGGCTATGATTTTAGGCCTTTCTTATTAATCTAATTATTTTTAATATACTTCCTATAAATAGCCGCTATAATAAAGAACTTTAGATCTACTTTAAGGGTTTATTATAATAAGAGGCCCTAGATAGTACCTATAGGCTAGCTACTAAGCCGCGAGACTATATAGGCAAGGAATTTTAACCTTTTATTATAAAAAAAGATTATAACCCTTATATTAATATTACACTATAATTACTTTTAGAGCTATTTTTATATTTTCTTTTTAAATCTCTTATTAATAAATAAATAAATTATATAAATTCCTTTATAGTATTACTACTACTAGAAAAATGCACTATTAGAAGCACCTAAGAGGATTTTATAGCTTTAGATATATACCTATATCTCGCGATCCTTATCTATATAGGGATTTATAAGGAACTAACTCTTATATTATATTAAGTAGTACCTAAGGGGGATAACTTAATCCTTAAGTATTATATAAACTAAATTATACTATTTAACTGCTTTGTAACGATCTTTTAGTGCCTTTATATCTATACTAAGTCTTCTATTAATTATATAAGCTTTAAACTAAACTATTAGAAGGTTAATAAATTCTCTAAGGCACTCTAAGATACCTATATCGCCGCGTAGACCTTAGGTACTTTTATTACTATTAATAAATATATTATTGCCTTTATAAGAAGGTTATATTTAATTATTATACTTCTTTTAAAGCCTAACCCTATAGGGTTTAAGGCATAGCCTATAGTAAATTAAAGTTACTTCCTTTACTAGCTATTTTATATACCTAATACTATCTATAGGCTAGTAATAAGATTATAGGCTTCTTAAGTAGCAGCAACTTCTTCTTCTTCTATACAAGTAGAAATAGCAATAGTAATAATAGCTTCTTCTTCCTTATAACTACCTTTATAGCTTCCTTATTACTATAAGCCTCCTTACTGCCTTCTTGCTATATAACCTACTTAAGAAGTAACTTCTTTATAGCCTTTTTACCCTCTTTATTACCTTCTTCCTTACCTTAATTATATTTCTTACCCTAGCCTAAGCCCTCTTCTTACCTCCTTATAGGCCTTATAAGTAATAGCTTCTACTTCTTTATAGGTAGCTTTTATATAACTTTCCTACTCTTATAAGTATACTATAGGCATATCTTAAGTAGTAATAGTGCCTTTATAAGTAGCTTCCTTATAGCTTCCTTACCCTTATAAGTATAAGTATAAGGGCAAAGGTCCTTATAGTTAAGAAGCTAACCTAAAAGAAAATAACTATTATATTAATCTAATATAGGCTGTAATAGTTACCCTAATAAAGCTATTACCTCTTACTATCTATTATGTCTTTATAGATAACTTTTTTTCCTCTCCTAGCCTCTTTTAAGTCTTTTAAAACTATAATTATGCTACTATAAGCACCTATAGGGTTAACTATAGCCTTTATAAAGATCTTATTACCTATAAGTAATAAGATAATAGTAGGTACTTTCTATAGCCCTAAAGTACCTATTAAGCTATTCCTATAATAGATAATTAGATTAAATAGCTTTAGCTCCCTTTTAGCTATATTTCCCTTACTAATTTTAGCTTCTTTTACTTAGGTCAATCAAATTATATAAAAAGATAACACCTTTATACTCTTTTTTTCTACTATATATACTGGCATTAAGTTTAAGGCATATATTTATAAGTAGCTAATAATAATATATACCTAAGTATAGTAGATATAGCGTTTTTTTAGTATAGATTTAGTATTAATAGCTTATATCCTATCCTTTGCTATAGACTATAATAATTACATAGGGGCTATTAATATTAGTAATTAATTAAGGGTACCTTTTTACTATAATTATTGCATATATAAGAGAGCTTAGAGAGGTATTATATAGGGCTATCTCCTTAAGATAGCCCTAGTAAATAGCTATTTAATCTAATAGTAAGGAGAGGTTAGTTAGAAGGCCTATAAAGATTAATATAATTAGTAGTAATGCCTTATTAATAATCTTATTAAGTACTATAGAGCGATAGGTAAAGGCAAGTAGCATTATTAGTTAGGAGATATATTTATACTATTAGTATAATATAATTATATCCTTTAAGGGAAAACCTCCCTATGCCATAGCTATTAAGGCTTTTATTATAATAATAGGAGGTATTAGGTAGGCCTATAAAAAGCTAGTATTAGTAGTAGCTGCCTTAATTAACTACTATAGCCCTAGGGGTAGAAGCCATATAAATCGCTATATAGCTATAATAAGTATAATATTGCGATTTATATTATTAAGGATTATTAGTACTTCTATTATAGGCTAAATTAAGTGGTAGATTAAGTACCTTTTATTTCTCGCAGTCTTATTAGATTAGACCCCCCTGTCGGTATGGCTAGTTGCCTTAAGTTATTTAAGGGGATGGGCCAACACCACACCCCGGATGGATGCATTGGTGACCAACGAAGAGCTTCCCCGCATTTCACCAGCCGCGAATAGGCATAGAGGCAAGGCCCAGCCACCCAGCTAGACGGAATATACCTTGAGGCTACTGCAAGGACTCGCCTTGGGCCATGCAATCGACATCAAGCCCGATGAAGCACTTGACGGGAAGACACTTGAGAGAGAGAGAGAGAGAGAGGAGAAAGAGGAGAAGGAAAGGAATAAGAATACACCTTCATGACGACACGCGTCGCCGGGCCGTTTCTCTCCCCCTCTACCTCATCCCTGGGCTCTGGTCGCGGGGGAACCTCTTCGACTGGATCGATAGAGTTGCTAACAGGGCGGAGCTTGGTTTTGCCTCTCAAACCCCTTCCCAGATTCACATGGCGCAAGCTCGCTTGCTCGGGATGGGGCTCAACATCCCTGTTTCCCGTCCCGTATCACTTCCAACGTCACGACTGGATCATGGGGCAATGCAAACACGCAAGATCTCGAGGCAAAACGAAAAAAAAAAGTTGACAGCTGGATGTCCGTCCCGTGGCTTGCTGAATGTTGCCCCTTGCTGCCTGTCAAGCACACGAGAGGATGATGTGAGACAGGGAATGTCGGGTGTACCTACGCTGGTAATGTAGCAGATGTACAGTACATGCATATTCCAAAAGGGCATCGCCACATATACCATTCCCGAGCATCGACAGGACCGGCCAGATACCTCCGTCAGAAACCGAGGCTGCGCAGAAAAAGGCAAAAGGTCGACCATCTCGATCAGGTTTCACAGAAACGTGGCTCTCATCTCGTCCATGTATCTCTTGTCCGCCTCGTCAGCATCGGCCTGACTATCTAGCATCATCCTTCTCCGGAGGTTCTTCCCCCCATCCCGAGGCCCGACAAAGTATCTGAGCTTGGTCGAGTCTTCCGTCGCTGCCGTCCAGACCGTCTTGGCCGCCTCGGGAGCCGCCATGCTCTGGCCCCGCATGGCACCGAACCGCTGGAGCGTCCTCTCGATAAAGGGGCCGTATCTCTGCTGCACCTCTGTCGTCATCTTATCGAGCCCTGCAAACTGCATCGACGTCTGCCCAAAGTTGGTCTCGGTGATGCCGCCGTGCGGGCAGACGAGCTTGACCTGGATCGGTGGCTCAACGCCCTCCATCTCGTACACCAGCGACTCCATAAAGATGTTCATGGCAGCCTTGCTGGCCCCGTACGGCCCAATGAGGGGCAGACCAAAGTGACCTCCCCCGGATCCCACGTAGATGATGCGCGAGGGCGACTCTGCCCGGGATGTTGCGCGCAGGTGCGGTATGAACTCCTTGATTAGGGCCATGGTTCCTGTTTGCTCGGCAGTCAGCGTTGTTGAAACTCTCCGCCTCAGGCCGGGAAGCGCCATACCAAAAACGTTAACCTCAAAGTTCCTCCGAATGGCGTCAACGTCCAACTGCTCCAGGACACCGTATTGGGCGTATCCCGCATTGTTGACTAGGACGTCGATCTTTCCAAACTTTCCGATCGCTCCGACCACGGCTGGGTGAAAGGTCTCGGGCTTGGAGAGGTCAAGATATTGGACAAAGAGACTCCCCGATCCATCATCTAGCGCCCGCAGACTTGGGCAAGACGTATCTCTGGCCGTAGCTGCAACGTTCCAGCCTTCTGACAGGAATAGTTTGGTCGACGCTAGACCGACGCCCGAGTTGGCGCCCGTGATGAAAACACTCTTGGTCATGGTGATGTTACCAAGAGAAGCAATTGAAGCCACCTCATCACCCAAACCGTTGAGCTCCTGGCCCTTTAAATGTCCTCTGCGAATCCATTTTCATCTTGTAGTGAAAGTGGCTCTTCTCATCCACATCAGCAATGTCAAGTTTAGTGCGACTGGCTCATGTCAGCCACTTGGTCGAGTGGAAGAGCACCCGAGGCATGCATCAATGTTCATGTCAAAACAGGCGAGAGTTTAGAATAAGTGGAAATCGTCCAGATGGTGCAGCAAGTCGGAGGAATAACATGATTTCTTATACCCAAAGCCTCGGGTGTTACGGAAACGAGGTTATGCGGCTCAAATCAGCCAAGGAGTAAGCCAACACCCTCAGCTGACTGTGACGTCAGTTATAAGCCTCGAAGTCAGCTCAATTGATAGCTTGCGAGGTTTCTAAGTTGAAACAGTTGATAACTGGAAGCAAAGAATGTCTGAACTGCCAATCGCTGGCGGTAGCACTCACTTACTTGGGCAAGTTGAGTTGAGAAATATTGCCAACAAAAATGGCCGTCGATGAGGCTTGTGAGAAGGAATTGGTTACAGCTATCATCGATACACAAAACGGGAAATACCAGAGAAATCAATGCTCGAACTCATCAATTATAATCCAATTCCCGGGTTCTGGTCAAGGTGGGTTGTTAGTTGGCGGTTGAGGCTTGGTATCATCTATAACATGATTGGCTCACGGCTGCAAGGGCACCTTACGTAACCCGGGATGAACCCGCGGACCGTGACAACCTCATTCGGTAGATTTGGGTGCGGCTTCTTCCCACGACGACCTCACGATCAATCGCTCAATTGAACGCCGCCCATCCCGCCCAACATGTTCGCCGCACGACAGAGGGCAGCCTGCGTGGCCCGACAGCTGCAGCGGACAGCGCGGACCTACGCTTCCGAGGCCCACGGCCACCACAAGCCCGCCGAGGTCAACGAGTCGTTCAGCGTACGTCAAAAACACCCGCAGCATCGCCTCCACGCTGCCCAGAGCCCTCCCAGACCGGGTCAATGGCAACCGCAGTGCTGATTACCCCTTACAGACCGGATCTCTCCTCGCCGTAAGCGCCTTCTTCGGCACCGTCCTCGTCTACCAGTTCGTGCCCCAGGAGGGCGACCGATCTGCCATCCTCAGCCTCATCGACAAGTACCAGTCGCGCGCCAAGGACTGGGAGGAGATCAACGCTCTGCACACCAAGGCTGCGGAGCAGGCTGGCTTCGATCGAAACCTCTTCGAGAACGGCGGAAACAAGCACCGATTTGTTGATGTCGCATTCCCCGAGTTCGTCCGACCCTTTCTATCCTCTCAGCGATAAAACATGATACGCCTATTTGGCGGAAGTCGCAGAGGAGATTGTTTATAGATGGCTTGCTAACCAGTTGATCAGGGCCATTCAATCCCACTCTCCCCGAAACAACCAGGCTGGCCACCTTGCCAACATCGATCACGTTGTTGAGCACTTCCGACAACAGCACTTCAAGGAGGAGGAGCGGAAAGTGAACAAGCTGGCCCAGAAGCAGGAATGAGGGTTGTAAACTAGAACGTGGATCGGCATATATGAATTCATTTCCCACCCAGTCAGCCAAAATCGCCTTTGCTCTTGCTATTGTTGTCAGCGATGACAACCCGTTCGTTGACCACGCCTGTTGAGCTCTGCTGAGAGGATACAAGCAGTCTTGATAACAATGAGTGTTCCGCCGTGGATTTTTGAACTGCGACCAGACATTATTACTGAGATTGTGGCCCGTCGTTTGGCACCCGTTTGCTTCTGAGAGGCACCTTCTTCTGTGAACTGACTGCTCCAGGTTCAACGGCAAGTCCAACACAGAACGCCATGGCACCTGCATTGAGATGTGTCTATCATGCAGTGATGGCATCCGGAGCTTTCTCTTCTCTATCAACTCTGGCCATTTTCATCTCGGATCCAAGCAGTCAGCTACATCACCATCATTCGTTACGAGAATTGTATCTGCCCCCTAGCCATTACCGACGCTTCGCATGAAGTTTTTTTTCCTCCCATAATTAACATACACCACCCTTTCAAAGCTTTACTCTCTCTGTTTACCTGGGGCTGGAGCAATCCAAACATCGAGTTGGTCAGGCTGCCAACCGCAGTCACGGTACGCTACCTGGGTTGAATTAACCAAACTCAGACAATCGGTCGGTCTCTATATCCCGAGTATCGTCTCGGAGTATACGCAATAATGTCTTCGGTGCATGGATCATCAGCTTTGAAAAGCTCGGGTACGTTGACGACCCAACCCTTGCCTGCCTGAAGCCTTGCCTGCCTGAACGTCTGACCACTCGGCTCTCACGCGACCTTACGACATGAATGCTGGAAAACACAAATATACACAAACATCACACATACACTCAAAGAACTCCAGCAATGTCTAGTTGAAATGTTTCTGAGGCTGACAGCAAAAGTTGGGAAAGTTGGGAAAGCTGGGGCAAAGACGATCGTCACATCGAAGGAGGACAGCCTTAGCGTCCGATCCTCTGAGGTATCGGTATCTCATCATTCAGACGTGGAACAACCCGACCCTTTGCCTCCCCCCTTGCCCGCCCACTTGCCCGACTCATCGAGCACCCCATCACCACCCAACCCCTTGGTGCGGAACGAGGATGCTGTCGAGATCCGATCGACGCAGTCTCACCGGAACCTCGGCGTCTTTGCAAAGCAAGACTTTCCTTCACGCCATAAGATTATCTTGGAAAGGCCTGCTATATCTTGCATTCACTTTACCCAGGGGTGGGCTAGCTACAAAAACGTGGGTGTTGTGTGGAACAGCTTGCCAGAGCAACGCCGCACCAGGCTCTCGCAGACTTTCACCAGTCTGCGCCACATACCTTCGGACAAAGATGTGGACTGGTCACAAAGGAAGAAGTTGGAAACCTTTATTGAGGAATACGCTTTTTCGGACCCCCAGCGTCGGAAGGCCCATATCTTTCGGTTGGCATCTCACATCAACCATGCTTGT
Organism: Fusarium sp. JS1030; assembly: GCA_000966855.1. Taxonomy (NCBI): domain Eukaryota; kingdom Fungi; phylum Ascomycota; class Sordariomycetes; order Hypocreales; family Nectriaceae; genus Fusarium; species Fusarium sp. JS1030. Next base: position 315,520 of record JWIW01000005.1, on the reverse strand, counting down.
ACCCGATGCGCCAACGCCGAGCACTGGACAGACTCGGTACATCCCCATCCTATCAAGATCACGCTTGTCAGAGCTGTCAAGAAAGACGAAGAGATCTTGATCCATTACGGCAAGAAGAGAATGTCGTTTGGGTGCGCAGTGTGCGGCATCAAAGGAAATCCTAAATACCCCAAGCTCGAAGAAGGCAAGGGTTCCAACTAGGGATTCAAAAACTTGCTCCCTGACTGGGTATCACGTCGGAATTCATGATGGATAGGAGAGACGAATGCATATCTGGGCTTCGGATTCCATCATGCCATCAACTAGAGGGCTGTTTCATATGTTTAGCAGGTCGGATAAGGTGGGAGATACCCATAGAGAAGGCGAGGGCCATTACCACTCAAGCAAGCGTCACGATATTTAGAAGCATTAGCGAAAATCAAGGGTAGTCATCAAGCGGACAATGCTCCTTTGTTGTACTATCATGGTACCCATTGTCATTTCAGCAACATTGATAGATGCGTTGCCCATCTACCAGAACCATTCCTTTTCGCCCATAAATGTCCGTGAATGCAGAAACCACCCGAGACCGCAACCTTCTTATTTGAGGGGAATGAAACGAGAAGAGTGCGTGGCACCAATACCGGGCCTACCGTGCTTGACAGGCTTGCTGCGAGGTTGTTAGAAACGAGAGTTCTCGCAATACTTTTGGGGCAACGTACTATGAGATAGAGAACTCAGCCAGGTAGTGACCGACCATCTCAGGCTTGATCTCCACCTGGTTGAACTCCTTGCCGGAGTAGATACCAATAACGCTACCAATCATCTCGGGGACAACGATCATGTCTCGGAGGTGAGTCTTGACAAGATCGGGCTTCTCGTTAGGCTTAGCTTCTTGCTTAGCCTTGCGGAGCTTCTTGATGAGGCCCATGGGCCGTCGCTTCAGGCCACGGTTGATCCTGCGGCGGGCACGAGCGTGGACAACATCGCGGAGCTGGTCGGAGGAGAGGTCGAGGAGCCTGTGGAGAGAGGGACACAAATCAGCACAGATTTTTCTCGGCGTATTTTTTTAACGCTCGTATCGTTGATCCCATGATGCAATTATTTCCATCGTCGGGTGATAAGAGCGTCATGTTCGTGGTGGGACATACTGGTCAAGGTCGATTCCTCGGTAGGAGAACTTTCGGAAGGCTCTCTTCTTCTTGAGCTCAGCGGCCTCCTCAGCGTTCTGTGAACCAGGCACAAGTCAGTCAAACGGTTCTCTCTATCTCGTTGGTCCCAGAATCAAGTCAATCTGTCGCGAGCGGGCGGGCGGGAGTCGAGGCGCCGCGGCGGTGGGTTGTGGTTTCTGAGGCATCAAGAGGGATCGAGAGCACACGTACGTATTCGTCAGCCATGATCGCGGTGTTGTGTTGATTGAATTCGCTGATCTACCGGAGAGCGAATATGGATGGGCCGGGATGGAGTCGACTTTGAAGGCGGTTGTTTGAGTCGCTTGAGGCTACGAAATTGGGGCCAAAATTTTGGGAGTACCTAGGGTTTTCGTGCCCTTCACCCCTCATGTCATGTGACGCGCTGGCCACTCGTGCCCGATTTCAAAAAACTGGGGGAAGTTTAACGAGGCGGAAGAAAAGGCGCCGATGTTCCGGTTCCAGATCAATCTTGCATTAGAGCATTCGGGTGGTCCGAGCTTCAACCGCCCCCATCAATGAATGACGAGCGGCTGAGTGCACTCGCCTAACCTCTGTGCTTTCTGAGCTCACCCACGTTTCAAGCTTCAATGCCAAGCAGCAGGACATTTGTGACAAACCCGCCAATGCAATTGACGACTGAACCTTGCGGCGGAATGCGTACCAAGAGCTGCACCACAATCTTGCGGTGAAATGACCCTATTCGCGCCCAGGTACCTTGGGAGTACCATAATCTTAGGTTTTCAGCTTGCCATCAAGTCAACTCAGACACGGGAAGGGCTAGGGCGGTTTGTTGTCACGCCGCCAGCCGAGCATCCAAGCAACTCTCCCCGTCTCCGCCTCTTTATCGCCCTGGTTCTGGGCTGTTGGTTGGAATAAAGAAGCGAGCAAGCCCGGCCAAGACACTCGGCTCGCGTCCCTCCCGTCATGCTCTGACTCTTGTCCATTCTCACCTCTTTTTGCGTGTTTTTGTCCTACATTGGCAGTGCAACCTCAGCGTGTCATGGCTCGCTCGGCGTTGAGCCTCGTGTGAAGCTTGGGGCTCGTCGTGTCTTGGAAAAAGTACGCGGTACGATGCTACAACTGACGATTCCGGCAAATACGGAGGGACCAATGTTGAACCATTCGTCAATGACGGGAAACCCGCCGTGGGTCGCCCGCCGGTGTCGCAGCGGGTGCTTTCTTTTACGATGCGGAGGCTGCTCGCCGTGGTGACCCTGTGGGCAGAGTTTCCAAGACTCCCAAGACTTCCAAGACCGCATATTCGGCACACGAAAGCCGGCTTCATTTCCCCCTCGTCAGAGACCCCGAGGCGCCCAGTGACCCGCGACTCATCAGCCAAGGCCATGGCACTGGGGCCAAAAGGCTCGGCTTTTGCTGGTCGCCCGCTACGAGCATTGGCCAGCGCCGGCTGGGCAGATTGGTCATGGGTTCCCAAAATGAGCAGAGGTTGCTGAGCCCTCGCCGGCTTCGCATCGATTACGGTGATGCACTGCTGACGAGCGATGCAGCTTTCGCTGGATGACGGTAGGTACCCCACGCCACTGGCATTGCTACAAGCTGTAGCTGCAATGACTGGAACCTGGAGCAAATCCTCCAGATCCTCACCAAGCTACGACGAGAAGAGACCCGAGCGGCAGATGCCCAGACTTACAGTGGACGACGTGGACAATGTATCGGTGCAATCCTGGCCTTGGCGTTTCTCGGCATCCACCCGTGATAAGATTTCGCCAAGACTTCAAAGGCCTCAGAAGGGGGAACACCAACGCTACCCGTCGTCTCGCTGCCGGCATGGACCAATTCTCTGCTTGTCCGGCTCTTTTCGTTCCTTAGCTTCTCTTGTCATTTCTTGTCCTTCTTGACCCTACTTTCTTGTCTTGTCACCACTCCCACGTCTGTCCGTCTACTTCAAATTGTCCAGTCCTCCGCCCGGATGGCCTTCCAAGTCGTCAGAGACGCCGTCGTCGACCTTTCTTCGCCTTCGCATTCGTTTTGACCTGAAGCATCGTGAACCCCTCCCGATTCTCCGCTGCGACTATACGCTGCGCGTCGTCTCTTCAGCCCTACGAACTAGCTCCACGTGCCGCACCATTCAATACAGGAACACACATCACGCTGCATGCCCGGATGGACGAGATTTGCGATCGTTGTTGAATCGCCGAGTTGACTGCAGGCAAAGCACTGCTTGTGCAGCTTGTAGTTAAATCGGCCTGGAGCCAGAGTCCCTTATAAGCGTTGGGGCCTATCTGGATTACTTGACGCCATGTCCTCGTCGCTGGAAGAGGAGGCCATAGACTCCCTGTCTCTCTCCGATACCGAATCGAGTATACCATCAACGACCGAACTGTCATCGTCAGCCGCTCCATCGATTTCTCTTTCCAATCCCACATCGATACCGACGTCTCTTGTGCCCGCGCCCTCGCCGACCGAGGATGACCTCGATGATAGCCAGACGTATCCTCCAATGACTACGGAGTGGACCGCACCGCTCAGCTGTACATGGACCTATGATGCAGACCGAATCCCAGAGCCAGGCGCTACGGGTCCTGTTGCATGGCTCGACCGAGAACCTATCCCTGGGGCCAAGTCTTTGTCTTGCTATCCGGACGGCATGTTCACCGAGGGTCGCACGGGTGTTTTCAGTCCAGCTACGTGCCCTCATGGCTGGACGACGGTTTCGCTACGGGTAGAGACGGATGAGGTTCAGGAAGAAGAGACTACTACTGCTATATGCTGCTCATCGTAAGTCTTCAAGTAGACGTGTACTGGATTATACTGATCGGCGTAGGGAGTATTCTTTGGATGGAAACCTTTGCAAGCGATCGGTATCTACGGTTGTAGCGGTCCCCATCACATATAATCATACAGCACGTTCGTATGACGTGCTGTCTGATTCCACGACCACGCTGTATAGCGCAACGATTGCTGTATACACGATTCGAGCCTTGTTCAAGGACGAAGACAAGGACGCCCTGGGGCTTAAGGATGAGGATGACATTGGTCCCGAAAAACCTACCAAGACTTTGTCTCTAGACGCACGGATTGGAATTGGCGTTGGCGTTGCGGTTTTTGTGTTACTTGTCTTTGGATCTATTTGCTTCTTCCTTGTCCGCAGAGACCGAGCTCGAGTGGAAAAGAAGCGGTCACACGAGCTCAATGCTATGCGGACGAGGCACCATGGTTCTGGAGGACTGGGAGATGATTTCTACACCGCGGGTAATAACATAAGAGGACGGAGTCGCCATCATGCAGAGCCACCTCTCGCGTACGAGGCCGCGACGGATTCGAACAGCATGACGGACAACGAAAGTCGCCTGAGCGAGGACACGGCAACCAGGGACGAAGAAATCAGGGCGTTGCAGGTCCAGAAGGCGGCGATTCAGCGCCGCATCGAAGAACTGGAGCGCAGCGAGTCGAACCAGAACCAGGATGAGAACCGGCAACAACAGTGAAAGCGCTGGTGCCTCATAAAAAAGAGGGAGGGGAGGGATCATGATTTAGACGGGAAACGGCCTACTATACCTATGATACCACTTTGCACGGCCATGGCGCCTTGCCTAGAGCCTTTTTTGTTTTGAATACTTATACAGGGGGGGATATTGGATGGTTTCGGTGGTAGAACATGTTGACAAAAGCTCCGAATAAAGCCACTTAATTTGCAAGATGGATGCGTCAGAGTTGATATCTGCCAGGACGTTAGATGAGGTGCGTTGATGAAATTGACTTGGACATGCATGTCTTCAAAACTCTCTGCCTGAGAAGGCTTCGATAGGAGACGTCAAGTGCATATATGGGCAAGTACAAGTGATACACTAGCATATATCTTGCTGTGTTGAAGTGACAAGTCTTCTCAGTATTAGACCATATCTGGCAGGTCTTCCTTGCGGCATGACCTCACTCTTGGTGCTGTATTGGTGGATCTTCGCCTTCATGCCGTAGGGTAAAATATTTGCTGTCAGGGCAATACCAATTCTTTTTAATATTAATCAATTTCCCCCCTGACTCTTTACTTGTTGATATCTAGATCTACCTAGGTAGCATTGTTTTAAACCAGCAATCATATGTAGACTACATGTCCAGTATTCCAAGGGAATGCGGCTGATCGATATGGACGGGCAACTACACGTTGACTGACGGCTGTAAATCAATGTCTTTCGACTCTACTGAGTAAAGCATAGGGCCAATAGGTTGTCAGTTTTATTATGGGCCGTTTATGACTTATTGTTACATCTTACCAAGTCTGTTGACGCGAACCTTTTAGGAAGGCATTGAAGATTCCTGCAGTTCATATGTCTCATTCATGCACATGACAAGACTGGACACGGACAGCACGGGATGCTACATCGTCCATCCCCTCATAAAACACCAACGGAATGTGGCTGCCTTGATCGGCATGACATACTGGTCCCGGTTACCTGATCCGAAACATCGGATGGGTTGAATGCGATCAGTTGCAGCCTTGCGGGTTCCAGAGGTTGCATCGACGACGAGGCAGCAGGAATAGCGGGAGATTTGACTGGGCAATGTTACAGTCATATCGAAATACATAACATGGACAGAACATGCGCGATCCCTAAAGCATCGTGTTACCGTGGTTCGCGTATCTAGGCAACATCTAAACGGATCCAGGAATGCCCATTTGCATGATCTGGAGATCCTAGGCGCGAGTTAGCGGCTTGACGATTGGCGTAACCTGTTTCAGATAGAGTAGCTGAAGGTTGCTGTTAAGGCATCTCTATAAACAAGACGACTTTGACTAGTCTGAATGGAGGTTTCGGCAACTCTGTCCCAACTGAAAGAGGCCAGCAGCACCAGAGTCTTTAGCGAGCTCTTTATGGAACTGTTCCCAGGATACGAAGAGACGAGGGTTGAAGGGTAGCTACCTAGCTAGCTGACAGGTGCCACGACACTACATACGGTTCAAGGGTCTCTGATGATGCCTTGAGGAGCATGGGCCAATCCAGTCAAGCCTAGTTCGAGCCACTATCAGCCATCAGCGTGAGCATCAGCAACATTTGCCGTGGCCAGCGTCCCCCGGCTGCTAGCTCAGACGGGCCTAGCAGCACACCAATGGAGCGGAAGTGCCCCTGGCAAGTTGCAGTTCTCTCGCCGCCAGGGGTCCCCAGGCTGCGGTTTCAATTGGCGGTGAGGCACGGCGTGGGTACCTGGGTGCTGCGCGAGAATTGGCTGGCGCTCCAAGTACCTGCTTCTGCGCGCCCGCCCGCGACCTGACCCATTGTTTGTTGTGGTTGACGGGATCGACCCCGCCAATGCCCACTACCCACTCACTGCGGCACCCACAGAACCTCCAACCGCCGGCCGGAAAATCATCACCACGCCCCTTCTTCCCCTTCTGCCACCTCAAGCGCTGCGCGCGTATTTCTCTCTTAACCTCCCCAACTCGACCTCTCGTCTTAGGTCCCTGTAGCTTCATTCATACACAATGAAGGGCGAGGTGAGTTGAATGCCTCTCGCGATCCCGTCTCTGCCATCTAGCACCCTCCCGAGATGGCGTCGGGTGTTCCACTTGGTGTCCTCGCTGGGGCGCTCCCCGACTTTCCCTAACCCCCTATCGTATGAAGCTGCACCCGAAGCTTGCGATGCTGATGCTTCATGATCCAGATTCTTCACCTTCACCTGGGCCAGGCTGGTACCCAGCTCGGTAACTCCGCTTGGGAGCTGTATGTCATTGCCCTGCCTCCCCTGGCGTTGCCATCGTCCGATCGCCGGCCAAGCTGACCGATATCTTGAACAGCTACCTTCTCGAGCACGGCCTCGGCCCCGACGGTCGTCCCGACCCCAATGCTCCCGATATTGGTGACCCCGGTTCCTTCGAGACCTTCTTCACCGAGACCAGCAACGGAAAGCATGTTCCTCGCTCCATCTTCGTCGATCTGGACCCCTCTCCCATTGACGAGATCCGCACTGGTGGCTACCGTCAACTCTTCCACCCCGAGCTGTTGATCAGCGGCAAGGAGGATGCGGCCAACAACTACGCCCGTGGTCACTACACCATTGGCAAGGAGATGGTCGACAATGTCATGGAGCGCGTCCGCCGCGTTGCTGGTGAGTCTCGTTCCCCCCAAATCCTCTTGGAGCTGTTACTGAATCGCATGACTTAGACAACTGCCACTCTCTTCAGGGTTTCCTGATCTTCCACTCCTTCGGCGGTGGTACTGGTTCTGGTTTCGGTGCTCTTCTCCTTGAGCGTCTCTCTACCGAGTACGGCAAGAAGTCCAAGCTCGAGTTCGCCGTTTACCCTGCTCCCCGAACTTCGACTGCCGTCGTTGAGCCCTACAACGCCGTTCTGTCGACTCACAGCACTATTGAGAACTCTGACTGCACGTTCCTTGTCGATAACGAGGCCGTCTACGACATCTGCCGCCGCAGCCTTGATATCCCTCGGCCTTCGTACGAGCACCTGAACCGCCTGATCGCTCAGGTTGTCAGCTCCATCACCTCGTCTCTCCGATTCGATGGCGCTCTCAACGTCGATCTCAACGAGTTCCAGACCAACCTGGTCCCCTACCCCCGAATTCACTACCCTCTCATCAGCTACGCTCCCGTCATTTCCGCCGCCAAGAGCCAGCACGAGAGCTTCAAGGTCCATGACCTTACCTTCCAGTGTAAGTTGCGGTCATGATCCAGCCCCGATTGGTAAGCATACTGACCCGCACCAGGCTTCGAGCCCAACAACCAAATGGTTGTTTGCGACCCTCGAAATGGCAAGTACATGGCCGTCGCTCTTCTGTACCGTGGCGATGTCGTCCCCCGCGACTGCAACTCCGCCATTGCTGCCCTCAAGGCCAAGGCCTCGTTCAACCTTGTCGAGTGGTGCCCTACTGGTTTCAAGCTGGGTATCAACTACCAGAAGCCCATGGCTGTCCCCGCCGCTCCCGAGGACGGCGGTCTCGCCTCAGTCGAGCGATCCGTTTCCATGCTTTCCAACACCACTGCCATCGCCGAGGCCTGGTCGCGTCTTGACTACAAGTTCGACCTCATGCACAGCAAGCGTGCCTTTGTCCACTGGTACGTCGGTGAGGGTATGGAGGAAGGCGAGTTCACCGAGGCTCGTGAGGATCTCGCTGCTCTGGAGAAGGATTACGAGGAGGTTGCTGCCGACTCTTTCGAGCCCGAGGAGGACCTCGAGTACTAGACAGTTGGATGTTACGACTGACTCGTTTAAACTCTTTCGACTTCTTTGATCGCATGTTTAATCGGCCGCTTTGCCAAGGCTCGCGCCTGGGTGACGGAACTGTACAGAGACAAGAGTTGTGGAGGATGTTGATTAAGATTCCCAAGACCTTTTGGGTGGCACAACGGAGGGGGGAGTTGTCGAATATGAGTTGGCCGCCACGCGTCAAAATTTGGCTCAGGGTACCCCGTTAGCACATGGCCTTTTTCTTGGAGCCAGGTCTTAATAGACGAGACTATCCCTTGATGCTTATTTGATGTCTTTTTTCATATAAAGCAGGCAAGTAAAATTGATGATATATCCGTTTGTCTTTTTATGTGAATTGGCTGCTCTGCTTGAGTGATGTGAGCGTTATTGGTGTGTGTAAGTTTGAACAGGACAATGTGGGCTGTTTGAGGTAAATGTGAGATCTTGTAATTGACCTTGCACCTGCACGCTTTGATGCTGGGGTGCCTAGGAAGTAACGTAGGCAACAATGGAAAAGGTGAGTAATATTGTAGCATGAATCAAGTAGACCCCTTCAAAAACCCGAGGCTGGATGAATCAACTTGACCACCAGTGTACGTCTATTTCTCATCTAAGCAGCCGGCCAGGCCAACAAAAAAATCACGGCGCAACTTTTCCAGTTCCGATCCCCGTGCGGGCGCGGGGGCCCTTCTCTCCCTCAACCTCGCCTTCTATATGCGAAAAAACCCACCCACAGAAAACCCGCGCTACGCAGCATACACTGATTCATGCGTCATCCACCGTTCGTGAAGAGGCAACTTTGATCAGCTCTTCTTCTTCCACTCGGCAGCTCTCCTCGCGCTCCGATTTTGCGGCTTGCCTGCCTTGCCGCCCTTGCCCTTGGACTTCTTGCCGAGTTTGAGATCCTTGGGCCGGCCGTCCTTGGCCGATGCTCGGCGGCCCTCAAAGATGAACTGCTCGGGCGCCTTGATGTCTGCAAGTGGATTCGAGACCTCCTCCGAGGAGCCCTTTGATGGACGCTTCTTGTGACGTTGCTGAACGGCGGCGGAGCGACCGAGGAGCTTGCTTGTGCGACCAGCCATGGACTGCTCCTCGGGTGTTGCCTTGTGCTTGTATTTCATGCTCTTGGTGGTGCCGTTGGCGGCCATGGTCTTGGCCTTGGACCGCTCCTGAGCCAGGGCTGTCTTGCGAGGGTCCTTGGCTCGAGTGACTCGCAGCTTGCGAGGCAGCATGGGCGGGAACTTCTTCTCATTAAGAAGAAGGGCGGCCTCGACATCATTGGCGTCCTAAGCCCGCTGTGTTAGTCTTGTTCATGAGTAAGTTTATATGCCGCTGGGACTTACATAAAACTGCACATAGGCAATTCCTTTGCCCACGCGGGTCTTGGGATCCCGGACAACTCGGACGTTCTCGACCTTGCCCTGGGTGCCAAAGGTCCGCCACAGACCCTCCTCGACATCAGACGGGGTCTTGTTCCGCTTCTTTTGTGTAGTCTCTCCCTCTGCGTTGGTGTTGAGGATCGTCTCGTCGTCGACGAATCCCAGGTTGCCCACAAACACACAGCGGCGATGGTCCGTGGGACTGGGATGGGCGACGCTGTCCACCCTGATGTGCCGGTCAAGCACCACGGTGCCGTTGAGCTTGGTGGCCGCTGTCCGGGCTGCGGCAAGGGTAGAGTACACGACGTATGCGTTGGCTGACTTTGTTGTGGCGTCCATCAGTGATTTGGTGATGTAGGCCGCCCGCTTGGGCAGAGCACCTCCTGCAAACGCAACGGAGCGGAAACGGATAGACTCGATGGTCTCTGGCGGCGAGGCATCCTTGTCTAGGATGGACTCGAGGTGGGCCATGAGAGTCTTCTTGGCCGTCTTGGAGGATATCGCCTCCGTGGAGACATTGGCGAGGAAGACTGTTCGAGCAGCCTTTTCTAGGTCTGACGATTTTTCGTCCTTGACAAGTGTCTCGTGGACGGGGATATCGCTCTCGTCGCCTGAACCCTCAGCATCCTCTTCCTCAGCCTTGTCGTCCTTGTCTTTTGAAGCCTCGTTCCGTTGTCGCTTGCCAGCACGCTCGGCTTCCTCCTCTGCAGCAAGTTTGCTCAGATATTTGCCCTCGAGGTCCTCATTTTCGTCCTTTCGCTTCCGTTTTCGATCCTTCTTTGGCTTGTCTTCAGCGGCGCCAATGACGGCGTCGAGCTCGACTGGGGCATCTTGCATGGTCTTGTCTGCGCTTTCCACTTCCTCGTCTTCACTCTCGTCGTCCTGGTCCGAATCTTCGGAGTCATCTTCTTCATCCTCTTCGTCTTCCTCATCCTCCCCATAACTTAACTCCTCGCTGATCTCGGAAAGCACTTCATCGTCCTCGTCTTGCTTCTCCGCAAACACTTCCTTTGGCTTGGGGGCCTCTCGGGGCTTCTTCTCTAGTAGAGAGGAGTATCTTGACTTGGGAGGAGCTTGGACGGGACCAGCCTATACTTGATCAACCAGGAATACCAAAGAAATCGTCAATGCCGCAAAACTTACGCTGGACGCAAAGAGAGCGTCGAGGGTGGGGTCTACCGCCTTGGAAGAGGCCGTCAAGCCCTTTGCGCTGCTCCAAAGTCAGGATTCCAATGCCCGCACAAATGCCGAAATTACAGAACGACTCACCCTTTGGCCATGGTGTCAGAATAGGATTCTCTGACCGAACCAGCGCACTCGTTGACCTGGTCTGCTGGACACGAACAGTTCCCAGCCTTTGGATCTGCGACGGCGGAAAAAGGCACAGAAAAAGTCCAGCTCCAGAGGCTCCACCTTGAATTCTCAGTGGGGATGGGATTTGGGGTGCGCGCCGGAACAATGCGTCATTGGCCTAAGGGCGCTGGCTGTTCATGAGCACACGCCCCGAGGCAGCTTTGTGCCGCGGATGACCGCCCTTGCCCCGTCATTCTCAGCCCGCTGTCGGGTTTTCCTCTGGCGACTGGCGCTCGCTCGCCCCAGCAGCGCAAACCGGCACCGTCCACCGTCCACCGTCTCCGTCCACACACTCTCTGATTCTCCCCCTCCCAACTGTCCGTCACGGGAAGCCCATAGCACTGCCAGCACCTCCTGTCCCTTCCATGCCGCAGCAAGTCCACGGCTGTTTCAACCAGCTTCTCTTTAGCTCGCCGTTGCCTCTACAAATCCACCCTTCACGTCGCCCGCTCCCCAATCACGAAGCGACCGTCGCCCGTCACTCCTCACACCGGGCGCGCTGCTCCGATCCTCCCACCGATCAACAATCCCTCCTCCTCCCAAGGACACAAGCATACGGTGACCCTCCATTGAGAAACCTCATAGACACGTAATCGCGTCTCTCAGTACCCATGGCGGCGACCGCTTCCGTCCCCCCGCCCCTCTCCTCGCCGGCAGTTGGGGTTGCCGATCTCGAGGACAGCAACATCTCCAGCCCTCTCAGCGAGGTTGACACCAAGGACGACAACGATGAGGACATCGAACACATGCAGCTGGATAATGACGACGAAGAAAGCATAAAGCCCAGCCCTAAGAAGAAGCCTCATGCCACCTCCGATTCCGACAGTGCTCTCTCCGACACCCACACCGACGACCCCTCAGATGGCAACGACACCGAGGCAGAAACTGAGAGGCTCTACGACACGCCGAGACATCAAAGACTGAGGGACGTAGTCGTCGATCAATTTAACGAGGGCCAGATCTTTGAGCACAGTCCAAGCAAGCTCCGAAGGACCGCGAACCTGGATGACCACAACGACGATGACTCCATATTGGGCGACGATACCTCCATTGGCTCCCCCACAATCGGTAGAGAATCCCCAGTGAAACTTGCGACAACGGAAGACGCGAACCTGGAGGATGAGCACAAAAATGACTCGCAGGACCGCAAGCGAAAACGCTCACCTGCCGCCGATCAGTCAGAAACCGAGCAGCCGCTTAGGAAACGCACCAGCTCGGTCCACGCACCTGACATCAATACCCCTCAACAAGCTGAGGACACGGTCATGCATGAAGATGAGCCCACTCCCGCGAACGAGAGCAGCGGCACACAGACGCCTGCCGAAGAGGTAGACGTGTCTCCTCGGAAGAGATCTGCAGCCCGTGAGGACGAGGTAATAGAGCGCGCAACCCGCGCGACCAAGAAGAACACGCGCAGCGGATCGAAACGCAAGTCGGCAGCGCCTGCAGACGCTGATCACGACACGGATAGCGGCAGCCATGATGGGGCCCGTGACAGCGCTCGAGGAACTGATGTCGAGCACCATGAAGAAGCAGAAGCCGATGCAGAAGAAGAGGTCGACCCTGCTACTGCACACGACGAAGAGAGTAAGAATGGCCTAGTTCACATCCCTGGTCTGGTCTACAATACTTACCCAACCGCAGTGGAGAGGAAACACGCCGCCTACAAAGACTGGACACACATTGAAGAGATGTTTGGCATTTTTCGGGACAGGTACGTTCCGCTTAGTTCGGCATGAGGAACAGTGCTGACCCCTTCCAGGCTCTATAAAGACCGGCTTCAAAGGCTTGAAGAAGAAGAGCAATCCCTCGTCGCTAGTGTGCCATCGCATCCCGAGTACCTTAACATGAAGCAGTGCTTGGATGACCGACTAGAACAGAAGCTCCGCGAAATAAACAAGGAACTCGAGTACCGCGTCAAAGCACACGAGAGACGGACCGTTGCCCAGCGAGCTCAAATATGGGGCCAATACTATCAGGCTGTGCGTGAGAAGCGAGAAAGGACGCTCGAAGCCCTCAACCAGGAGTGGTACGACATCCAGACTGCAAGACGGAGCGCACACAGTCTGCAGGATTGCGGCTTGCTCTTCCCCAAGGACCCGGCGCAACGGATTAGGAACGCCATCGCCTACAACACCGAGGTTTCAACATTGGCCAGCATTGCCAAATACGAAGGATTTCCTGCGGGCCCAGAAATGCTAGGCGCATCCCCATCAGAACTCGAAGACGACCTGGCTGCTATCGAGGTAAGTAGAAAAAGTCGTGTCAGCTCTGTGAGACCGCTGAGCTGACTCTGGCAAGCGAGCCAAGCGAGCTCGGCACAAGCCACTGACTCAGCGACGCGATGAGTATTATGCGTCGCCATTTGATCGTCTCGGTCCTGCAGGGGAGCAATTCCTCAGAGAAACGCCTTGGGCCAATCCGAACCATCTAGTCCACAAGATGTACCCGACTTCGGCGGCACCGGACGAGCAGGTTGACAACTCGCCCGGCAGAGAGCCACAGCAGGCTGTTGTCCCACCTGCTGCCGACGTCAAGACCGGCCTCAACGCTACTTCTCAGCCCAAGCAACAATCCCCTTCGCTTTCGAACCGGATGTCAGAATCTCCCGAGTTGACACGGACGATGCTCAACTCTGCCCATCATCCGATGAAGCGAGTTGGTAACCTCTCGAGCGTCAGTCGTGGGTCAAAAACAGCCGCGGCTTAGGCGATTGCGTGCCCGGATTTGTGCGTTTCAGCTTACCCTCCTCATTGGATTTGGTTAGGAAAGGATGGAGCATATTGTTTTTGTACTCGGATTTTGTGATACCCATGGGAAACGGTCGGCTCGACTCCGACGATTCGATTTTCTTTTTTGTCTTGAACTCGAACACGGTTAGAGCATTGGGTGCGTCTACAACAGACGGCATGATTGTTTGATGACGATTGGAGAAGGGTGGCGTATTCTAGGCAACGGACACGGTCTCGCATGCCTCAAGAAACTACTGTACAAGGTTCCTCTTATATTCATACATAGTGCGCAGAGTTCGCCAGCATATTGTTCAGGGAAGGGTCTCGGGTTCCAACAGGCGTTATGCGCAGCAGGCAGCATCAATGGCATTGCCTGGTTTTGTCCTCTTTCGCCTTTCGCTCCTCCTCCAAGTTTTGATACAGGACTTGATCATGAATGCATACGGATGTCAGACGTAGAATTTATTTGGAAGCAGCAGGCTTTCGTGGTTGTTCGGGGACCTTGACGTCCTCAAAGTTATCCTGACCAACAGCGTTGAGGGTGTAGTAATCTGAGTGGATGTAAGCGCGTGACGGCTGCGGGAAGCGATTTTGTCATACAGATGCCTCCAACAACAGCTAGCAGACCGAGGCCAGTGACGGCGTTCTTGAAGAGGTAGGGTCGTCGAGCTCGGACAAGCGCAGGGCCTTGTCGCAGGCGGCGGTCGTAGTATGTCGAGTGCGGGCTGGTTCAGATAGTAAGGGATCAGCCCACTGAAGCATATTGGTGTAGAACTTAGGAGTCACAAACCTGGCCATTTTGATCGTTATCAGCGGCTTCACAGAACTGTCCGAATAGAGCGAGGAGCAATTGAGCTGACTGGCAATTGCTGAATTTCGGCAAGAAGGTCCTATTTCGGGGCGGCAGATGTCGAGTTGCGCCAGAGGTGGTGGAAGATCTTTGCGGCTGAACACCGGCTGAATGCCGACAGGTCGTGACGTCTGAGGTGGTACCTTTCCTCTCGTGCCACCATGTAAGTTGTCAGTGGAGCTTTCCTGTTGCAAGGGTCTGTTCCAGTCCCGTCTTCTTTGCTTCCCGCGTCGCCAAAACTTGAAGCCCAGCTTCTACAAATCGCCCTTGTAACAAAGACAACAGCGACGACGACAACGCGCCGCGCACGCCTTGACGACTTGATGCGCTTCGACCGAAGAGGATACTGCGACCCTTAATATTAGCCGCGAGTGACTTTTTTTGCTCGTTCCCTGCCTGATGCTGAGGATTTGATGCGGAGCATGCCAAAACGTACACACCTGGCAAGCTCAGCCTAGTCGCGCGACCACGGGGCCAAGAGCCGCATTGGCATCTTCATCTCCAGCTGCCGCTGCCATCGCCCGCTCCTTTTCAACTCATGACCATCGTTTCTGTCCAACAATAGCTAGATCCTCTGCATCTTCCCTCACTGAAACGTCCCCACCGACCGCGAACCCTATCAGTAAACAGCCATGACAGCGACACTCTCAGTGTCGGACCAGATCCGGCAGCTCGACGACGCCCGGAAGCTCGTCCTGGGAGATGTAAAATACTATCCCAGCGTCGTCAAGGGGATACTGCCCATCATTGGGCCGACTGCACCGATTGAACTTCGACGATGGGGTGCCGAATTCCTTGCCGAAGCCTTTGCGACGCCAGCACTACCGAACGGAGAAAAGGAGACGATGCAGCCCTACGTGTTGGCGACGCTCGAATCGATGATCGAAAACGACCGAGAAGACCCCCAGGTTCTGCGAAGTGTCATCCAGTGCGCTGCCAGCATCTACCCGCTCGCGATGAGGTGGATGTACGCCATCACTCCCTGACCCTGAGATATGGACCCCAGACTGACGATTGCCATGCAGCATAAATAACAGCTACGATACGATCACGTGGGAAAAGATGCTGGCTATCAAACAAAAGATCTTGAGGATATGGGACAATGCAGCTCCGACTGTGAGGATCTGCTGCATCAAGTTTGCGCAACGGGTGGTTTTGGCGCAGAGTGTTGGGTCTGGTGCCGAACCTAGAGTATGGGCGATTGATTGACCTGCATTGGACATTGCTAACCCGTGAAATTAGTATGGCGGCACCCTCGAGGTCTCCCTGGATAAGGTCCCCCCGAACCACAAGTCCCTCGACCACCGGAATCTAGAGGCCGAAGCATCAGGACTCTTGGACCGAATGCTGACAGCCCTACAAGAGAGCAGGTGAGAACAATTGTGATGTACAGCCCAGATGTTGGTAGCTGACTTGTTGTGACACTGCAGCGATGCATTGGTTGTAGATGCGACACTCAATTGTATGTCCATTCTCGTGAGAACTCGTCCAACCACTTCAAATCGGGTTATCAATGCTCTTCTCAACTTCAATCCCCTAAAGCTCGCCAACTCACCCCTGACTCCTAAAACACGCGTCATGATGAAGTCGATGGAGAAGACTTGTCGATTGCTATTGATCCACCTCGTGAAGCGAGATCCTCACAATCCAAATGCGCCTAGGATACAGCAGCACGTAGAGCGCATGATGCGCACTATGGCTGAGATCTTTGACGATTCAGGAAGAAAGCGGCCGCTTGAGGTCCAGCAGCACGATGGGTATGATGCGAAGCGACAACGATTGACTCCCGCCCAGATCCAGGTGCCGCCACTGGGCCCTGGCACGCATAGCCTGGCTGATGTTTTTACCTTGATTGACAATGATGCTCTGAGGAATTTTGACATTTCCCAAGTTCCTTCACCATTGGTGGCCAAGATTGCAATCACCACGCTCTCAAGAATCGACCCACAAGTATTGGCCAAGGCGGTTGATGGCATCCGTGGTCGCCTAGATGCCCTCGCCAGTGCTCCGGCTCCCGAGCTGAACCCTAACACTGCTCCCCTAGGCGTCGACGAAGATGACGATGACTATGAGCCCGACTTTTATCAGGCTGAGGATACGGAGCAGATTCTCAACAAGCTAGATAGCGCCCCGACTCAAGACCTCCCAGGTCTGGATGATGGCCTTGGGCTGAAATCCTTCCACCTTCACCAGCCTCAGGCCCTCACACCGGAAGCAGCTCTGACTGCAGGCAACGGAACTGTTACGCGAGTGATTGAGATGATGAAATCTTTGGAGGACCCAGCCTCAAAGAAGAGCAAGGCTGGCTTCAGCAGACTGGCAGCCAGCTCAGGAAACCGAGATTCATGGATGACAATCTTAGCACGACTGGCGACGCGCTCGGTGGCTGGACTCGAGGAGGTGTCTGTGAAGGATGAGGACGGTTCATTGACGTCCCAGTCGCTCAGCAGCAATATCCGCGATGTGCTTTATGCCTACGTGATGGAAGACTTCCGAAAACACATCGACGTGGCAGTGTCGTGGCTCTGTGAAGAGTGGTACAACGACAAGCTACAGCAGAAAGCCGGTGGTGACCGACCTCTGCACTACGAAAAGTGCTGTCTTAGGCTCATTGATGGGTTCCTGCCATATCTACACCCGCAGGATAAGGTTTTGACGCGATTCCTGAGCGAGATCCCGGAGCTGAACAGGAGCATCCTGTCGCGGGTGAAGCACATGTGCCGCGACCCCAGTGTCGTGCAGCTTGCCTTGACCAGTCTGCTTTACTTGGTTATGATGCGGCCGCCTGTGAAGGAGATTGCACTGGACACGGTGCAGGATATCTGGACCGAGTGTAAGTTGAGAATGTCCCCTGTGCCATGACACTAGCTAACTTTACTTTCAGTCGAGGATGCGAGACCGATGGCAGGAAAGTATCTGTCCAAGTATCGACCAGCTTTCTTGGAAGCTGCACGCGATGCCGCTGGTGACAATTCTGGGCAAGCCACTGCGCCGGCCATTGCCGCTTGAGGCGACCCGTTCTGAAACAGCCACGGCGCGAGATGAGGAGATTGGTCGCGAGAGCACTGGCCCATGAGGTTGTGGCCGCTGTTTTGTTTTGTGTTGTATTAAAATGTAAACTCTACAGAGGACGGAGTTGGGCGGTCATGATGAGCGGTTGGAAGCGGGACACGGGCTGGAATTTCCAAGCGCCGTGACGCACGACTATAAACAAAGAGAGAGCCACCGCGAAAACTACGAAACAAGGCATTGGAAGGCGTTTGGAGGGGAATGATGCTCGATACAAAGAAAGGCTGGGCTTAAGACCATGAGCATGGAAGGGCAATAAATACCACCGGAGAATGCTGTATCGAGTGGCTGTAAAACAATTGACTGATGCCGCCTCAGCACGGGCGGCTTTGACTAAGCCACATGTGGGAGCTGTCATGTTGTGAGATGTGATCTGTGGACATGAGGTTCGTAGAGGTATAGCCAGAGACACCGGGGTCATGATGGGCAACGTGGTGGATGTTTTGTTTGTTACTTGGGTACCATTGGATGCTACTGTAGGTTGTTGCTATGAGGCAGGGTACGTATAACTGGCGATAAGATCCATACCTGGAGAGGTGCCTGATAGACGCGTTTAGAGTGCAGTCAGGTCGAATTGCCATGTATTGCTTGTCAAAAACTGCCCTCGTATCGCAATCTTTGAGCCGTTTCTCACCGTATTCTACGCACGCATGCAATCTCATGTGGTACAGGGCCCCTGCGGTAGAGACGGTCGTGTCTCCATTCGTGACCCATGCCACTGGCAGCGGTGGGGCCTGGAAAATAGGGCCTGATAATAGGGCCATGGGCGTCGCGGAAGTGTTTCCCCCGGGGACCCTGTAAACAATGAGTGAGGTGCATTGCGTGTTTTGCACCGTCATGCCCATGCCCATGCCCATGCCCCGGATCCCAGTTTGGTTACAGGACGATCGCTGGCGGCTGGCGGTGTTGCCGTGGCATCCACGACGTCTGGAGGCAGGTTTCAACCAGAGAGGCCCGTGACGTGAGCCTGGGCGGGATTCTTTGATGACTATGCAATAATTCATGCTCTTCATCTCTTTTCTTCGTTCGCCCTGTTTCATCCCAGCTTATCTTGTGAGCACGGAGCACATATTTTGATGTCTTGTTCCCTCCTCATCTCTCTCTTGTGAGATTCACGACTTTTACCCACCCCAATCGATACCTACCTACCGTGATCTGTATTTGTTTTGAGGGCCCCGAGGACCGGACGACCCATCAAGAAAAGGACGTGAGCGGAGCCCCCATCGGAGTCGACGTCAATCATCCGTCCCTCCGACTCAACGGTCACGGAACAACGGGAGCCAGCGGGAACCAACGCCCGCCAGCTCAACCCGGCCAGCGCATCACCGCAGCAGAACCTGACTGCAGGACCTAATTAAAAAAAATAATAAGCCCAGCCATCCCTCCCTCAAAACAGAGGGCGAAAAAAAAGGAAAAAAAAAAAAGAGGGCCGTGTTGTGCATGCTTGTGTGCGTGTTTACATACATACTTTCTCCAACTACTGGGAATTTGTGCTATCCGCGCTGCTGGACTGGTCGAGGCTTGAAGAAGCTCTCGCTCACACAAACCCTCTCCCTTTATCATTATCTCGTCTTTGGCGGCAGCGTCCAACCACCCCTTGCCTGCTGCTGTTGCTGCTGCGCGAGGCCTTTGTCGTCCTGCAATGCGGAACCGCCTCCAAAAGAAGGACTTTTCCATCCACAAGGACGCAGTCAACGGTACGTACGTCCCAGCTTGTGAGAGGCGGTCGAATTTCCAAGCTGCATCTTGATCCATTCAACACATTACCTCGCCCCATCTTTGAAACAGCTCCTCCCCACATATCGATGGACCTTTGAAGTTGCACGGGGCGCAACTGCATTCTCTCCTCTTGATCCTCACTTCCTTTCCCTTCTCTGCCTCGTCTCGACTCCTCACGTCAGCCTCGCCCTTATCTTTCACATGAAGCTCTATTCTCGACCAACGAGACTCTTTGCTGACGCCAAGGTTGCCGACCAGCCGCCGCCACACTCGCAGCCAAATTCACCGACCTACATGCTCCCGCAGAGAAGGAAAAGACCCTGACGCCTGCCTCCACCGGCTCCATCAACAGCATGAAAGGCCGGAACCCCGCGACCTACAAGCCGGGAGTTGCTAGGTCGAGCACAATCCGAAGTGTACGGAGTTTTGAGGGATCCGAGTCGAGCCCCGACAGCAAGCGCAGCGA
The DNA here is from genome assembly GCA_000966855.1 of Fusarium sp. JS1030. NCBI lineage: Eukaryota > Fungi > Ascomycota > Sordariomycetes > Hypocreales > Nectriaceae > Fusarium > Fusarium sp. JS1030. The sequence continues at coordinate 295,621 of JWIW01000005.1, read as the reverse complement.
CTTTTCGAGCAGCGTAAACAGCACCACGAGCGCCACGTCCAACTCTGACACGAACCACCACAACAACCGAACACCCGCCAAAGCGAAAAACGACACTAGCACAGACTCACAAAAACCCTCTCGCTGGAGTACAGGCGCACCGCGAGTTGTAGAACCTGCCCCGGAGCCGGATAATTCCACAATGGCGGACGGACCCGAGGCTGCAGACGGTCAATGGGACTCGACAATTGGCAAGGCAGGCCTGGGCAAGACTGGACGCGTGATTAACAAGCTCGTCAGTGACAATGAGGCCCTCAAGCGAGATATCCAGATCGAGAGGTTACGGGCGGAGGAGTCGAAGCAGGCTGCGAAGCTACTCGAGGACAAGATGGACCGCATGGTCAGCGATTACGAGAGCCGGTTGCTAGAAGCCAACGTCACAAAAACGCTGCTGGCCCGCAAGGAACGACAGGTCGAATCACTAAATGCGACCGTAGACCTGGAGAAAAAGAAGACCGTCAGTGCCCTAGAGCGAGAAAAGAACTGGAAAGACGAGATGGACAAGACACAGAAAGAGGCAATAATCCAAGTAGAAGAGGCGACGACTTATGCACAACTGATGGAGGGCCGGTACAACTCTATCTCATCCCACTGGCGAGACCAAGGCGACCAGGTTAAACGGGCCGTTTCCAAGATGAAGACGGAGATCAATCAGTTGGTTGAGGAGCGACAAAAGGACGACGACAAGATCCAGACCCTAAAAGACCTCTGCGACCAGCAAGACGCCAATATCAAGCAGCTACGGCATGAGAAGGAAGAAATTGCTCGCATGTTTGAAGAGTACAAGAAGGCTCAAGAAGACGGGCTCGCGGGCATTAAGACCGAGGCCAAGAGGAGAGAGGACGAACAGGAACGCTTGCTGGAGGAGTCCAGAGAGGCACTCGGCAGGCTCAAGTGGGCATTGAACGTCAAGGAGAATGTCAAGGGCGCGCAATGATCTGGGCTCACACGACTTGAAGAAGCCGATTCTTGTTTCCGCTCAAACCCTGGACTTGTCGGATAATGGAGCGCCGGCATTACCTCTATACCGACCTCAGCCGCCTCATCCTGCAGGCTTGGCCAATATCCTTCCCTCGTACCGAAGCCCCTGACTGGTTGGACTCCAGTCCTCTACTCTTGATGCTTACAACCGCTACTCCGTTTCGCATCTACGAATACCGTCATGACCACCATTGCCTTGATACCACTCCTTGCATACTTTGCAGCTGTTTTTTTCTTCTTCTCTTCCGATAGATGGACTGGATATTTACCTACTGGATATGACATTTTTTCTACCTCCGGACCAAGACGGCTTGACCCTTGGGGCTTGAGGCTGGCAGGTTTAGGCGCTACTGGCGTTGGGTGTGCGTTTTCCGCACTGGAGCTCGATGTTACTGTGCTCACAGAAGAGTCGCAGCGGCTTGTTGATTTTGGGAATTGCCCCTATTTTGAGGGAACAGACTTTTGGTGAAATGTAGAAAAGAATGGAAGACGGTTTTTTTTTAAATCAGGGTGGTTCAAACACAGGACTATTATCTCACGGCCGTAACTCTCAAATGACTACCATCCGGTCAAACACTATCAAGCATTCTTATAAAAGAAGAGTCTTAGCCACTAGGTAGCACTAGATCTTTATAAGACAAGTACAAGTTCAAGGGTTTGTCTCATAATTCCCGTGTTCTGTAGCCATGACAAAGTAAAGTAGAGCTTGGAAGAGAGGTGAGATACCCTAGCACCGTATGGCAATTCCACCGGGTGTGTTTTGCCGTCCGGGAGCCTGCATATCTAATCTTAATCCCCTTTGGTCTGATGCTCTATCTTTCTAGGCAATCTTGACACTATGAGGTTACCTAGAGCGGTTGAGGGCTGTGTTACTATCCGTATCTACTGGGGCGGCATCAAGTTAGCAAACATCTACTCATAATGTAAACACAGACTCAACAGGCGATACTTGCTCGACCCTAAGAGATTAGGGCCTCTTCTGTCTCTTTTGGGCTTTTACTGCTCTCCTGCTCTTCTGTCTAGGTGCCTTAGGTACTAAAGCAACGAGAGTGTTGGGTGCGTTTGCCAGCTGCCGGCCAGCTGCCGCCTGCCAACAGGTGCGGGAAGGTGCCAAACGGGAGCATGCACCTGCCTGCCAGTCTTAGACTTACCCATCTCCTTCTCTCTTTTTTCATTCTGAAGTTGTGGGCAACCTCGCTCTTTGTTCTCCGTCTCCTCCTTCTCTCGTTCCCCTCTCTTCCTCCCACAACACCAAGCACTTCCCCACGACGAGGCATCAATCAGATACGAATCAAGGGCGTCGACTCTTTTTCGTTACAAAGCCACGCGGAGGGCATTCTATACCTTCCCTGCCAGGCTTGAAAGTAATCGCTCCTTTTACTATCGTCGCGTCTTGCGTCTCGGCAGGTCCCCTTCTCTTCCTCTAGCCTGTTCTCCTCCTCTATCGCATCCCTGAGCTTTCTAGAGTTACTGTCAAAGGAGCTTTTCGCGGAGAAAAAACGGAGTTGTTTTTATCGTGCTCGTTCAAGGTGTGTTGCTTCTTGTAAACCTCAATTCTCAATTCCTACAAGTGACCCTGCTGACACACGGTTGTTTTGAAGTACGAAATAGGAACAAACGAATTTTCACTTCCCCTTCGCTCCTATTAGGAGCCCTGGACATGAATCATGGCTGAATTCGTCGAATTCTACGTTTCTTGTAACCCTCCACTGTTGCCAAATGGGGTCTCACTCATTGTCACGGACCTCAAGAACGCCCTGGGCTCCGTAAGTTCGTGGTAATAACTAATTTATGCATCCCTCTAACAGTTTCATAAATAGAAAGTAATTGAGGTCCTCTATGAGCCCGAGGTACCATGGTTTAAGATCATTGCGAATAGCGACGATCAGGCCGAAATTACTCAATGGATGCAATCCCGCCTCGAAGAGCTATTAGAAGAAGAAACCGGGGCCCTCGACGATGACTTTAACCAAGATGATGCAGATATCGAGCCTGGTGCCCAGCCCGACGTGGAAATCCTCACCGACAGCCCGCATGTCATTCCATGGCCGCTACTCTCCCGCAGCAAGGATGTTGACCTCGAGGCGTACAATGACTTTAGGTTTCCGCACCATATCAATCAATTCCAGCACAAGACGGTGTGGAAAGGCCTAGAGACCTCAGATGGCACCACAATCCACCACCTACTATCGAAGTTTAGCTTCTTATGGACCACTCCAGGTTCAGAGTTGACTCTCGAGAAGTTTGGGGAGCTTACAAATTGTCAAATGTCCCACAACCTCAAAGGCACCCAGATCTACCTCGGCAGCAACAGTGACATTCAGTCCCTCGAGGCTGTGATTCAGAAACTAGACACACTTTTGAGTCTCATGGTAATTCCCCTTCTATTGCATATCTCCTTCTTAGCTCTAACAATATTAGGATGCACCCGTCACAAGAGGATCGCATTCGTTTTTCTCAGAAGGGTCAACCGAGGAACATCTTTCATATCTTTGGCTCAATCATACTGGCCTCTCAAAGTTGACATATGTTGACCCTACTACATTTGATGCCGAACAAGAGTATGAGCGTATCGCCGGCGCTGTATCCTTGAGAACTGACACTGCCGAAAACCGATCTCGCTCGGGACCTGATCGCACCGTATACCCTCTTGGGAATACAACACCTGAGGACCCAAACACAGCATTCCATCCATTATCTGGGTACGTCTATGCTACTAAGCAGAATACAGTCCCAGTTGTCTATAATTGCAGTATGGACGAGAGTTCCGTTCCCCAGAAACAGAAGAAGGCCAGTAAGAAGGCCACTCAACCTTCTAGGAAACCACCCACAGCACCAAGGAAGAAGCAGAATGTTGCCAAGAAGCTCCAGAACATTAACCTCCAAGTCGAGAAGCTGCAGATTCCCAAAGACGCAAAGCTGTCGGTCGACGCTGGCGACCAAGGCCAGTTACTTGCTAGCGAAGAGAAGAAACCACGCAGAGAGCCCAAGCCAGAGAACAATATGCTGTTTTCGGGGACAGGCGACGTGCCCTGGCAGGGGATCAGATCGCCTATCTCGACTCATGTCTCCATCACAAACTGGATTGCCGGTCTCGTTGATGGTGGAGCTGACGATGCGGAACTGATTCCTCAGTTGACGGAGGAAGGACCGCGAGAAGGCGCTTCGGATATGACAGCTTCAGCAGTGACTCTGAGAGATGATATACTGGTGGACTTTGGAGTTGAAGATGATTTGTCTCAGCATGCTCGTCCTCAGCGAGAGTTCAGTAGCTCGGCTGATCATCCGCAGCTTCTTGATCTTGACGACTTTATTTCTATGGACCGGATTCCTACTCCTCAGACGCCAACGTTGGGGCCAAAACTTGAGCCGGGCCAGTGTCTACTTGATACAGAGTCCCCAAGAAAGGAGTTCCATGGCATGTTCGCTGCTTTAGACCCCTTCGCCCCCAATCTTGAGGACCACTCTAACGCCACGGAGCCGAGGACCATGGCGCCGGGAGAAAATCTGATGGACTACCTGGACGCTCCTCTTCATACGCCTGCTCTGATGGATCAGCTTTTCAACATGAACAAACAGAGTCGTAGATCCAAGCTCGGGAACACCTCAGGTACACGAAACCATGATGCCGATGTGTTTTTCGGAAAGCAGGCCGACAAGCCCAAGGAGTTCTTTGAGACAATGAAGCAAAAAGCGGCTCCTGGGCCTTCTTGGGCCAGTGTTGCATCTAAGAAGCAACAAACAGAAAAACCCGAGGAAAAGAATCCGTTCGGTCAAAACGTCCAGGTTACTGTTGTCCCTGATCGTTTGAAGACTGGTGGTCAGGATAAGAAGCAAACCAACCACGGCAACGTGGACTCCAAAACGGCGACTAGGGAAAGCTCGCCCACCAAACAAGCAAGCCAGGATCGGAAGACAGCGAAGAAGCCTCAAGAAGACCCAGTTCCCGCAGGCATTCCCAGCAGTGGTGCACGAGTTGTACCAGGCATGGACCCAGTACCTCCATCCTTTAGTGACTGCATTGAAGCTATCGAGCCGGCCGAAAAGGCAATGCATGAACTTACGAGGATACTTCAAGTCACCCCCGGCAAGCTCAGCCTTGAGGCAAAGTTCGGAAGACTCTGTATCAAGAATCTGGTGCCATCTCTGGTCAACATGGGTAACGGTCCATCCTGGTCGATGAATTTGGTGTTGAAATCGTTGAACGGTGACAACTTTGGAGAGGAGCACATTGGCTTCTACACCATTCTAACGACGATCGGGGCAGAGGCAAATCTAATCCCCCAGCTAGCTGGCTGCAAGACAGCTTGGATGCTCAGTGAGAAGCACGTCTTCTATGAATTCGGCTGTATGCCTAGGAAGGGCACTACTCCACTACTGGTGAAGGTGAACGCCGAGACCTTTAGCCACGAATGTCTGCCGATGGCTCAGGAAATGACCCGTCACTATATTCATTGCACCAAACGTGCATGGGACGTTAAATTCGTTGCGAGTCGAATGAGCATGGACACTATTCCGGAAGATTTTAAGCAGTTTGCGGCAGCTTTGGTTGACTCGTTGAGCATCAGGTAAGTCGCACGAGTAAATTCCCTGGCGATACAAGAAGTGATTCTGACATACCTTGGCGTACAAGAATTGATGATGGCACACGTCCAACTTCAGAGGGCAAGGGTGAAATCGAAATCAAAACGCGACCGCGCGGTTTCTCCGAATGGGAGGTGGACAGCGTCAACATACGACACGTGGTCATGTATCGAGACGGAGCAAAAGGCAAGAGTCGCCTTACCATTACAATGACACGCCCTGTTCACAGGCTTGGGACAATTCGCAGGATGCCAGCAGGAGCATTCTTTGGAGGCACGAAGCGTCCAAAACTCCCCGGAAAGGGCACGCCTACCCAGTGGTTTGAGGCTAGCATCTCATCGACACGTGCAGAAGAGCTCATGAAGGAGAACATGAGTTTGAAGCTTGGAGACAGTACGAAGTGGACCCCGGAGAAGCTCAAGGAAGAAGGCGTCATGAAGGCTCTCTGCGAGCCTGCGTTGAGAATGGTGCGTCAGATGGACCGAGTCGGTGCAACAAACCAAAACGGCCAGGGTCCACGAACTGGTCAACGAATCTACGACACTATCGCAGACTCGAAAGATCGGGAAAAGGATTATCAGTTTTGGTAACTGAGGGTAAAAATGCCTTGAAGGGGTTGCAACACGACAAAGGGAACATTTTGAGAGTTTTTTGTACGCATGCGTATGCATGGAATTCGTCGGATTGTCGCAATGGTTTGATTTGGTTTGGCGCTCACGAAGGAAATTTTTGGGGCACTCAGAGTCGTCATGATGGTCAAGTTCATCTCATCATGCAAGATGTGGTGGTATTTGCTATAGCAACTTGGAAGGGTTAAATAGAGGAGATACAAAGGTCATGGCCCTCGTTTGATGTGTCCAGAATAACGCCTGATTCGTGTAAGACTGATGTGGGTAGCGGCTTTTGTGGCTTGATGAGTTAGACCACCTGTAATGTCTCGAGCCGTTGGTCGGGATGCAAAGGAATCCCCTTCCTTTTCTAGCCTGTAGAGGTGTGCTGAGCCTTGGTAGTCAGCATTGATGAATGTCGAGTGAGGGGGTGTTGAGGGGAACCTGAATTCGTCTCTTTTTCACCCATAATCCATAATCATGGGGCTCACAATCACATCAGTCTTGGGAATTGCCGGCGCCCTTATTGCCGTCTACCTCGCGCAATTCAACCGCGTGCTCCGCCGGACGCCCGCCGCGGCCCAAAGGCATCTCCCCGCGAAGCCGCTGACACGCGAGGACATTGCGAAAACGTTTGAGAGAGTGTCGCGTGATGGAATCGACTACGCGTCACGACGGCCGCAGAGAAGGGCAAGAAGGTATATCGTCGTAGGAGGTTCAGGTACGTGCGTATTCAACAGCGTCGCCTGTGCGTGACGAAGTAAAACTTGGTGATGGTGGGTTTTTGTGCGAATTTGGCTAAGAGCTTAGGTGTTTTGGGCGGAGAGATTGTGGTGCAGCTGCTTCAAGGCGGGACCCCGCGTGAGGCCATTCGCATCATCGACGTCCGGCCGTCGACACGCGACGAGCTAATGGCTGACGGCAGTGAGACGGTATTGGGCTTCGTGCAGGCCGACATCACCTCCAGCGCCTCAGTCGACGCCGCCTTCTCGGCCCCGTGGCCGGCCGCCGTGTCGGCACTCCCTCTGACCGTATTCCATAGCGCCGCCGTGATCCGGCCGGCCGAACGATCTCCACTGCTGTACGACCGGTGCGCCCGTGTCAACGTGGCCGGCACAGCAAACGTCGTTGCGGCCGCGCGCCGAGCTGGTGCGGGCGTCTTGATCGCAACGTCGAGCTCCACTGTCGCTGCTCGGCCCGTCCCGTGGTTCCGCTGGTGGCGTCACGGGGGTCCCCCTGGCTTCGTTCAAGTGCTGACCGAGGAGGATTTCGACAGGCCGCTGCGGGAGGCCCACGAGGATTATCCCACCAACTACATGCGTAGCAAGGCGGAGGCGGAGCGTCTCGTATGCGATGCTGACGAAGCTAGGCCCGGTCCCGGCGCCGCTTCTGGCAGGCCGGCCATGCGCACCGCCGCCATCCGCCCCGGCAACATCGTCTACGGCGGTCGCAACGATATTGTCTTGGGAAAGATTCTCGCAGACGGTGTGGCTTACACCTTCTCGGCACCGTGGGTGCAGCACTGGACTAGTGATGGGAACGCTGCCCTCGCTCATATGCAATGCGAAGCCGCCCTGCTCGGGGAGCACACGTCTCGAGTCGCCGGCCGCCCGTATCTTGTGCGCGATAAAGGACCTCCGCTACGATTCGAGGACATGTATTCTGTTCTTTCCACCACAAGTATAACGGGCTTCGTAGTCAGATATCCGCCGCCCGTCGTTCTGCTGCTGGTAGCTTACGCTGTCGAGGCTTATGTTGAGCTGGTAAATCGATTCCCCAGGCTGCAACGCTTCCTCGCCGAGCCGCGAGGACCCGTAAGCATGCTCCAACCTGGTACCTTCACGTCAACCGTGAGTCTCGTCTTGGACGATTCATTGTCCAAGAAGGCCCCGGTGGATGGTGGTATTGGCTATGAGCCCGCCTGCACAAGTGTCGAGGGGATCTGCGCTCAAGTGGTAAAGTGGAACAAGTGGGCAATCAAGACTGGCCTGGTCAACAAGAAATAAGACAAGACCAGATGAAAGAAACAATAAAACAACCAGAGTAAAGGAAAATGAGGCCATGAAAATCAAAAACACGAGGAGAGTGGGGATGCGTGGGTTGGGTATCAATACTAGTTTCTCTCAGGCCTTCCCTCCCTTGACGTGATCAACACTTCATCTTTCGAAAACGCCTCTATAATCCTTCAACTGCCTCAAACAAACTTTTGGCCCTGAAAGTCCGCGCTGGATTTTTCCAAGGGTAATAGTCAAATGCCTCGCTTCCCAAGACACACGCCATGTGAGGCGAACAAATCGCCCAAGTCTAAACCCACCGCTGCTCCCAGTGTTACAGCTTCTAAAGGGGAGCCAAATGTGTACTGACCTATCCATCATCGTATTCATCTCCTCCCTCCTCAGTCATCCAGCCGGTAGACTAAGCGAATGATATTCCAGCACCAGTTCGCCGTCGAGTCTATCTTCTTCATGTCGCGTAACCAGTCTAGGTATGTGTTCACCGTTTCTGTAGCTTCCACGTCGAAGCGTTGCCCACAAAGTGATGTTCGGATTCGCAGCAACATGGGGTGTTGCTGCGACAGATGCAACAAGATGAGGACGCCAAACACGTTTTGTGACCAGAAAAAAGTAACCGGCACAAGCCGCTTGTTAGTGCACGGAGGCGACAGAGCAATCGGCCACTTGAGCGACGCCTTGAGACATTCAGCTGCGCCTTCGGCATCCTCGCGTGTCAAGCTCTCGGGATGATGAAGCACCTTGAAGACACACGGTCGGTAAATGAGATATTTGTTGTAGTAGTATCGGGTTCGGAGAAGCGCCACTTGGATATCGGCCGCGTATGGGTAACTCGCAGGCGAGGTGTCGAGATCTGACGTAAAGATGTAGTTGCTCTGCAGGGTCTGGCTACCATAGACTGCCCCAAAAGTGTCGTGTGTAGGATCTGAAAAGGACACAGGTTGGTTGTCCTGCCATCGGAGATGGCTTGGTAGCATACCCCGCCACTGGTCAAGTTGCGCATCGAGTTGCTTCATCGTGGACACGGCGCCGCTGCTAGATGAGCCCGCAAAGGACCCGAAACCTGGGAAAGACGGTGTCGAGGCCGTCCCAATAGCTAGGGCATATTAGTATCGCAAGTCAATGTCGCACGCACAAGGCTAAGTGCGAGATGGGCCATGAGGATGAGACTGATCAAACTCACTCTTGCTAAGAGTAGAATGGAAGCTGGCAGAGAGCCTTCGCAAAACAATCTGGGAAGCGAAGTGCTCTTGAAAGTGTGTCGTCTGGTTGCCAATATAATCGTCATCGGTAATAGGTCCGCTGAAATCTGGGAGGCCGATGGCCTCTTCAAGCTTCTCGAGTCCGGTCAGGGGAAGCCCAAATTCCATATGAAAACATCTAGGTTTACCGTTAGCCTAGATCAAAACACACTTGTACCACTCACGTTTCCATGATGGAGCAATGCCAGAAGACCCGTTTTATCAAATCTGCGCGAGGGCCATGAAGTTCGTTGGGTTTGCTATACTTGTTAGCCACGAGACGTCATCCCACCATGGACGGGGTCTTCAAACCTTGTTATTAAAGCCTGACAAGCCAAGGATGCGTATACAGCCATTCGCCAGCATTCCTAAAAGACAGTTCAACGACATATAATCCAGAGTGGAGGCGTGTGTCCACTTACCAGGGCCTGCCCGCAGCTTTGGTGGTATAGAGCCGCCAAAGCAAACATTTGGACGTTTTCCAAGCTGATCTCGCTAAGGGCAAAACCCATTCTCTTTCGTGCCTCGTTGAAGTAACCAAGGCCCGGGGGACGATCAATGGTTCCGCCCTTGATTCCCGACGGTCGTTGTTTGTACGCGGAGATCGGGACTTCAGACGTCGTGAGCGCTACTTCTCCCAGGGCAAGAACAAGGAGCACAAGGGACGAGATGGCCCCCTCCTGAAACCCATTGTTGATAATGGAGGTGAGAGTGTTCGAGTTGAACCACTGCCGGTCCATGATTGGGTGGAGAAGGTTGATAACATCGAAGTAGCCCTTGCTGAGCCGCTGCATCGTCTCCCAGTCTACACTAGGAGGGCTAAGGTTGAGGGGTGACGGAGAGCCCGAGAGCTGCAAAGGCACCTGCAGAGTATTGCTGTTTGTCAGGCCTATTTGCTGAAGGCCCTCTGAGGGTAGAGTAATGGTTGAGTCACGAAGCCCTCTCGGTAGTGCGGGAATACCGTGCTCGCTCAATGGTGAAGAGGGTTTTTGGCCAAGGTTCTCGAACATCTGACGCATGACAGGCCACTCCAGAACCCTCGACACCGACGGGTCGTAGCGGTAACCTCCGGCATGATGGGCAGTCGTTGGGCTTGTTGGAGGTAGAGATTCCTGGGTTTCGGGATCCACCAGTAGCGGCGTGCTCGCAGGATAGACGGTTGATGGCTGCGAGGTATTAAAGAGGGGAGGAGTTGTGGTTTCCTTAAGACCCAAATTATCGATCTTGCTCTCGACGGTCTTGAGGCGATCTAGGATTTCGACCAGAGTCTTGTCCTTCCTATGCATCGAATTTAGCAAACTGGAACTAGCCGGATTAGATAGCGGCGGAGAAAACAACGGCATCGCTTTAAAATGGCCATGCTCTGCTCCCATGCCGCTTCGACAGACACGTTGGCACTCTATCTTTCATGAAACATACTTTGTGGGTTGAGGTTCTCGGTATCGACATTCTAGTTTGAATCTCTGACACGTACCGCATTTAGGCCTCTGTTCATCGCATCTCTGCTTTCGATTGCGGCACGTCTCACAGGCCTAGGTGCGGATCAGTAACAGAGCTTGAGTGAATGGAGGAGGCAACGACAGTTTGAAGCGGTAGAGGTTAAAACAAAGGGAACGAGGTGGACGGAGTCTTGCAGAGCAGGTGAGGGAGAGGGAAAGAGCGACTCAGACGAATGATCCGGCGGTGACCCTGGGAACCAGCAGCACGCCAGTGGAGGGGCCGTTAACAGGCAAGGGAAGAACAAGGCCAAGAGGCAAAGAATAAAAAGAAGGCCTGAAAGAAGGAATGGAAGCTTCGAATCAAAGATAAAGTTACGACGTACCTGAGCTGCAATGGCACCGCGCTCTTTCCGACTCGTTTGCGGCCCAGCCCCAGGTCCCGGCGAGACGTTGCTGGAAGACGGCCCAGCATCCATAGTGGGAAGGGCGGCTTCTAGGTCGGCGTATGCTCACATGTGAGTGCAGCGGGGAGGAATGGGGGAAAACAGCAGCTCTAAAAAGCTTTCTAAGATGACTGTAATTCCCAAGCGTAATCGGTAGGCTCCATTGGGCAAAATACCCAGAGGCGAATGTAATGTGGCCGTTCTGGTTGAGCGTTGAGCTCAGGTGGCCCTGTTCAGGGAGCGGCGATGCGCGACAGGACGCTTCGTGAGCGGCCCCAGGCCAGGCGAGGGTGAAAATAAAATAGGAGGGGCAGGACAACAGAATGCACGCACAAGGGAGCTGAGGCGGGCGGCCAGCGGTTGCAAGACTGGGGGGGTTTTCCCAAATGGGGTACGTGAAGTGGTTCTCGAGAGGAAAAAAGACGGCTTGCGTCTGTGTTGCAGAAGTTCGTTGGATGTGTAAAGTGACTCTGCTCCAGCAAGCGCAGGGGGACAAGTAACAACAACGACTGGGCAGCTAGAAACGCCTTGGTGTTGGGATCTGGCGAGACATCTTGGGGAGAGAGTTTTTCAGCGCGCGGAGGGGAGCGAGGACACGGAAAAGATTCGCAAAACGGGACTGGTAGGATGTGAACTGAACTTGGCCGGAGCCAAGTCCGACTCCGACGAGAGACGAGGGGAACAAAATACAAGACTTGACAACTCCTGGAGGCGGCGACTGGGCAATCCGTCAGTACAGCCAAAAGGGCCCGTCTGAACAGCCACCACGAGGTGGGAGGCAAGGGAAAGTGGAGGGTATCAACAAAGTCGAACGGTTCTGGCGCTGCTTGCTGTGGTGAGGTGAGCCCGCGCAGAGTTGTAAACCGCCGGGCTGATACACGGTACACCTCCGGGCGCCGCACCGCATCGCTAACTCGATGCGCCGCACCGTGCCATGAGCTCAGCCGCCCACCCTGGGGAAGCTTGGACGTTGGGCCCCCCGAAGAGGGCATCGTCACAGACGAGCCTGAGGTAGCATCCGTGGCCGCTGGACGTCATCTCCGGATCTCATCACGGGCCGGGGGATCGAGCTCGCCTCTCCGGCATGCGGTTCCTCTCATGACAGCTTGCCAGATCCAGAGCCCACTCACACCCGATCGATACGCGCGCACACACACCAGACGTCTAAATCGACCAAACACGCGACAGAGAACGTTGGAAGCTCACTTCTCTCAGATGCACACTCCCTCTGGCGTCAACGCCGTCGTCGCCACTACCGGGTGCCCGCTGGTGCGTGATCGTCCGCACCGGCCGCACCGACCAGCCGGAGCACTGGGAGGGAGGACACAACCGTTCTGTTGGGAGGGGGAGGCATCCTGTGTGGAGATGACCACGACTGCGTCTGCGTACTCGGCCGGTTTCCCCTTCAGCCCTCGCTGTACAGTCCTTGTCTCCCGTCCTCGCCCAATGCAAGTACGTAGTTGTGTCCATGCGCGGAGGGGCAGCGCCTCGCGATCGGCCTTCTCCATGCCCACATCGTCAACGCGCTAGCTCCGAGAGCTGCAATAAACTGGCTTCCATTCATCAATAGTAACGCGCCTGTGCCTGGCGTGGTCAGTGCTGGAACTGCCGCCCTGGGGTTCAGACCCATATAGCGTCATTTCTGCGTCGCGAATGAGTCGACCAAAGATTCCCTGCCCACGACAAATGCCTAATTCGAGCTCGACACCCACACGATTGACGAAGGTGGTTCAAGTGACGAATGCCCATGCATCCACCAGTCTTGTGGCAGAACTTTACTGTGCATGGCGTTGTGGCACAGTCCGCACAGTCCGAGGAACTTGATGGCATTTTGCCAAAGAACCATTGACAATTGGCATCCGACTGCGCATGGGGAATCCCCAAACCCGATGCTGTGGCGGGATCCTTCCGCTAGGAATTATGTTTCGTGGCTTACCAGTCACGATTTGCCCCGTTGAAAATGGGCCGGGATGCCATCATGTCACTTCTCATGGGACCACGGTGGTACACCCAGCTGCATATCATAAGCTTAGCCCCCGCCGTGATGATCCGCGGCCGAGGCCATGTAAAATAAGAAAAGCATGGCACTCTGTGGTGCGCCTCACGTTCAAAGCATTTTGTTCGCTGGGATAAGGCTGAATTGACACGGGACCGGATTTGGCCACGATCGGCAGGCCCTTCTCTGCTGAAAACGAAAAGGAAGAGTTGTAAGTCGACTAAGTCGTAGTCAGAGCCGCAATATGCAGGGAACCGGAGGCTGGAGCCACCGCCCGAGGCCTCCGCCAACCATTCAGTGCCATAAGGGTGTGAAAGGTCATCTTTCACGCTCATCTCAGCTGATCAGGGTGTTTGTGTAGATCGTCATCCTTGGTGAGATCTTTCTTGCTCCAATGACTTTCCTGGATGCTGTAGATGCCCCTTTTAATGTGCCTTTAAGCAGGCCCTTGTTAATCATCGCGAAGTGCGTTCTGACCATTGATTGAACGCTGTCGCTCACTTGTCGGGTTTCTTGGCCTCGTTGAAGAAGCAATTTGTCGGACGGTAACCCCCACTTCCTCGGACGGCACAGGGCGTGGCGCACCTCTGTTAGCGGGAACGTTGTCGTCTTCGTCCTGGTTCCTACAGTAGTATGTACCGACGTGCTTGGGTATCAATGGTAGAGAGCCCCGTTGGCTGATGAGAACCCCATGCCCTTGTTCGATTCCGGAGCTTTCGAGGGCGACCGCTGTTCACAGGCGCTACGGAACCTGACACCCCAGGAGCCGTTAGATGATAGGTCATATTCACCACAGGTAGCGCGGCGCTAGCAACGTTCGCTGGATATGCCAACCTGTTTGTCGGCTCGGCACTCTGATAATGTTCCTGGAGGCGGCTCAGGAGAGATCATGAGGATACGGAGATGACGAGACACTCAGCTTTCCTCTGCTGCTTAGCTCGCACGCAACTACCACGCGAGAGCCACTCGGACATCCCAGAGACGTTTGCGTGGCTGAGACGTGGGCCGTGGCTGAACAAGTCTCCGAACAAGCAATGTGCCTTGTACTCTGAAGTACAGTAGCCTCAGGGAACCCAGGGCCCTAATGTCGCAAGGTGAGAGGTACTGGGTAAGGCGCGCTTGAGGGGCCCCTAAGAAGAAGGTCCAGCAATAACGGATAAGCAGGGTTCGAAGAAGCCCAAGAGGGTCGATGGAGTCGCTAGGGCTCGCTTGGGTCATTTAGTCGTCATCGTGCCGAAACGACGCTTCTCTGTACCTTCTCGTGGTCTGTGACTCTCAATCCCTGCGATGTCATTTGAGTGACTCGACGAACCGCACTCTTGACGCTTGTTACTGGCGAGGGGGAAGAGCGGTGTCTCAGGGCTTGATCTTCACGCCTGTCCAATGAGGGGCAACGGTTCCGCCCGGGCAAGTTCGACCAATAACCACCCTCCCACTTCTGTCTTAGGGCAGGTGGCCTAGAACACGCCTTCTCATGCAAGTGAATGCCTTTCTGCGTTGACCGTCTTTGGTATCACCTTCCTGGTCTGCATCTCACTGAGCACATCTTCATCCCGGCGTACCTTACGTTACCGAGGCGCTTTCCCTTGCCTTGACGAAAGGGAAGAAGGCACCTAGACACCCTCAAGTTTGTAACCCCAACTATCGTCCTTCACATTGGTTGATGGAAGGGGCAGCCCGTTGATCCCAACTTGGCTTAGGTAAGACGGCACATGATGGAATGGGTGTCTTGATAGACCGACTTCAAGTCATATCCAACGGTGCAATGGCCAGGTTTTGAAAGCATATCTCATGTCAGGAGATCCCAAAATCATAAGCAAAGTGTCTATCAATTGCCTTGTTCGAGACAAGGCGATAGAGGACAGTATTCTTTCGGCCGCGTGGACGGGCGCTGCAACGCTCTTGAGATTCGGATCCAGGGCGCAACTCGAGATTCCAAAGCCACGATATATGAGATAATATGACGCACAATACTGCCTCGATCAAAGCCACGCTGTTGATTATCACCTATTTCCGTGTCCGACTGGACAAATCCTATTCTTAGTCAACCAGGTCATGAGGGAACATGAATCGCCAGAGGGTCCAAAGAGGCTGTTGTTGATCGACAATTGCGCCCCAATGGGATGCGGGTGAAAATACCCCACCACGGCACCGGGACGGCAGCAGAAAATCCACTGGGGCTTAACCCACCCAGGCAGCTAAATCACGGTAGGAAAAGGACAGTCTGGATGCGGCGGGCCCCATCTCCACCCATTCTTTGCACGGATACCTTCACCAAGCACCAACGTCCCGTTCTGGAAGAGCTGAGCGGCTCGTACCAACATTTTCGTACCGTACCGAGACCAAGGGAAGGCGCCTGTCCTGTATTACTGTACTGCTTGTCTCGTGTGGCAGCAGATTTGCCCCTGACACGCTGCATGCCAGGCCCCAGCTGTCGGGTGGGTGTTATCGCCGCGCTCCACTCACCTGTTCCTATAGCTCCATTACACGCTCACGTCGTCCTCTGACCTTGCCAAGATGCCCCTGGGAATCCTCGAGGCTAAGGGCATCGAGCATGTTCCTGGTAGGTAGCCGATGTGTTTTGCAGCCTCCTTGCTCCCTTGCGCATCCGCTGGGCGCCAGCACGGTTTGGGAGTTGACACTCTCTAGGCACGACGCGCTACTTTGACGATCCTTCTCAGCCCCAAGCGGCCAGCGAGCATCACGAAAACCTCAAGTTTGATAATAGCGGCGCAGAGCCCATCATTCTGGTACGTTCACTATATTTTTGCTGTTCTGCCGTGACAATTGCGCTGACGCGAGCCCCAGATTCCTCAGCCATCCGATGATCCGAACGATCCGCTGAACTGGCCGCTATGGCGTCGCGATCTCATCACTTTCCTCCTCTGCTTCGCCGGCATCCTCGCTACCGCTCTTGGTCCTATCCTCGCCGCTAACACGATCACGATTTCGCTGCTCTTCTCCAAGGACTTTACCAAGGTTGCCCTGCTGACGGGATACTTTCTGCTGGGCTGCGGTGCGGGTGCCATCTTCTTCGTCCCATCTGGCCGCATCTGGGGGAAGCGCCACCTCTTCCTTATTGGAATAATTATCCTCATCGCATCGAGTGCGTGGGCCGGTGCGGTCGGTACGGACTATGGCAGCTTCATCGGTGCTAGGATCATCCAAGGTATTGGATGCGCTCCCTTCGAGAGCCTGCTCAACGCCGCTGTCGGTGATCTTTACTTTGTCCACCAGCGAGGGTTGCGCATGGCCTTTACCAACCTGGCTGTCTTTGGTGGCGCCTTCTTCACACCCATCGTGGTTGGCAAGATTACTGAAGCATTGGGCTGGAAGTGGACATTTTACTTTGTCGCCATCTTTCTTGGAGCCACCCTACCGGCCGTCTTCTTCCTCTGTCCCGAGACGGCGTATCGTCGAGCAGCGAACCTGAATACCGACACGACTGTCGAGGCTGATACCGACCCGTCGACGATCATTGAAAGCAAGCATGAAGCTTCGGCCTCACAGCCCACGCCTGAACCTGAGTCGCCGGCTTATGAGGGCCCTAACAAACCTTCTCAAGAGGTGAAATACATATTCATGCCGAGATCTGGTAACGCCCTTCAGCCTATCGGCGATGCCAATACCCCCAAGAAGACATTTCTTGAGTCTATTTCGCTATTCGACGGACGAAAAACAGATGAGCGCTACTGGGTTCTGTTGCTGCGACCGTTCCCTCTCCTGGCCCATCCCGCCTTCATTTGGGGATGTCTGATTCAGGGGACCATGATCGGCTGGACTGTATTCATAGGAGTCATCGTGGCAGCCATTTTCATCGGACCGCCCTATTACTGGGGAGAGGTTATGGCCGGATACACTTACACGGGAGCCTTCGTTGGTGCCCTCGCTGGCTTTGTGCTAGCGGGTCTCCTGGCAGATTCGAGTGTCAAATACCTAACCAAGCGCAACAATGGTGTTTATGAGCCCGAGTTCCGCATTCTGCTGGTAATCCCCATGATGATCATCGGTGGCATCGGACTGTATGGCTTCGGCCTGACAGCTGGTGAGGTTATCAAGGGAAAGTACACCTACCATGTGCCCTTGGTCTTTTTTGGTTTCGAGGTTGCAGGAATGGTGATTGGAGCCGTGGCAAGTTCTCTATACATTGTTGACGCTTACCGTATGTTACCGTTTCCCCAAGAACACCATGCTTCCAGGGCTAACATGTGCCAGGTGACTTGACTATTGAGGGATTCACCATCATGATCATCTTCAAGAATTTCTTCAGTTTCATTCTGACCTTTTTCGCGTACGACTGGATCAGCGGCGGTGGCATCAGGCCCACGATGCTGGCTATCGCCTCTATTCAGGTCGTGGTCTGTCTTCTTAGTGTGCCAATGTGTAAGTTGATTGACTACGGTGACAGTTTGATCGGTGCTGACGAGTATTTGCAGACGTCTACGGCAAGAGGGTGCGAGCATTCTACTACCGCCACGATCTTCTTGCGATGACGGGCCTGCGGTGAAACATGGTTATTTACGCTCCTCGCGGTTGTACAAGAGTTGGATATTTCGTTCTTTAGAGCGGCATCGTCGCGGCAATTTGTAGAAACTACTAGATCTCGGGGTTGTCTGATGGGCGTTTTAAATTTTATTTTATTTTTACTTCACCATAATGTTTAACTAGTCCAATGGATTTATTTGGGGAACAGTTCTTGATTCAGACCCGGAATCTCTCCTGTCGTGATCAGAAAAGACGGGAGCTGTGAGATATAAGTCCGCGTGCTATACAAGTCTAAATTTGGACTTATTAAGGGGGAAAGATGATGGTATAGTACGGAAGGCTCTAGATTCTCTTGGAATGGGTTCTTGTGAGCCTCGATCCAATATCCTAGGCAAAGTATAGGAGTCATAGTTGTGTGCACGAGCTGTTCCCTGCGTTGACCCCATAGGCCCCTGAGAAACAAACGACAATGGCACAAAGCAGGTTATCACTGTTCAGTAGGTTTACTCGGTATGTTTCATATCAATTTCTTACATCAAGCATTTCGTGGTATCTCGATCAAATCATCGCAACATCTATACATAACACATATCCATTCTAGTCCAACCCATTACTTATCCTCCCTGTACCTATGCCTTGACACCACCCTTGGCCGAGTCGGCTGGAGCAAGACTCGACTTCTTGACGAGACGCAGGCCGCCAAACAGAAGGAAGGCAGCCTGGATGCCCAGGACGACCACCAAGGTGACGAGAGCGCCGATCACACCAGCAACTGGCTTGGAGACGCCATTTCCAGAGCCGCCAGAGTTGGACTCGGAGGTGGCAGAGTCGTCGCCGTCGTCGTCTGAGCTGCCAGAGCTGGCGCAGGTGCCGTCAGTGTTTCCGCAGAGCTTGCACCAGTGGTTGGTGTCCTCGATGGCGAACTCGGACATGCCAGACTTGAAGTCCTTCCAGGAGATGGTGGTGTCCTTCTTTCCGAAGAGGGGGAACAGCTCGGGAGCGCCCTCGGCAGCAGTGCCGTTGGCAAAGTAGAAGCGCACGCTGACGTCGTCAGCAGTGGGCTTGGTAGCGTTGGTGACGAGCTCAAATGCCATGGACGAGGCGTAGTCGCAGATGCCAGTAAAGTCCGAATCGGCCTTGTCGAGGCCCGCGAGACCAAAAAATGCCATGAAGGTGCCGTATGCGCCGAACTGGATGTTCATCCTGGGGTTACCGGGCTTGCCCTCTGCGAGGGGCTCGAGGGCCTCGAGGATCTGGCCGGCGAGGACGGAGCCTGCGATGGCGCGGACAGGGGCGCTGCTGTTGTAGGCGAGGTTCCACTCGTGGATGGAGGCGAGGTTGTAGAGCCTGTCGAGGGTGGACTCTGTGAGGAGCTTCTCGGATGGGATGCTGGAGTTGTGGATGCGGGCGACGTTGATTAGGTCAAAGACTAGAGTGTGTTAGATATCTTGACTTGGAGAAGGATCTCGAGGGACATACTGGTGTAGCCATTCTTAAAGTTGGCATCGTCCTCGCCGTAAGTGTTCTTGATCACCGGGAGCAGGCTCTGGTAAAAGTCCTCGGAGCCCTTGTACGTCTCGGCATACTCGGGCGAGGTGAAGTAGTCGTTGGAGCTAACCTCTGCGTTGGTGCAACCGCTATTTCCCTGAAGCCATGCGCTGTTCTCCGAGTCCTTTGCGCTGGCGGCGCTCTCGACGCTGTTGACGGGGATGTACTGGTATCCGCTCAGAGGCGCCTCAATCTTTGAGCCGTTGGCGAGGGTCTCGACCTGCTTGGTGGGCGGGTACAGGCCCTGGAGGAAGACGAGAGCCGAGTTTTGCAGCACGGCATCGACGGGGGCCGTGACGTCGAGCTGAGAGAGGACGGCGGTGTCGGCGCTGAGGCCCGAGATCTTGCGGGGCGCATCGGAGCCGACGTAGATGTCGCGGTACCAGGCGCCCGAGGAGTGGACCTCGTCGGCGCCGAGGGCCGTCAGGTTGACGGGCTTCCAGGCCTTGGCGGTGCGGTCGCCGTGGCGGTGGAAGATGTACAGGCCGAGGACGTCCTCGGCGGCTGCGAGGGAGGGCAGCGAGAGGAGGAGGGGGATGAGGGTGGTGTACATGGTTGCGATTGAGGCTATACACAGATTACACTACGACGGACCTGAAGCCACAAGAGAGGAACCAAGAGAGAACAAACGAGGGAGAAGGCGCGACATGATATAACATGATGAGCTCTGTGTCTCTATCCCCCCCGCCCTCGCTCGGCTTGAGCGTGCCGTGCTGCAAGGTTGCTCCCACGGATCGTCTCCACGGGCACTCGAGGTTGGAGCTAGCCGTTGCGACAAGGGTGGCCCAAGCTTCCCAGGATAGGAAGCTGAACTGGCCACTGAGTGGGAGTGGGTGATGGGAAAAAAGCTTTGTGGTTGAGTAAAAAAAGGTGGGATCGAGGTCAGCTCTTGGACCTGGGACCCCGCAGATGGAGCTGTGTCGCTATTCCCACTTTACCCCCGAGATGCTGCTCTCCTGCTTCCTTCTTGCCAATTCAAACGCAGGGTTGGTCTTTGGCAGAGGAGCTGCATAACCATTGACAACCAAGAGGATCTGATAACATACTTGCCACAGCATTCCCGCCATCATTGTCGCCTGGAGCTCCTCAAAGCTTCTGGTCGGTGGCTTGCCATGGCGGCCGCTAATGCAGCCCGGTTCACCCCCCGACAATCGGGCCCCCTCTTGGCAGGCCAATCAAGGCTCCGTGGCAAACAGCCCTGGTTCGCATCTGATTAGAGATGGATCAATTGATTGACTTTTCTGGACTTCATCCGAGGGCACTTATGCATAAGATCAAAAAGGCTCCGGCCAAAAACCCCTCAAGTCCAACGGCCCTCGGTGCTGGTGATTAGCAACGTCGGCCGGCTCGCGGTACACGGGGTTGAAGTCGCCGGATTCTTCGGCGGCTCTTTCGGCGGACAGGGAGTAACGTCTCCGAGTTGTCAGACGGGCAAAGTACGACTTTTGCCGACGAGATGCACGTGTTGAGTGAGGTTGACATAACACGATACTTGTGTTTCTGTTTTGCCAAGAGACTATAGTCCTGGGGAGTTGATACTACTGGGTCGATCCATCGTGTAGGTGCCGAACAGCCGATTGTGAATCCTTTCAAAAAAGAGAATCAGTTCATGTCCAATGCAACCCGGAGATGCCACAGTCAAGGGCGGATCCAGTTCGTTATCAAGGGCAGCGATATAAGCATCTCCGCAACTCCGTTGTCTCAAAACCCCTAGTCTCTGCCGATAAGCCAAAACAGTTTTGCATGTTCTATCGAAACACTAGACCTTTATATCATCCGAGTAAAAAAGTGTCAACGCCATTCCCCATAGTAATTTCCCCAAGTCCGTCATCTGAGCTGGTCTATATCTCAGCCAAGTGGCAGCACATTAGAGCTTCGCCTTGCCCTCCTTGCGCGGATCCTTGAGGTTCTGCGAAAACTCGCCCTTGAGCAGGAAATCCGGATATTCCATGCCGACGTCGATGCCCACCGTGATGGCTCCCTGACGCCTCCACGCCGCGCCGTCGACCGCCAGGACCTGGCCGTTGACATAGCTACCAGCCTCACTGAACAGGTACACGGTTGCGTCGGCAATGTCGCGCACCGTTCCCAGACGACCCGACGGAATGCCCTTGACATACTTTCCGCGCTCGGCCTCCTCGTCGCTGCCCAGTCGCGCCAGACCTTCGGTGTCTGCGATGCCTCCCGGCGCGATGACGTTGCTCGTCACTCCGCGTGGTCCGTACTCGAGGGCGACGGATGCCATGAGGGAGTCGATGGATGCCTTGGCTGCTGAGACGTGCGCCTGTAGTGGCATGCCTGTGTAGTGGAATGTTGCTGAGACGTATATGATGCGGGGGTTTGAGCTCTTGAGTAGGTGAGGCATGGTTGCCTTGATGGTGTTGAAGGTGCCCAGGACGTCAATGTCCATGACTGATTTGAACGCGTTGGAGCTCAGTCCTTCAATCGGGGCGATGAAGTTGCCTGCCGCGCCAGCACTGTAGACTCGTAAGCAAAGGGCACTCAGCATGAGTTTTCATGATAAACCCTTACATGACAAAGTCAATGGCGCCAAGTTCTTTGACGCATCGTTCCGCCGCAGCCTGGAGGTTCTCGACCTGAACAAAGGCGATGTCAACACCCGTATCAATCCGGGGTTATACACGACCATCTTACCTTGCGAACATCGCATCCTCCGATACCAATCACCTTTGCACCTGATCTAACAGTCGCAATGTCTTTTGCAGCCGCCTCGGTCTTTTCGATGCTTCTACCAATGATACACGCATTCGCGCCCAGACGAACCAGCGCTCGCGTCTGCATACTGCAGATACTCCCAGCACCACCCGTCACAAAGACGACGCGGTTATCTGCAATTAACTCAGCGTCAGCAATAGATTCACCCATAAATATGCTCCGAGGGGGCCGAGACTGACTAAAGATGCCATCCTTCCAGACGGGGCTGAGGTACTTGGACTCGGGAACGCTCATTGTAGGAGATTAGCAACAGGGCCTATGTTTTTAAGTATTATCCAAGAATGATGAGACGATGAAATTATATCAAAAATAGACGCGGCATATGGGTATAAATGCGGTGGTTGATGAGAGGTGAGATGCGAGAGAGACAAGTTGTACCGAGCTCTCCGCGTTTGGTAATGGAGCCGATGAGCCTCGGCACGGTGGTGGGTCC
Organism: Fusarium sp. JS1030; assembly: GCA_000966855.1. Lineage (NCBI taxonomy): Eukaryota > Fungi > Ascomycota > Sordariomycetes > Hypocreales > Nectriaceae > Fusarium > Fusarium sp. JS1030. The sequence goes on along the minus strand of JWIW01000005.1, from coordinate 273,076 downwards.
AGCATTCAGGAGTAAAAACCTGGGGTTTTTGCGTCTCCACTCTTTTTTCGCCGCAACGCGTCTTCTCGGCCGAGTGAATCAACCTCAAAGGCCGGGCTGTTGAGCTGAGCTTGTACACTCTCTCATTGGCAGGATCAGGCCTCGGTCACCTCATGAGGAAGCACCCGACACTTGATATCCAGTTGCACATTACCGAACCTCGGACTTGTTCTCTGCCTACGCAAGCCACTGTGATGATCAAGATTGGCGAAAATCGGGCTTCAACGACTTTCTCCACATGGCCTTGGATCTGGCCAGGGAAAGCGGCCGTTTATGCAAGATCCTGCAATAGCTCTATTAGTTCGACCGCACGCGGTTTGCTTCTTTTCCTTTCGCCCTAATACTGTACGTAGGTGTCGTCTCAGTTTAAAAGACCTTGTTCCCCGATGCAGTTACTTCCCCACATGGAGGCTTCCCTCAGTGACTGACCTTGCCCTGCTCGGCTGTGGTCCGGTCACACGGGATGCCCTCATGCCACAGCAGGCCCAACTTTACGCTCACGTAGGAACAACTAAAGCTACATAGTAACCAAAGCTACTACATATTTTCACGAGTGCCTTCTTACCCCTAGTCTGTTACATGATTAGAGTTGGGGGCTGTGGCTGTGGTAAACTTCGTCCAGCGTTTCTGCCATCCGGGGGTCCCGCCGCGTTCCAGAAATAAAATGACATGACATGCAGCCCAGCCTCTGGGGTCAAACCAACAAAACATGAGATGCAAAACATAATTCTCCTCTTGGCAAAACGGGCAAAAAAGAAAAGTTATTTTCAGCTGTCACCTGCAGAAGTTAGTGCGTGATGGTTGTCTCATGTAAAAAACCATGGGCGGAACCCGGCAGTTGGGATTTCCTACTTTCGTCATTACGTACATCAAGATAAAGAGGGGGCGGGCCCCAAGATACGTTTCAGGGTCTTGCACACAGCAAAGAAAATTTTCCAGATTCGGTTACAAATGACAAGTCAAATCCCCCCCTGATGAGTTGTACTCCCGTACCTCGCTACGGATATAACGTTGCTCACGTTTTTTTCTTTCTTGGTTGTAACTTGTAAGCCTGCACGGGCGTGGCACTAACATTGCCGACAAGCCCTGGATCAGCGCCCATTTCAGCCTCAGGAGAAAGGGTCGCAGGGGGGGAGGGAAAAAGCCAAGGTTGACGGCACGGCACGGTTTTCGTCTGAAGTCTAAGCGCCCCTCCCTGCCCCCTTTGACATTGACGAGTGTCAGTTATTTTCTGTCAACAACAAGGGTGAATGAAATTTGACAGATCTGTGTGCTTCGGCTTTCCGCACCCGGAAAACGAGTGCCCTCGAGTATCTCGGACTCATGGATATCCCCAGCACGGCGCCGCCTCGTTTGGCAAGCAGCGCGTCCTGGGTCTCCCACGCGGCACCCTCGGGGAAGGGTTCCATGATTCATAACTGGGGAGGCCCAGTCCTAGTCCGCCAAGACCTCGTTCGCCGCGGACGCGCTTATTTCTTCCCACCCCATCCCGCCGCCCCTCCCCGCAGTCTGAAACTTATCCCCGGTCATCCCCGTCCTCTGATCTTTCCCCGTTTTACGGCGTCTTGTCTCTTGTCTCAGTCGTTTGGGTGTATTTGGGGGGCATGGCGGGTGGGGGAGGCTTGTCTAGCGAGCTGTCAGTTCCTGGAAGGTGTGGGAGGGGCTCCGGGCCTAGTCCGCCATGGACCATCCCGTCTCATCATGACCATTATTCCCACATGTAACCGAATACATCATGAGCAAGGACCAGCCCTGCTCATTGATATCAATCAGTTGTACTACCCGTCGCTAACGTCATGGCTGAGCCGGTCCATCAGCTATTCTAGGTGCTCCATGTCCCCCAATGGTAGCCCTGGCAGCTGACAGACATGGATCCCACGGCGTGCTGACGACATTTAGCCAGACTAGTTCACTAGGCACACCTCGACATGTTGTAAATCCTTCTCTGTTCCCAGCAGCAACATGATCCATCTCCCAAAGTCCAGGTGACACTTCAGGCTCCATGGAACTTTTCAATTTTCTATCGTCCAGGTGGCAGTCTAGCCATGCTGCTCCATAGTAACCAGTATTCAGAAACCCTCCTGCTTGAATTGTCCAGCACAAGCACAATGATTTCCCTCTTTTTGCTTTTCTTTTCCAGGTAACCCATAGCGCCAGAATCGTACAGTTTCCAAAGACACCTCTCAGGCTCAAATACACGTCTAAACTTTCAAAGTCAACTTCCAGAGTGACAGCCATGAATGCGCCATATGCAAAGTTCCCATTTCAAACATCTCTTCAATTAACCATTTTTCTCCTTGCTTGGCTGGCGTCCGATTCGCCACCAATATTTCATCGTACAAAGTCTCAGGACTAGATACTCAAAGGTCCGGCTGTTGTGGAATGGACAATGTTTGAGTATGCGGTCCTGGTAAGGGGGGCGCACAGTGGCAACAGCCTCAGTGTCCCTGTTGGAATCCCATTACCCGAGTGCCCTCGAGCCCAGACAGGCATGCTCGTGCCTTTGGGTCTGTCGACCAGAGCCAATGGCACGGTCTTCTCGGTGGGTAGATTCGCTCTTGATCAAGTAGGCCAGAAGAGATCGCCGGTCCTGCTTCACCCGCAACACAGCGGGCAGCTCTCAGGTAGCACAATGTAGCGCTCATGAGGGCCTTTGGGGCAGGCATGCTTTCGGCTCCCGTCGGTCGAGGTTTTGCAGAAGTGTGTCCCGGGATCCGTGCAAGACGTGTAGATGTAGTAATTCTTGGTAAAGTCGCACATGGTGAAAGTAAAATGAGCAAGCAATGCTCAGGCTGCGATGGCTGATTAGGACCAAATTAACAACAATGAGGCCTGACGCCTATGGCAAAGGAGGTGCAATCTTACTGGACGGCTAGTTCTCGTGTTGAGTGCTGCAGGCAGAAGCCCAACGGATTCACCTGCAACAAAGCGAGACAAGCGGAATTGGTCGAGACGCCAGGGAAAGTTGGGGTTTTTAAAAATGGCGATAGCAATCAGCCAGATATCGGAGCAGCTTAGCTCGCCTGTCAAAGTGTCGTAATGAATTGGCAAAGTTGCGGGCCGGTATCAGATGGGATGTACCGACGAAGGAGGTGAGGTGGCGGCGTTTATAATAGGGCCTTGAACTTTTTGGCGCATGCAGAGTTGGGACAGAGAGGGTGGGCTCCCAAGCTTCAACGGAGGCAGAGGTTGGCTGTATTAAGGGAAATCTTAAAAAAAGGGCACAACGAGGGTCGAGGAAGGGGGTGGGATCCAGTGTGAGCCTATTAATAAGGCCGAGGACGGGCAATGGACTGAGGGTGGTTGTGGTTGTGGTCGCGGTTGTGGATGGGAGATCGGGACGGGGACGGGGACAAAGGGTCCCTTAAGTTAAGGCACGGCGCCGTTGAGACCGTGCCATGTCCCGTGTCTGGGTCGGGGAGCAATGACGCCTTTGCTTCAGCGAGACGGGGATGCCAGAGGAAAGAAGCTAGGTCTAGTAGAGACATTTTGCTCGGCCCAGGGTCTGTCTGTCCGTGTGCTATGTTGTGTCGAGTTCCAGCCAGGTCCGGGTCTGTGACGAGGAGTGGAGCGGGTTCGTCACTTTGGAGCTGGTGGGGGGAAATTTAGGCGTATCCAAGGGCCCCAAAATCTCGAACCACGGGGTTGCAGTAGGTAGCACTCACGGGCCAGCTCACAACGGCGGTACCGGGAGCCGACGTACCCTTTGCTGTGCGGCCCAAGTACCCTTCCTTCATCAGTGCTCTGCACGACAAGTGTCAGTGAGCTCTGTTCTGTTGGACGCCGGTGCTCCTCTTGGGGGCCAGATTCAACCAAGACGAGTCGCCCACAAGGTGGTGAGCGATTCAGTAGACGCCAGGGCACGCACCATCAGCTCCAGCCTTGACTTTGTTGCATCCCTGTACGCTGTAAGTGCCCATTCACCCATTGGACCATCTGCAACGTCTACGGACAGAAGGGTTGTTCTGATTCTGCTTTTCGAGGGGGCTGCAAAGTCCCAGCATCGCGGGTTAATCCAACAAAGGCATCCCGACTTCCGCCTCACCGCGAGACGCACGTCGAGGGGCGAGAGAGAGTCAATTCGAGGGGCAATCGATGGACAGAGACTGAACACCGCGTACCTCCGGCGAGCATCGAACCGCCGCCGCCCACTGAATGGCGTTTCCATGGCGTCAACAATGGGGGAGTTGCTCAAACTCTGTGGGGTGTGATTCCTTCCCGCACCCTGAAAGGCAAAGGTCGGCGATGCTATCTGCCCTCCTTCGTTCAGTATTCTATTCGGCCGCCGGACCCCTTAGGGGCAGCGCCACGGGCGGAGTCGCCCTGGCTGGCATCCATGGGGTGTTGAACGTTTGCGCTTTCGTGATACGGATTTCTAGCGGCCGGGGCTTGACCCGGCTAGGTTGATGGTTTAGGTAGACGGTAGACAGGCGGGTCGGGAGCTACGGATGACAACCCTTGCCGACGCGCCGATAACTGACACTTGACTGGAATGGAATCGCAGCAAGTTTTTGCCCTTCAAGTTGTGAAACGGTGGTCAATTGAAGGTGAGGGAAAAAGCGGACTCCTAAAATTGCCAGGAGCCAATGGTAGTCGTCGCAAATCCCTACCTTGGCATCTCGGATCGGCCTGCTCTATCGTGATACATTATCACAAGTGCCGGCCATACACATGCAACGGCTGCAAAGGGCCTGTCTAGGCTCGCGAGAGCATGCACGGCCAGCACCGTCCTCGAATGCCGACCTTTCAACAAGGGACACGATGCACCCAGGGCACCTCACTCGTCAGTCTGGCATACCGGACTGAGGGATCCGCGAGCGCAACCGAGCTCACCACTCTCTGCCCATTGTGCAGGACGCGATGATGCCCTAGGGACCAAAGCACCAAAGAACTTCAGCAACCCTTTCAGACGACAGTATCCGTACAGGGGTCGTTAGCGCTGCAGGCGTGCGAGTTGCTGGTGATGGGAGGACTGCTGAAGCGCGCGGCCAGCCCATCATGGACAAGCAACCTGTTGGGTGTTGACAGTGGAGAGGGAGAGAGGGTGGCGGACTGTCTTGGCGGCTCTCTCAAATTTGAGGTCGAGGTGCGGATGCCCAAGGCACGGAGCAGTCTGCTTCCAATATTTTGATCGAGTACCTGCTTTTCGGCAGGCGGGCCAGTAGGAAGGTGCTTGCAATTATCAGTGCTTTCTTTAGCTCGTGATACCAGGAGCCGGACCTGGAGCTGATTCAGTTTTGCCCGTGCCCGCTCATTCACGGCTTCCTTGTTAAGTTCAGTGCCTTGGTCCTTGCTCTTCACCTCCTTCCCTTCAACGGCGAAGTTTCTGAGGAAGGAGATTGGAAGCAGAGGTGGTGCCTTCCTTTCCACTTTTTCACTCCCGCCTCCACCTCCATGCAGCATCCCATCTCCACCTCCGCTTTCATCGCTTCGCTTTGGCTTTCCTGCATACAAACGCCCTTGCAAATCAGCCCTGGACGAATCTGCTGCTGCAGTTCTGCGCGCTAGGATGCACCGCAGCACGTCTAGATGGGTACCTTGGTAGCTTCACTCGAGGCACGCAGTTGTCGTCGGCATTCTCTGATCATCGTCAATCACCTTCAGCTCCGTCGTCGTCCTCACCTTGTCCTTGCAACCCTCCAATTCCCACCCCGTGATCTATCTTCGCCGGCTGTTGGTGTTGGTATCAAGTTACGGCCCAAGCACGCCGATCAGCAAACCGCCCCATGCCCCGGGCCGCGAGCATCCCCAGTTGCCACGCACACTCGAAACGGCGAGCCAGGGACATGGCCATTGGTTCCACTAGCTCGAAACCCTCGGTGTGATTCCCTCAGCACCGGCTGGCCAAGCATCGAGAGGCATTCAGTTGCTTGACATGTCAAAATCCAGCTCGAATCCGGGGTGAACCTCTTGCTCTCCACCAAGCTGTGACAGCCAACGAGGCGAACCTTCGGGTACCTACAGTACATGGTTCTGTTTTACGCAGACTGGGTCAGCCCTAGCCAGGGTTTTGTCTACCGACCCCACGCGACGGTGGCCTCTTGTCGTGCATTCGGCATCGTCAAAGCTTCCGTCTCCTCATCAACCTACCAGTCAACCGCATACAGGGCTTGTTCGGGTTCCCGCGTTCAGGCAGAGGGATCTCTATCTTTCATCACCAACGCAAAACGTCTCCACGGCCTCATTCACCACTGCGCACCCTGTCCCATATTCGAGACTGCGCACCCAGGCTCCCTCGTCAAGCTTCATATTCCGGGCTCAAAGCTCAGGAACGGTCTAACGAGAATGCCCCGCACAGGACAGGGTGCAAGGTTCCATTACTACGGCACACTACGGGTACCGTTTTACTTGCATCGTTAGAGAGCTCACAAAAGAAAGCATCGATGCCTTCCATGCACCGGCGAAATTCTAGTGTGTGTTGATGCAAACATTGACCTTGGTCAAGCGGAGCAACATGCGACAGGCTCATCAAATATGAGCCGCACATACCACCCTGCCGATCAGGCCATAGAAGGCGGCGAGAACGACACTGCCATCCAGTAGACTAGCTTTGGCTTGCTAGCCTGACCGCGGCGGCGCTGCTTCTCCGACTTCAGACATATCGATTCTTGTGCAATGACCAACTAATACCTGAGCATTGGCCATCACAACGACATGGTTATCCACTGAAGACCACGCGAATACCCGCGGCGACCAGGGTACAGTCCCTTTGCCCCGATTCATATCATCTCGATGAGATTCGGCGTCTGCCAAGCATTCTATCAGAACCAGCGAACGAATTAAGCCTCATGAATCAGTATGCCCTCCCGAGCGCCGTTAGGTCTGCGCCAAGCACCATGATCTTCAGCTTGGACGTCATGGCAAACAACGAATGTTAGTGATCAAGTCTGAAAGCCAGCATCCGCAAGGTACTACCTTGTTACATTTTGCTGAGGCTTTCTTTATTCGTTTGGTTGCAGATTCGTCCTAGGACTTGTTGACAAATATCAACCCCACCTCTCCTGCAGTATTGTTTGTTCAGCTGGAAATAACCTAACGGCTGCTGACGCTGGCTTAAGAGAATGACGTGAGGTTTTGGCGCATCGGTGTTGAACGACGCCTAGGTCGGCTCGTCTATCGACCCAATGCTGAATCATTGGACCTCAGCAAGGCTGGTCACCATCGACGGCGTCGTGAACTAGTTTAGGGGCCACCATGATCGATGCGGACCTCGCTGATGAGCTCAACAGAAGCTTCCAATTTCTCTCGACCCTTGCTGGAAGGGTGTCAGTGTGGACACAGCTCGGCTTTTGCTGGCTCTTTATCTAGGGCCGAACTAGATTCAAGGCCGCGTGGTGTTCGCGACGGAGCCACCACGACCGGTAAGCCTCCTAGACATGGTGACAAACCCTTTAGGTACCTCGATGGCTTGCCATCCATTGCCGCACGCTTGTTGCGGCCTAGCAGAAACGAAGGGGCACAAACTTCCAGCCGAATCTCATATCATGCCAGACTCCCCACCTGGTTCCGAGAAGGGATCGGTGAGATTGGTGAATCACGCGAGTTGAGGTTATCCTGGACTGATGGAATGTGCCCACGTCGCCAGCCACAGCCGTGCAATGTCGATCAGAAGAAGTCGTCTCCGTACCACCTAGCGTGTCCCTCACCAGCCACTATTCGATGCCAAAAATGCAGTCGCCACGTGGAAAACATCAAACGTTCAACTTTAAACACTGTCACTTGCAGGAGAATTGATGCTCGAAAGCTCACGGACTTGGAGGAGAAGGGGCCAGCAACAGACCTGGTCGCATTTGCCCAGAAACAAGGCCCCCAGACGAGGGTTCGGGAATGCGGACTTGGCCCAAAATCCTTTGTTTGTCCTACTTCTCCTTACCGGATCGGGTCAGCGGCTTCAGGTCAAAGCGCTGTCCAGAGTTTCATCTAAGTCATTAGTGTACAAATTACAGTTCCCTGAGTTTCGCGCTTTATCGGCTACACGACGGTCTCTGAAGGGCTTCAGACCGAACCACCAAATGGTCTTATCCCACGCAGCCTGTCGGTTGCTTCGGCCTGCCGGCTTGGCTATTCGGGGTGCATAAGTGCACATGTGCACTGTGACTGACTCGACGACAACAGCCAAGTTTGCGACGGTGATGCGCCTATAGACTAGACTTGCGAACCCGAGGTAGTGTCGCTCGGACATTTCGTTCATCTCCTCTCGTAATTGATCATGCACTGTGAAATTCTGTTGATGCGGCTTGGGACACCAGCCCAAATCGGTATCATTTAGTCCCCGTTGAATCTTGCCAAGAGCTACCATATGCATTGGGGTTACGATTCTACGACGGTGAACTAGATCTGGGCTTCTAGTCTGGTGTTTACGAGGGGCGTGTAGGGCTGATTAGGTTACCTTTCACCTCTTCGACTTGGGGCAGATTGGCTCAAGAGTATCGTCTATTCACATGCTGTGGGTGAGCTAGGTGCTTGGGCTTTGACATAACCTCGGGATGATATACCTCCGATGAACAGTTGAGTCACTCTGGTAGCATCAACCCTCCCCTCGTCCCCTCGGCTATATAGTTCGCTACTACGATCTAGAAATTCATGACACTACATCGGATGCCGAGAAGTCAATCTAGCGTGGGACAATCCGCTCTCGATGTGTGTGTTTAGGGTAGCCAACTTTCAACTGGTGACACTTTCCGATGTCATCGGAGGTTCCGCAAGCTGGTTCGATTGGCACTGTCTGGTCGAAAACGAGGCATCTGGTGTGGCTCTTGAGATATTTGTAAGGATGTGTGTGCTATGCCGAGACTCATAATGTCGATTGCTGATGATGAGCCAACGCCCACCCTGTTGGTTGTTAATGCATGATCCAATCGATCGGTTTAGTATTTATCCGACGGACTGAATCACATGCGGTCGCTGCAACGCCTGCGATGTTGACGGATGTCTCAGAGTATCAGGATCAAGAACGCATGACAGAGGAGGTATAACTGAAGCAAAGGCAAGGTAACATGTCATGCAGTACCCAACACAGAATGTCGGAACGGAAGTCTTCTGCACCAGAGAAGTGCTAGTGCGTCCTTGCTATAACGAGAAATGTCCGGTGATTTATTTACCTACGGACCTGACACTGGGACACTATGCATGATAAAGATAGCAGACATGGAACAAGCTGTATCAACTTTGTTAATATGAAACGGAGGAATAAAACAGCCCTACGGACGCACAAGACTAGAAGCGCAAGCCTGCACATTGAAATGGGTTGTTTCCATTGAAATTTATATTGTGGATCAAGATTTTGTAGGTAGGAAGGACTATGCCGTGCCTGACAAGGATCGAGCAGGATCGAGCAGGATCGAGTAAAATCGAGCGGTCACAAGGAGCTTGCGGTTCCATTGAAACAATACTGTGCTGGTCCTTAAACAGACCAAGATTCCCGCCAAGCGAGTTATGTGACATGAAAGAAAACATCACCACGCAGTAGAGTAAACTAGGCTTCTCGTGACTTGTGATAATTTTCCCTAAATTACTTGCCCAATGCCCCCGGGTTCTTTCGACAGCGTGCTTGCCGTCCTCATGAGATGGTCCCACTAGCCACATCTAAACCCGGTCCTATCCGCACAAGCCACGCGGAGGAGCCAATCACAGACGCGAATGCTCCCGCAAATTTGCCTTTAGCTGCACGCGGTTTCTCCCTGTTGAGCCCACTCGCCACTCCTCCATGCGATCCATCTCGATCTACCTGCAACAGGAGCTCCCACAAGCTCGCCTCTCCCCTCGTCACTCCATGGCCATTTTTGATCCATCGTAAACAGTCCGCCCGGCATCACGAGAAGCAGCCGCCTCTTCCACATGCTGGTCCTCATCGTCCGCCACGACTCCTTTTCTCGCCATCGAGACCAGACGCGGCGCTGAGGGGCTATCAGATTCCTCCGAGGCCTGGGCGTTGGCCCAGACACAGGCAGTAGGATGACCGAGTCATCACCGCGGGCGGTACGGTTCTCGGGTACCGAGGATGATGCCCGCGCCGACAAGGCCTCGAGCCATCGACATGACACCCCGACCGAAGCAAACGGCGATCCCCATGCGACAGAACGACAGGATGAGCTGGGAACGTTGACGCGATACGCAGAGTCATCGGGCCACACCGGATCCTTGACCTCACTGCATCCTGGGACAGTCATCAACGGTGCTCCTAAAGCACAGCGAAGCAGTACTGGTGATGATGCCGCATATACGAACGGCGCCTGGCCACAACGGCCGCTTGGCCCGGCGAGGACTCCCTCGAACACATACAATCCCGCAACATCAAGGAAGCCTGGCCATCCCCAAGCGACACCATCATTTACCGAATCCATCCGATCATCGTCCAAAACACGTCCACGACCGAGCGAGAGCAGGTTTCGTGCACAGGAACGGGCATATGTCCAGAAACTGAGGCAAGATTACGGTGGTGGATACTTTACATCCTACTCGGGCATGAATGGGAATGATTCGGACTCGGAAGGGGAAACCCCTTCATCAGAGGGTCCGTACGACGATCGATTCGACCAAGAGACCATCATGTTTTACGGCAATGACAACCTTCAGCCTACAGACGAAGACTTGAAAGACGCAGAAAACCGCGAGAGGCTCGAGTGGCATGGCATGCTGGAGGCTGTTCTGACGGGAGATGTAGTGCGGCAAGAGAAGAAACGACTGATCGGCTCCTCCGACCAACAAGCCGGCAAAACTGCCCACAAAACTGAACTATGGCTGGGCATTCGTTCCAAGGTCTGCGGAAGACATATCCCCGTACAGAGACGTATGCTTGAGGAAGCTCGATCCACTCTGGATCGGACCCTGGATGAGATCGTCAATTTTCAAGTCAAGGGCGAGAGCGAGGCGGGAAAACCGCCATACGAGCAAGTCAAGGACATGGTAAAGAAGATCGAGAAATGCGAGAACCTATATCCCTCCTGGTCTTCTCTTGCTGCAGAGCACAAGGTTGCGGACTCGCCTGCGTTCAAAGAAGCCCACGACGCAATCATTTCGTGGTACAACACGAACGAGATGATCAATACCGAACTGTCTATCCTAAAGAAATGGGTTGGAAATGAGGAGCTAGATTTCACACGAACCAAGCAGCGGTCTCCCGCTGTTAACGGCATCAGCAGCGATGAAACCTCCTTTCTTGACCGGCTGATGAAGGAAGACGGCCTGCAATCACTGTACAACGACGACGACGGAAACTTGGAAAAAGGCATGCTTGTTCCGATTTCCGCTGTCATCAACAAGGCCAAGGACACCCTTATCAGGAACTCTGCACCCTTCCGAAAACGTCACCTGCCCCCCTATCTGGAAGAACTCCTCACACTTATCAGCTTTCCATCTCGCCTTATCGAAGAGATTACTCGAATGCGTTTGGCTTATGCTAGGAGAGTTAAGGAATCTGCTCAGCAAAACCCCCTGATGCAAGACCAGATGATATCCCAGTTCCAACTGCTCCTCAAATTCGCCATCCGAATTAAGCTGGAGTGCACTTCTATCGCGAATCCAGAACCTGGATGGGATCTGCCCCCTTGCATTGATGAGTCCTTCGATCAAGTTGTCCTGGAAGCCCTGAAATACTATTTCAAGATGCTGAACTGGAAATTGAGCGGGAACAAAAACACATTCAAGGAAGCGGAACTCCTATTTCAGGAGTGGGACTTTGCCAATGAGATTGGAAGCCACCTGCAACGCGGCCATATCGAGGTCGCAGAGCAGTTTAGTTCGCTGACATTCAAGGCGCTGAACAGACTGAGCCAGACGTTCGAGAAGGAGCTGCAGGCGAAGCCCAAGGAGACGGCAGCGGAGATGAGCAAGCGTTATAAGGCCTGTCTCGACTCGGTGCGAGTTCGTCAACGGATGCTTCAACGGTTTACCCGAATGCTGAGCGACAACTACGAACATGCATCGGACTACAGCATCTCATTCCCTCCCGAGACTATGCACAAGTTCTATGACCAGCTAGTTGCCTCTGGCCACTTTCAAGTTGACACGGGTACTCTGGAACAAGACAATACCTATGTCATCGCATCCCCTGAGCTACGGGAGAGACTTGAGGATGTTCAAGTAATGATGGCCATAACTTCCAAGGATCAATTCCCTGACGAGTTAGGAGAGCAGTACCTACTCATTCTCCGACCAGAGGACCCGCTCAATTGGCTAGGCGAGGTGATCTCTGTGCCACTGCGTGATCAAAATATTGACCTGAAACGAGGTCATATTCGACTCTGTGCTTCGAGCCCTCAGACGCTGCATAATGCGCGCAGGGCGTTCCTTGATGCTGTGGATATGCACGTGGATCTCGTGCAGGAATCGAGGTCCAACATTCATAAAGTCAACACAAGGCTGACTGAACTCAGGAGAGTGGCATACAAGCTGTCCAATACGTTTATGGATAGTGTGGAGATTATCAGAAAGCAAGCCCGAGGCAAAGACTGCCAGGAGCTCATCCAGACATGTTTTGTGTTCGCCACAGAATTTGGTCAACGTTCGTTACTCTACATGGACAGCAACAGACGGCAGATGAACAATATCAAGCTGACGAAACTTGCACTGGACTGGGTAAGCTTTATATGCGACGACTGCATTGCGTCTGATCGAAAGACGTTCCGATGGGCGGTGCTTGCGCTGGAGTTTGCCATGGGCATGACTCGAGGACGTCACATCTTGGCCCTTGGAGAAGACGAGTACGCCAAGCTCCGTTCCAAGGTTGCAGGGTGTATGTCCCTGCTTATTTCCCATTTCGATATCATGGGTGCTAGGTCGAATCTGGCGGCTCAGGCTGAAAAGGAACGTATCGAGGCCCTGGTCGGGCAGTTCCGCAAGCTTGACAAGAACAGAATGTTGAACGATGAGGAGTCTTCCCGGTGCATTACGGAGCAACGAATGGAGGAACTTGAGAGAGTGGACGAATATCGACGCGAAAAGGTGGCAGAGAGGCAGGGAGTCGGACGGGTGCTGGAAGGCAACAACGAAGTTGACCGATCGCTGGCATATCTCTCATCGTCGGCCACCAATGTCACTATGCGCTGGCAACAAGGCCAGTTTGTGGGAGGCGGTACCTTTGGCAATGTCTACGCGGCTATGAACCTAGACACGGGCCATCTGATGGCGGTCAAGGAAATTCGACTCCAGGATCCCAAGCTCATCCCAACAATCGCCGAGCAAATCCGAGAGGAGATGGGGGTGCTTGAAGTCTTGGACCATCCGAACGTGGTGTCATATTATGGTATTGAAGTCCACCGAGACCGAGTGTATATTTTCATGGAGTTTTGCTCGGGAGGATCTCTGGCGAACCTGCTGGAGCACGGACGGATTGAAGACGAGCAAGTCATCATGGTTTATGCTCTCCAACTACTCGAGGGTCTCGTTTATCTTCACGAGAGCGGGATCGCCCACCGAGACATCAAGCCCGAAAGTAAGTGTTATATGCCTAATTTCTCGGCGAGGTACGAAATCTAATCGCGGAACAGACATCCTCCTGGACCATAATGGTATCATCAAGTATGTGGACTTTGGTGCAGCCAAAGTGATTGCTCGACAAGGCCGCACGCTTGCTGCAGACATGAACAAGTCGATGCCGAACCGATCCATGACGGGAACCCCCATGTACATGTCGCCAGAGGTGATCAAGGGAGAGAACCCCGGTAAGCCTGGGGCTGTCGACATCTGGTCCCTCGGCTGCGTCATTCTGGAGATGGCTACTGGTAGGAGACCATGGGCGCAGCTGGACAACGAGTGGGCGATTATGTACAACATTGCCCAGGGCAATCCGCCCCAGCTGCCTCCCCCTGATCAGCTCAGCCCACAGGGAATCGACTTTTTGAAGAAATGTTTCTCGCGAGATCCTCGAAACCGATCGTCGGCGGTTGAGCTCTTGCAGCATGAATGGATCAACTTGATCCGAAGCCAGGTTGTTGAGCCGGCCACACCAAGCGACACGAGCGGCTCGGCTCAGTCAACACCGACCGTCAGCTCGACTTCCAGCAGACTCGGAGCGACCGACGGATTCTACTAGCCGTTGAAATCCATGAGCGCCTCCTGAATGGTAGGACTAGGGATGGAGCTGTGTTGGTAAAGAGCAGGTAAATAGGGAGAGGTTAGGTTCTAGGGATCGTTCAAGCACTAGTTACAACAGCTCGCTGAGCCAAGTTGCATGGGCGATGAGTTTGGAGTTTTGAGCTGCTCGTTGTACGTATTTGTAATGAGATTGATTGGCTGCCGTTGGGATTGGGGGAAAATGGGTGTATGATGGTTCATGAAGCAACAAGATGGAGACCAGTGGAAACGAGTAGATACAAGATACCATTAATAATGCATATGGACTCCAGGCAGTGTGTGTCCCTGGCTGGAATGAAGGATGCTGATATATAGTTAATTCACGATTATGAGGGCGCCCTGTCATTCCAACCACCGTAAGCAGTTCCGTTGTCATGGGCGGCCCAGGGGCCGTAGGCTATCTCGGCGGCTAGCCCCGCAGTCACGGAAGCGCCCGATGCCGATATATCACTGATAAAGGGCCCGCAGTACGGGGACACGGGACCTTGTATGTCTAGGTAACACATAACTAGGTGTTTCCCCCCTCCTCTTCTCTTCGTCAACCACCCACAAACAGCGTTTGATAGTAGATTTCAATGGAAGCCCCAGAGAGCATTTCTAGACACGACGCCGCCAAGACGGCCGAGGCCTGCGCGGCACACGGGCTCACGCCTGAAGAGTTCGCAGAGCTCCGGCAGCGCGCGGCGGCGGCCAAGGAGACGGCATACTGCCCGTACAGCCGGTTCCGGGTCGGGGCGACGGTGCTCTCGAGCTCGGGCGAGTTCATCAGCGGCGCAAACGTGGAGAATGCGTCGTACCCCGTGGGGACATGCGCCGAGCGCGTCGCCCTGGGGACGGCCGTCGTGGGCGGGCACAGCGCGTTCCGGGCCATCGCCGTCGCGACGGATATTGCGCCGCCGGCGAGCCCCTGCGGCATGTGTAGGCAGTTGTGAGTTGGACTGTTCGGGGGGTGAGGTGGGGATTTGCTGACGAGGTGAGTTGTTGGTGATGTAGTATCCGAGAGTTCTTTACGCTGGACGCGCCCATCATCATGTTTGACAAGAATGAGGATTTTGTCATTGTGAAGCTTCGCCAGGTCAGTCTCAGTTCCTTACCCTCACATGTTTGATCCAAGCTGGAGACTCATTCGTCATGATGCACAGCTTCTCCCAATGTCGTTTGGACCAGACCAGCTTCCACCACCTGAGGCACTAGGCACGAAGTAGATGAGAACGAGGATTGAATTTACATTGCCCCCTTTCGAAGGGAAGGGGCCAAGTTGGCTTATTTGCCCATACTCGCCGCAACGCACTCGACTCCATGTGACGGTGTTCAAGCACATGCATCAACGGAGGCCATTCTGCGGCCTGCTTCGATGGATGGTTGGTTAGATCGCATGACAGGTTAGCATGTTGTTGGGTTACATTCGCTGCACTGAAGTATCCAAAGGATGCTTGGAGGGCGATCCTAGGCGAGGGGATGGGTCCGGAGATTTCAGCAGGCTCCAATAGGCTGGCATGCTAGAGAGATGGTTGCTTAACCTTACTTTGACGACAAGTTTGAAGAGTCAAGTAGGCCGAGTTTCATGTTCACTGTTGGAGCGTCTTGAGAAATGAGAGCACCGCATGCATGCTACGCGAGGTGTCAAGCTTGACACATGATTATTGTGACTTCATTGACGTGCTGGGTATGGAGTTGTAGGATTTGCCTTCCTGGACAATAAGTGCAACCCTAAAGAGAGAGCCCCACGAAAGGATCGTATGATTCGTTCTTGACCAGGATGTGAATGCCAAGGTGAATTCCACCGTGTAGGAAGGCACTTTTGGGGCTTTGTTGGGTCAATGTTTTATGACACGACTCGTAGGATTCCGTATCATGATATTGTTAACATGCTCTAGTTGGCAGATATCTTGGCAATTCACAACAGGCAGCTTCCATTTGGTCACTGATGGGCTTGCCTTTAGCGAGCAAATCATGCCCCCAATGCTAGTCCTAGATTTGCATCGTAGGGGATGTTCAATTGTTCCCCATCAGGTCCGGAAATAAGAAGGAAGGTACGGAGAAGCACGGTCCGTAAGGCAAGGAACCAAAGGGTGTACAGCCAACTTTATTTCTACTTCTGCTCCTCTTCTCAGCAACCTCACTCCCATCCGCGAGAGAACACCCAAAATACTGTACCCCATCTTCCCCAAGGCCCAAGACCCCAGTCGGAACCGCCCCGGCCGTGATTGCCCACTCACAAGCTTTGTCTCTGGTCGATTGATTCCCTTCTGGGTTTATCTGCTGACTCTCCAAACCACAGACTCCCACGAAGTCCTGATGGGACCTCACATCACATCTACATATATGTACAGCGCCACGGCACTTGGTCATCTATTGCGAAATGCGCACTAATCAGCTGCGCCTGATTCGGTCCGAGGCCGTTGCTAAATGGGCGTTTTACTTGTTGCCGCCCGGTGCGTTTGTACCAACTAACAGATCGGCGTTGCTTTCGACCGGCATCAGGTATCTACGTAACGTACACATATGTACAAGGCACAACAATCACACCCGCACATCTTGGCATTGCTTCCAAGGTTCCTGAGAGGTGCCCAGCTATGACAGAAGGCTCTACTCTGCAACCTGTAATCTTGCCCAGAGTTCCTTTCTTGCGCGCCTATGGTAACTCACGCTGGTAGCTGATCCAGCCTTGGCGCCGCCTTGGAAAATCACGACTTCCCCGGCCGAAACCTAATCAATCTGAGATCTCCAGAGCTGTTGACTTTGAGCGGGTCCAAGCTTCACGAATCATCAGTATCATGCCCCTCTCCATGGCCCATCTTGAGCGGGTCAATACAACCCGATGACTTGGGGGAACAAGGACTGACCTTGGTCCATTCTTGATCCGTAAGCCCCAGACAAGGGCCACGCCTTGAAGCATATATCCCGAGCTTGCCCATTGCGAGGTCGTTCCGCTCTTTGTCGCACATTACCACTCAGATCCGTTTAGGTGGACAAACCTATATCTAGGGAACTCGTTCACAATGGCGAAACTTCCAAAGATTAGTATGTTCTGCACCAGGGATGCTCCATCTCTAGACATGCTCGACTAAACGTCTGATTTCAGCAAACACCTACTTCGTGGCCCTCGTGGCCACCGTTGGTGGCATGCTCTTCGGCTTCGATATCTCGTCCATCGCTGCCATCGTCATCCGACCACAATACATCGAGTACTTCGATAATCCGAGCGGTGTTAGGCAGGGTGCTATCGGTTCTGCCCTCGCTGCTGGCTCTGTGCTTGGCAGTCTGATTGCTGGTCCTATCTCCGATAAATGGGGTCGCCGTGACAGGTAAAGGCCTGTTTCCTGGATGAACTCATATAACGTGTTGCTGACGTGGCCTTCCAGTATTATGTTCGCCTGCCTTTGGTGGCTTGTGGGAACCGCCATCCAGGTAGCTGTCAATGGATTCGGTATGCTCGTTGCTGGCCGATTCCTGAACGGTGTCTGTGTTGGCATTACCTCTTCCCAAGTTCCTGTCTATCTTGCCGAGATCGCTAAGCGAGAATGTCTTGACTATGTTCCCTACTGTGAGACTTTCATGTTAACATAGATAGGAACGCCGTGGACGTATCATCATCATTCAGCAGCTGGCTATTGAATGGGGAATCCTTATCATGCACGTCGATTCCATTTACCAAGGCGAGACCTGCTGCTGACATTCTCAGGTACTTCATTGGCTATGGCTGCGGTTTCATTCCCGGAACTGCTTCGTTCAGAACCGCATGGGGGACTCAGTTCATCCCTTGCGTCGCTTTGATGATCGGACTTCCCTTCCTCCCCCGTTCTCCCCGCTGGCTGGCCAAAGTTGGCCGTGAAGAGGAGGCGGTCCAGACGCTGGCTGACATCCAAGCTGGTGGCGATCGGACTGATGCCCTTGTCATTGCTGAATGGCGAGAGATTTCCGAGACTCTGTTAGCCGAACGTGAGGCTGGCGGCGGCTGGCGCAAGTTTTTCAAGAACGGCATGTGGAAGCGAACAATGGCTGGACTTTCGGTACAAGCCTGGCAGCAGATGTCCGGGGCTAATGTCATTGTTTGTAAGTTACAGGCCATTGTCTTGTCATATGAAAGAAACACGGCCATCTCGTCTCTGCTGAGAGATCTAGTCAAGCTTCCTTCCCGCTTCCTTGTGTCTTCCAGATCCCCACTTTTCCGCTCCCGCTCCGGCCCCACCGGGCCCCACTACCATATCCGTCCTGCTCGGATAGCTAGCCTAGCCAGCACCGATCACTATTACCATCGATAGAAGACTGGTTGTAAGACATCAACTCACATGATTCTTTAGACTACATGACCTACGTGTTCCAGATGGCCAACCTTCAAGGCAACATCAATCTCATCGCGTCTGGTATCCAATATGCACTCTTCATCGTCTTTACTTCGATCATGTTCCCCTTCATCGACAAGACAGGACGACGCACCCTTCTCGTATGGGGCTCAATTGGCATGGCTATCTGCCATTTTGTTGTCGCTGGCATGCTTGGGGGCTACTCGGTACCTGTCCCCGAAGGTGTTGACGGCAACGCCAACGTCGTTATGAGGGTCACTGGTTCGCCTGCCTACACCGTTATCGCCTTTAGCTACCTCCTTATCATCGTCTACGCTCTTACTCTTGCCCCCGTGGCTTGGATTTACGCGGCCGAGGTTTGGTCTACCGGCACCCGAGCGACGGGCATGGCCATGGCTGCTGAAGCTAACTGGCTCTTCAACTTTGCCCTTGGCATGTAAGTAAATCTCATTCGAGACAAATATGGCGATCCTGACATATCGCCACGCAGGTTCACGCCCCCAGGCTTCAAGAACATCCAATACAAGATCTTTGTTATCTTTGGCGTCCTGTGCATCGGATCTGCGATCCAGGCCTTCTTTACGTGAGTAGAGATGAGACACCTAGCCCTGTTATCGGGCGTATTGGTATGTAGATCGGCTGGCTGACTACAAAAACAGATATCCCGAGACATGCGGCAAGACCATCGAAGAAGTGGAGGAGCTGTTCAAGAAGGGAGCGCTCCCGGCGTGGAAGACCAAGAAGGGAGACTCGCGTCTGGTGGCCCAGGTGGAGGCCGTGCAGGAAGCCAAGGCCCACGGCAAGCTGGACGAGGTTCTAGCCGACACGCACATGCCAGGCGCCATTGGAGAGAAGGGGGTTAACGACCCTGCCGGGCGTGTCGACTAGATGCGCAGCTTTTATGGGGGAGGCTTGGTGCTGTTCAGAAAACACGGAACTAGGTGCATATATCTTGTGCCATAGCAAGCCTAAACTTAATCTGTAGCTGTGGCAGCTTCAAACTCCCAGCTATTTTGGGCCGTGGAAGGAGCCTGGAGATACTAGATAGGATTCGTCGAGTTGAAACATTGGTGAGTAGAACCATGGAAACTTTGTCTGAGGAATCATCCGAGGTGAAGCTGTCGGCGCCCTCGAAGGTAAGCCTGTCTGTACTGAGTAAAGCTTCCGAGGTGCATTGGAGGTATTTCCTGATCGGTCATTGGGTGAGCTTAATTCGACCTATGAGCTGGTAACTACTTGTGTGTAGAAGAAGACTCGTGTTGGGCAAGGGATACATGAATGCTCATTGGTAGCCAAAGGAACCAAAAGAGCCCATAACAGCCAGTTGACCGAGACGATAAAGTCTATTGAAAACGACAGTCTGGAACACAACCGGCTGAAGGGAAGCAACGCCGATGTTCGAATGAGGGGGTAGCAATGACAACCCTCCCAGAAGAGGCGTCGATAGACAGGTCATATTCTGGGTGCTTGTGCCCAAAAAAAGACTCAAATCACGAGCATTGAGCAATATGATCTATAGTCTGACGTCTTTATCGAGATGGACTGTTTCGGGTGAGAACAGCGTGTCGGGTCGCCAAGTGTCGCAGTCGGATAATAAACGTATGAGAGTAAGATACGAGGGGCTGAGGAGATGCCCGCCAGAGCCTCCAGCTGGCGGGAGCTAAAAATGGAAACTGTCGTGCAGTAGCTAGCGCAGGGTCCTGGAGAGGGAGGGACCGAGGTTGGAGAGGAAAGTCCGGGGTTCGTTCATTTAGGCTGAGATTGAGTATTGCTGGTTGAAGAGGCTTGGAAAAACTAGTCCAAGTTGTCCAAAGACTCAAGTCATCGTGAACTCATCGCTGGTGAATGATGTCTTCACACAAGGCAAAAAGAGCCAATACGAGACTCGTTCACATCGGTTCAACCTGTAACCATGTGAGACGTCATTACAGACATTCCTTCGCGTGGTCGAAGCGTGGATGCGCCCGGCGCTGCCCAATGAGCTGGGCGCATCCCTCCCTCAGCCCTGGGGGCCCCTTGGAGGAGGGTCGCAAGGGTCACAGCTTTCAGGGGTGGAGAGAGATGGGGTGGTCTAGAAGCCAGGCCAGTCAGAGGGCGTCAAGCGTTTAAACCGCGAGACTCTGTGACTGACTCGGGCCCGCGGGGCTAGAATTGGTGGCTGCTTGCTTTTCCTTTTCGATTCAGAACATTGCGAGGAGCGCTAAAACATGTCATCAGAGTCAGGTTGCACGGGGAGGCGTTGCTGCTGCAACTTTTTCGCCATTTGGCCACTGCATGAATAAGGATAAGGATGCATGCCCGGGGTGGATGGCTTACTCAGGGCACTACCGACGCATGCTCCACCGGCCGCTCCATTAGATGTTCATGCTCATGCTTGCGTGCCTTTCTTTGTTGTGCTGCAGATTCAGGTTCGCAGAGTCATTCATTGGAAGCCGAGGTGAGCTATTTGCGGGCTTTTTTTGAGTTCCATTGACCAAGGTGGTCAATGAAGGGAGCACTCATTCAAGGCTTCCACTCACTCTCTCGCAAAAAGCCCAGGCCATGTCCAGGTCCGGCCCTTCGGTCTCCCCCGTAGATGGGCTCCACGAGCCCCTAAAAACCCGGGCATTCGGCAATGGGTAGCCCAGGGGATCCCTTTCGGAGATTTGGAAGAGTTGAAAAAAGGGAGAGAATAAAGGGCACGGTGTTGAACAAGGCACGTTCTAGGCTATACGAACGAACGAGCCCTCCCGCAATCCAGTCTCCAAGCCGGTGCCAAGCTACTGGGAACGTACCTCGACTAGAACCGAACGGAGCGAGTTGACCTGGGGATTGGCAAAACGTGGAAAGACATGTTCTGGAAGGGCGGCGTTGACAAGGCGCCGGTCGGTGGTGATATGCCCGGTACCCTCGTCCGTATCCGTAGCGCCGGCGATCATTGGGGTCCTTTTCATTTTGATGTTCGCTCCGGCTGAGTTTAGGCTGTTGGGCAACCCCTCATGCTCATAACAAGTGTTTTATAGAGTTGCGACTGTAGTTGTCGACAGGAGATAGTCCGGAGACGATAGTCAGGTACCTACCTACTATGGTAGATTAGCCCTCAAAGTTGAGCCTGCGAATCATATGCCACGCAGCTATTGACCATTGTTTGTTGATGCGGGAACGGGCAACTCAAACGGAATGTGACAATGTCTCTTGGGACCTAGTGACGGCGATCAAGGCAATGCCGACAGGACGGTTGGCCCCCGCGCGTTAATATGAGCAGTTAACAGCAGGGGCATGTTTGTTTTTGCTGCTGCGTTTGCCAGTGCCTGACGACGCGGCCAGGGAATATTGCAGCGCCCGGTGTCTGGTATGCAACTCGACTCGCGAGGGCGGTGGCGCAGATGGATGTTTTTTTTTTCGTTTGGAGCAGTACGAACTGACGAATTGTTTTTGCCGCCGCTGGCTTGTTCGTCAGGCCAGGTCGTGACGACTGAGAGTGAGAGGGAACCCACTGGCCCGGCCACCCGCCGCTAAAAAGTCCCTAGTGGGCTCGTCGCACGTTCCCCCAGGTCCCTAGCTACCCTCCCCCAGTGGCTTGCTCCCCCCCTCCCCTCCCTGACAGTCACATCCGGCACCACGCGCCCAGTGTCACTCGCGCTTGTCACTCAGCACACTCACCTCACTCTTCGCTCGCTCTCACTTGCCCATCACTTCCCGCTCACCTCTTTCCCGCTTCCATTCTTGAGCCTCTCTCAAATCTCCATCACTTTTCTGCTCTAACGCCTCACGAAGCGCCGCCGCCGCCTCTTTTTCCTCCTCCTCCTTTCTTCTTCCTCCCTCCACCAACACCTCGTCCTCTTCTTCTACCTCGCCTCCCGCCGCTGTTCTCGAAAGGGTTCCTCCGTCGCCTTCAGTGTAGCTACTTAAACTCTCCGCACGTCGAGAACCGCCATTTCGAACCACGTTCTGAACTCTCCTCCCCCGCCTTTCCACCGCCCTGCATCAATCTCGCAACCTCGAGCTCTTGAGCTTGTTTGGCTTTGAAATCTCATTCTTGCTCCAAATTCTCGAAGCTCTGCGGCGCCTCTCACCGACAGCTCCCGAGGTATCGACCTGCCCCCGGTTGACGTAGCTCCCCCAGAGACCGCCTCTTGTGATCACCGCTGCACCGGCAAACAGCACACGCGCCTGGCACCATCGCCCGCCGCTCCGAAATCCGACCAGACCTCGGCCGACACATGCCGCCGTTGACGCCCTGACGACAGCGGTTGGTCCCCAAGTTCCATCCGTCACCTCCATCCATCGATTACCAATCCTCGACATGGAGCCTGTTCCCGAGACGGAGCGGATGGAGGAGTTCCGACCTGCTCCCGTCTCGTCGCCCCCGTCTGCCTCGCCGGCTATGCCCTCGCTGCGAATTCAGAATCCAAACTCCGTCTCAAACCTCAACATTGACCTCCCCCGGAAGCCGCCCAACCTGAGACGCAGCACCGACCCCAGTCCGACTTCGCCAGCTTCTCCCTCCTGGTCCGCCTCGACCTTCATCCCATACCGCCCACGCACCACATCGCCCCTCTCGGGTGCCCATTCTCGATCCCGCTCCACCAACAGCTTGGCGCCCCCCATGTCTCGCACTCAATCCATGCCTGGTGTTAGCGGTTCTGGGCATATCCTCTTCTCGCCCCAACGTCGCCCCGCCAGTCCATCAGGATCTCCTAGCCGAGTCCGAATCCCTCGAAAGCCCGCCGATGAAGCTTTCCCTCCCATTTCTCCCGTCCGAACTTCGGTCCTGGAGCCCGAGCGGAGACACGGTGAGCGACGAAGCAGCTCTCCTATCATGGGCGTTTCCACCAGCACTCCCGCTCGACTTCGCCGACCTTCTTCTCCTCTCCGGACAATTGCATCTTCGAGCACTGGCTCCCTGGGAAACTTTCCCTCTACTCCATCCTCTTCAATCTCGTCTGCTTCCTCCTACAGAAGCTATGATGCCCTTTCGGGAAGCTATGGCACGACCTACTCTTCAATCCCATCAACACCGACATCCACTCGATCACGAAGCCCCAGCATCTCCAGCTTGGAGACCATTCCTGACACGCCCGATGCCGAGGAGGCGGCGCTAGAGGCAGAGCGAATTGCCCAGCTCAAGGCTGCCGCAGATGCCGCCGACGGCAACGACTCGTCCGACTCAAAGGGGAAGGATGGGCAACTCCGAGGGCGCACGATGGGATTCGGGTCCAGGGATAAGCGAAAGCGCTGGAGCGTTTGTGGTGCTGAGCGGAGAGGAGATCTCGATCTGGAGACGATCTGGGAAGATTGATTGGTGGGCGCGGATACAAAGGTTGGACCATTGACGAGATAGCTCGGAATAGGCCGTGACAGCTCGCACATGACGAGACTGGGCCTCACAGAGCAGCGACGTTGTACCAGACACGATTGCATCACGGACGGCGGATTGTTCATGATTTTTGGGGGGCATAAGCATATGGTCTTTTTTTTCCTTCTCGTTTCTACTTTTGCAAAGGGCACGACGGCGATTGCGTGGCCCTCTTGATACCCATTCCTGCACATCTGCATATCTCAACAGGAGAACTACGACACAGCCGCGGCAGACGCCAATTGACTTGGGTGTGCCGCCGCAGACTTGTACTTTACGGCGAATCACATGACTCGGACTGGACTGGACTGGGCTCGGAATCGGACGCGGACTCTCTCCCTCTCTATCTTCACTTCACAACTTGCTGTTGGTGGGACGGATGATTGATTGCTGGCGAGGAGCGCGTGGGATTAATCGCCCTTGGCGTTGAACCAGAGACATAGCGTCAGATAGAGCCAAGTATGAATGCACAATGCCTCTTCATGACGGGCCTGATGATCAATAGAAACTCTAAAGTGTCTTTGTTCCCCCTTGTGAAGTCAAAAACTATTACCTTTACCGCCCTTTGTCGGTTGTGCTCCCTGGATAAATAATGCGCCCCGCCATCACCGCCCTTGGCCAAGGCCTTGTCCTCCACCTATCCAGGCAGTGGGACCAAACCAGGTCCGCCGTAGACCAGGTAAAGTATTATGGCAAAATAAATCGATACAATAGGTAGTCCTAAACTAGTCAAATGCATTTCTTTACTTGCAGTTAATTTTTGTTGCTCCTTTCCTCCTTCCCTTGATAAGCGCCTTATCGCCAAGTATTGTTTCGGCCCCCGCCATCATCCCAAGGACATCCCCTCTCTCCCTCTCGACCAACATCGCCCTTTCAATCTTCAATATTTCGTCCCTTGACATTGAAAATTGGTTGCGTTGCAGCTGCCCTCGATAAGATGAAGATTTACTTAAAGAACCGCGGGATGCGTCCCAGAAAAAGGATTCTCATCACCAGCAGACTCAGCATCTCTTCCCTACAGCCTCCATCTCTTGGCTGCTCCTCTACTACTTCATTTGATAGACCATCTGCAGTATGCTTTTGCAAACGCTCGTTGGCGCCGTTAGCCTTTTTGGCACGGCTGTCGAAGCTGCTCCTCGGGGCTTTGGATTTGGCAAGGTATGTTGGGCTTTGATCGCTTCAAAGGATTCTTCTAACGGATAATGCAGCTTCGGCGAGATGGTCGATACAGTTATGGCAACATGTACAAAGAGCCCGACGTCTACACTCCGGTAGCCGCCTATACTCCTCCAGACACAAACACCAAGCTTGCAGGTTACTATCCTCTGCCCAAAAACACATCCACATCGGCCATCAACATCAAGACTCTTGAGCCGGCAATCCAGTGTCCCACCAACGGTGTCTATGTCTCTACCAAGACCGTTGATGTAACCATTACTGTCACCGCATCCCCCAACGTAGCCTATGTACCGGTTTACAACGACTACACCAAGACCCTCACTGTGAACGGCACCATCTACGTGCCGGGAGGCAAGCACGTCTATACGCAGCCCTATGAAGTTGAGACCAGAGATGCGTACCCGGAGCCCGAGGCCACTGGGAACTATCCTGTGAACTCCAACTACCTCCCGCCTCACAATACCAAGGCTCCTGACGGGACTGATGGCTATCCTTACATGAACTCGACTATCGCCGCTTCATTCACGACACCTATCGATAAGCACGCTTACGAGACGGACTATCAGTATCCTAACCAGACTGCTGTGTACAACACCCCCAGCGGCTACAAATCTGCCGCTCCTGTTTACACCAAGCCTGTTTATCCTGGTTCTGAAAACTCCTCGATTGTGGCCCCGGTCTACACAAAGCCAGTTTACCCCCATCCTTCTGGAAACTCGTCTGCCCTGCCTCCTATCTTTACGCCACCCGCTTATCCTTCGGTCCATACTCCTCCTGCTTACACCAAGGCCGTGTACACGCCGCCCATTCTTCCTGGCAACTCTTCTGTTATCGATCTTCCAGTTTATACCAAGCCAGCCCAGAAAACACCCATCTACACCAAGCCCGCGTACTCGGACCCTGCTACTCCCAGCAACTCTTCGATTGTGGCTCCTGTCTTTACGCCGCCATCTTACACGAAGCCGGTCTACAGTGAACCTGCGAACTCTTCAATTGTGGCTCCGGTCAACACGAAGGGTGTTGATACACCCATCTACACACCTCCTGCTTATACTAAGCCTGTCTACTCTGACCCTGAGGCATCTAGCAACTCCAGCGACTTCCTTCCCGTCTATACGAAGCCTGTCAAGACACCCATCTATACGCCCCCTTTTAACACCAAGGTCCCTTTCCCTAGCGAGTCTTCAGAGTCTGCAGAATTGCCTTTCACTTCTGCCGCTGCCAACTCGACAGTTGCTCCTGTGATTCCTGTCTACCCCGAACGGACCCCCGTTGCTTCAACCTCCCAGAATGATGCCGTCTCTGCATCGGTAACTCAGACTCCCTCCGGCACAACAGCTAATCTCGACTGTGATACCGAGACCCTTAGCACTCCCGCAACCAGCATCTACGAGACTCCTTCTCTGGCTCGTACGCCCGCCGCCGCTTCAACCACCGAGACTTGCGTCATTGACTCCTCCATGGCTCCCATCGCGACATCTTATCAAAACACCACAGCAACTACCATGTACTCTGCACCCACAGAGACCAGCTATGATAATAACCTCCAAAATAGAGCTCCTAAGAGGGACAGTGCTTACTGCGGTGTCAACGGTGAGGCCGCAGGACTCAACTTCCTCGCCGAGTTTAGTGAGAACAAGAACGGTGTGGCCGTTACTCTTGAAGGCTGCTACCAATTCTGCGAGGTAAGTCCTATCCCTTTTACTACTGATTCACGAATCACTAACATCTCCTTTAGGGCAACATACCCTCCACCCGCGGCTGCCAGGCCTACCGCTTCTACCAAGTAAACGGCTCTCCCCGCTGCGCCCTCTACCGCGCATCCGTATCCGCATCTGTCAGCAACCTCGACGTCTCGGTGGAATCTCGCTGGTACGACCTCACCTGCGGGTCGCCCACTACAGGCACTACACCCAATGACCAAAGTCAGTCTGGCGGATTGTCAGCGGCTCTCAAGATTGCTCTTGGTCTAGGAAACTAGAATTTCCTCGGATGACATGGTTCATTTGTATAGCTTCTTTGGATCTGGAGTTTGGGTGGTTCAATTTAATACCTAATTTGGGAACGGAGGGGGAGTGGCATTCATGGGTCATGATACAGAGCAGTTCCTGTGGAGATATTGACGGGAGAAGAGCATTCATGTGTTTATGTGTATTCCTTGTCCACGATGGAACAGTTTAATATGCAATTTTCTTTAGTTACAGCTCAAATGAAAAGCATTAGATGGTTCAAGACTCTTTTCTTCCTCCTTTTGGGTGTAATGGCAACATTAGGCACTCCTATCGTAGGTATCATCAGTCACATTGGGCACTAAGAGTGCGGTATTATTAGTCAAATTAGGTGTCTCAATTGTAGGTATCTTAGTTCCTACCGCGTCTCTAAACCCTTCCGTTGGGATCTCCTTTCTCTAGCATCAGATTAAGTTCCATGGCAGCATCAATGATGCGTTTTAAGACTTAGCAATGCGAACTGCTGTAATCTCCCCATTGAAATAAGCCATTATGTCGTCGAAGACGTTCTCAATGGCTGTGACATAACTATAGGTATTGTCGGCATTCCGAGGCTTTTGTCCCGTAAACACAAGGCCCATCACGCCCCCTTCCGCGTCAAATACAACTGAGCCCGAATCGCCAAAGGTGGAGAACAGCCTGCCATTATGTCCAAGGAAGGCAACTTCTTCTGAATCGCCCAAGTTCATGTGGCTGTCATCTTGCAACCTTGCGTCGATTTTGTACTCGTGATAGAACCCAGCCGTAGCCCCAGTTGACGTACCGACCTTCCAGCCCGATTCGCCCAATACAACTTTCTTGAAACAAGGAGTCACGTCCAAAGTTCTTTTCTGCTGCTTCAGGAGGGTGTCGTAAGTTGCCAACGGCTTGTCCTTAACAAGTTTAATATATAATTTCCTTTAGTTATAGCTTAAATAAAAAGAATTAAATGGTTTAAAAATCTCTTTCTTTATTTCTTCTTCTTTTTAGGTATAAGGGCAATATTAGGCACTCCTATTATAGGTATTATCAGTCAAATTAGGTTCCCCTACAGTAAGTATTATAATTCAAGTTAGGCACTCCCATCATAAGTATCATCAGTTAAGTTAGGTAGCCCTATCGTAGGTATCATCAGTCTCCATCGTCTCTAAATCCTTCTGTTGGGATTTCCTCTCTCCAATTTTGCCATTATCCAGATCCCTCCACTCTATGCTTGCCTCCTCCCCCTGCCCCTTTTCTCTAGCTACCAGCAGTGCTTAGTCGCACACCACAGAAGCCTTGCAGACAACCATGTAGCTGTCGTAGTTCTGGCCGTCTGCGTTGCCATACTTGTACAGGATTGGCGATGCGAAAAACTCAGTCCGGCTCTTGGGCGATAACTTATTGGTTCCAGCAACGACCTCCATTACGTCCGAGTTGAACCGGAAACCGCGACGCACATCCTGTGAAGCGTCTCTCCAGCGATGAAAATAAACAGCCTTGGAACCCAGGAGCATCAGATCAAGTTCCACTGCAGCATCCACAATGCCTTTCAATTCGTCGGAGATTCTCGTGTCTGCCCTGTCGCAGCTGTCCCTATCGACCTTGATCCAGGACGTCAGCCGTCGGGTTTCGCTTGTCACCAGGGTTCTAATTGCCCCTTCATCGCGTCCCCAGAGCTGTTCTAGAAAGACCGAGCCTTGAGAAACCCATCTTGCCGCGTGTTTGATGGTCAGGGTCCTTTGCTCATGGTCCGTGTGGTTGTCGTCAGGGATACTCGCTATATCTATCAGTATTGCAGTCGAATACAAAGAGTTCCACACTAACCACAGATGCGTTTTCGCAATTTTTTATAGTGAAGAGAATTTCCGCCACCCCAGACGCGGCTTTGACCATAGAAGATTTGTTCATCCACAAGGTACCAGAGCCATCCCTGGAGGACGAGCTCTGCAAACTCCTCGTCCCCGAGAAATTCCTGCCAAGAAGGAGTCAAGAAGCGGAGCCTATGCTTGACCGCTTCTTCTGGGGAGTTTTCAAACGAGAACCGCGACAAGTAGTTAGCCAGGGAACGAATGTTGTAGTTAAGCTGCTTCCATTTGCTCTGAATGGCGCTGTCGGTTGCCTTCTCCGAGTTTGCCAAAGTGGCTCCGTCGGCAAGTCGTCGTTGTTCGTCTCGCTCCTGGAGTGCCTTAGCTAGCCTCTCGTTGACCTTATGGAGCTTCTGATCCAGGAGGGCATTTTTAGAAGTGAGCGCCTGGTTCTGAGCTTCAAGGCTTTGTTTCTCTCGGGTAGTGGTGTGAAGTTTGCCTTGCAGTTGAACGACCATGTTGGTGAGCTGGTCGCCAAGCAGATGACTAGCACCATCTTTGACTGCGTTGGCGAATCGAGTTAAGCACTGCTCAGCTTTCTCGTTGATCCATGATTTGTAGGCTTCTTCTCTTGCGTCGGATCTTTGTTGGGATCTTTGTTCGTAAAACTCCATGTCTTCTCTCCGTACAAACTCGCTCCCGCCTGAAGGGTCTAGAGGTTGTTTGCCAGGCTGTTGAGTGGCGTTTTCGCTTGCATCGGGGATCTCTTGGCGCGGAGGGGACGCGAAAGCAAGAATCTGGACGTCATTTTCGATATCAGGCTCTTCGTCTTTAATTTCGAGGTTCGTGGCCCATGGGGCAGGACGCGAGCTCTGTTGATCAGCCTGAACAGGGTTGGCCATATCCTCTTGTTTCCTCTTTGCCGACTGGTGTCGGAGCTTCATGTTTGAGAATGTTTTGGTAGATCTTTTATTCTCTTGGCTGTAGTTAGAAGATGTTCTCTTCGATCCAAAGCACGCAGCTGAGCATGGGGGAGGTGCTCACCTGAAAGCCGAGAAACACGGGGACGAAAGTGAAGAAGAAAAGAGATCGAAAAATACGAAACAAGAAGGAAAAACCAACCCCCTTTGCTGGTAGTGCTGCTTTTCCTTGTGCAGTAAATAGACGTTTGCAGAATTAAAGGATGAAGGTGGAAGGTAGAAAGAAAGAAAAGGTTGTAATAATGAGAATGGAGGAAGAAGAAAGAAAGGGAGCCCTCCTGCCACCCGAAATGAAAACCCAGACCCTAAAGAGATAGGCACCAGCGGACGTTTGCGGTGGCAGCTGGCTGGCACTGATTCACCGTCAACGCAGGTGCCCACGAAACCTCCAGCACTATTAACAAAATATTTTCTTCCTGTCTTTCTCCTACTATTCTACACATCTCTCCTCTCTGGTTCATCATCCTGAGAAACTTGCCTCTCGTCTACGAAGGCAAATATCTGCCTCAAGTCCATTTACTCCCCGAGCGTCCTTTGACAGACGTGAATCGCGGAAAACATGGCGGCAAACCAGCCACTGGATGATTCTATCATCATCGGCATCGATTTTGGGACAACGTCAGTTCTCTGGTGATGACATACCAATTTACATGCTGATAGTACCTGCAGATTCTCGGGTGTCGCTTGGGCATATTCTCGAGAACCTGACGAGATCGAACTCGTCACCAGCTGGGATGCCGAGCAGCACCATTGTTCAGACGTCGAGAAGGCCCCAACTCAGCTACACTACGGCGAAGATGACGATGAAACTACTTGGGGATATTCCATCCCAGCAAATGTAGACGCTTTGAAGTGGTTCAAACTACTACTGCTCGATGAGAGAGATCTCCCCAGCTCGGTGTCTAACTCGGCTCAGCTCCGCGAAGCACGTCGTCTCCGCGAGGAGATTAACAAGGACCCTGTCGAGATCATTGGATGCTTTCTTCGAAAGATTTGGAACCATTCCATTGACTCCATTCAGCGAACCATCGGAAACAACCTCCTTCAGAAGTCCATTTTCCATGTGACCATCACTTTGCCGGCCATCTGGCCGCCCTATGCACAACAACGCATGAAGCAGGCCGCCAAGGTTTCTGGTATACTGCATGCACGCTCTTGTGGCGCTACCACGCTTCGATTCATTTCAGAGCCCGAAGCCGCTGCCCTGGCTACTATCAAGGACCTTTCCAAGCGCTCGGCGATTGAGGTGACATCTATCTTATCCTCTACATCATGTGGATTTATGCTAACCCGAAGGTTACTAGTCTGGGGAGACCATCGTAGTGTGCGACGCAGGAGGCGGAACTGTTGTAAGTTTAGTCAAGGGTAATACCACGCTGCTCTGCTAAATTGGCATAAAGGACCTTATCAGCTACGTTGTTGAATCAACTGAGCCATTCGTCGTCAAAGAGTGTGTCAAGGGTGATGGTGAGATTCCTAGACCTCACAATGCAACTATGAGTGTCTGCTAAAATGCGCATAGGTGATTTGTGTGGAGCTGTTTTCCTCGACGAGAACTTCATCAACCTGATCAAACGCAAGGTCCCTGGGAGTTCCTGGGGAAATGCCAGCAAGGCGGATGAGAAGAAGTTTCTAAACGACGGCTGGGAGCATGGCATCAAGCCCCAGTTCGAGAATCAGAGGCGAACTTGGCTCGTTGATCTCCCAGAGAGTTGCAACAACAGCTCGTCAGCTGGTAAAAAACGGCGCAAATCACTCGAACTCAGCTCGTAAGTGCTAGAATCAATGTACTGATAATAGCCACTAACTCTAGTGCTAGAGGTGAGATTCTCTCAGTATTTTCGCCAATCGTCGACAAGATCAAGGCTCTCGTGAGCCGCCAGACCGAGGCCATCGAAGCCAAATACCATGTGCCACCAAAGGTTGGTAAACCGCCCTTTATAGCCCTTTGCCAAAACTTGAAGATTGATCCAAACAGTACATCGTCCTTGTCGGTGGCTTTGGCCGCAGTCGCTATCTATTCAACCGCCTCCGAGAAGATTTTGAGTCGACTGTTCTTCAGTCCCGTGGAAATAAGCCGTAAGCGTTCCAAATCGAGACTTATAATCATCTCTCTAACACCAAGTCCAGGTGGACTGCTATTTGCCGTGGCGCTGTTGTCCAGGGCTTGACCAAGCACGACCTCTCTCCCGGACTTGGAGTAAGGGTCGAGGCCAGGATTGCTCGAATGAGCTACGGAGTCGAAGGTCGACCTGAATTCATTCCGGGCGTACATGATATCAAGCACAGATACTGGGACGAGAAAGATCAAATCTATCGAGCCAACTCCCAAATGACGTGGTTCTTGAGAGAGGCAAGAGAACAAGATACCATACAAGGGACGATATACTAACTCTTTAGACAGGGCGACGACATAACGAACAAGCAGGCAGTCCGGCACAGGTTCAGAAGGCTCTTCTCGCAACAAGTCGGCCAGCGCACCAGTAGTATTGACTGCTCAGAAGCATCTCCTCCGCCTTCGGCGAGAGATCACACTGTTCGCCAGCTGTGCCAAATTAGATGGAGCCGTAAGATATCCCTCGAATCGCTCCCGATCTATACCAACCCAATCGGCAAGATCTATCACGCACTCCGGTTCGAAGTTGAGATGACTTGCGAGGATGGAACTATGGATTTTGCAATCTACCACGACGGAGACCGGGTCGGTGCACGAAACATTGAGGTCAAATTTGACTAAACCATCTAGTTGGATTTTTCACGTCATGGCAGCTGATCTAGATCGGCCATGTGTTTTCGGATCCATGGCCAAGAGGGGATATTGGCGCAGCTTACTTTTGACATATGGATAAACCATGGTCAACTACCCATTCAGGAAAATCCCACCCAAGAACCCCAGGTATCTAAACTGGAGAAGTGCTATTGGGTGCCCATTCTTGACCAAGGGTAGGAAAGGGTTTCTTTTAGGAGCGAAAAACAGATTGTACGATAGTTCAGAGATGCAGATAATTGAAAACTTCCACTGCTGCTCTATTCTACCGCCCCTTTTGCTACACTTTTTAGTCTTACCATAGTAGCCATCGTCTAACACCAAGAATCGAGACTCCCTCAATCACTTTTCAATGCAGTAAGTCATTAATGGGACCAGAGGAAGGGATGTTACCCATGATAGGATAGAACTAATGGTGTACCATTCAATGACCATCCCAGTCGTAACGGCACCAGGTGTGTCTCATTTGCACCGCGAGCTTGGTAAAGAAACATTGCAGCTTGTTATGCCTACTCAGACAGCCATTCATAGATACTCTTTCTTCTCATCCCGAACTTGGTCTTTTTTTATGTCGTCGTGTAAAAGAGTGCGATCACTACTATGCATGAGGTTACAACTGGTTCAGCAGCCGCTTCTGCCAGTTATGCTCGCCGCTCATGTACTATCGCTGGCTCATCTAACCAGTCCCAATCAGCAACGTCTTGAGACAATATGGCCACAGAGCGTCAAACAGGTCTTCTTGACAAACGAACTGCAAAAGCTATTCGAGGCTGCAAGCCTTGACGCATCCACAAAGCAATTGACAGAACCTATAGAGGATGCGCAACAAGTCGTCGGTGAGAGGAGATGATCAAATATGGTTCATGGATTGGCAACAAAACTGGCGAGTTGGAATGTTTTAGTGGCATTACCCTAGTTTTCCCAGACGCCAACCTATCCGAGAATCGATGTATGGATCGGGTTCAGTTTCAGAGACTTCCAAAAAGGAAACCGCCCAAGTAGAAGGACCATGTACAATACCATGGTGCTCACACGCGAACAGCTCCAGCACTTTAGTACTAGCAGACGCGAAACGTCACATCGATAGATGCGACTAGAGCCGTTGCCTCAACCCTTTTCACATGAGACCCCGAGCCTCATGCCGTCAAACTGGACAGCCAGCGATGCTTCAATGAGGCACTTATGGATGAGAACGGGCGCCAAATCGCAACCCTTTGCACCCACCACAGCCCATCATGCATGTTGCATTGTTCTTCGATGCCCTTGGTTAGCAAGATCTTCATGGAGTAGAAGATGATGGGATACGAAATCCGCGCAACTCTCCCCCTCAGTCTGCGCCCAGGAAGGGACTGGGGGTAATTGACGGCAAGACAATTGTGTTCAAGTGGGAAGACAATTCACTCGTCGCGTACCGAACGTTCGAAGCTTCTCTGGTGAATTTAAGATCAGTATTGGTAGAATTGCTAGGAACTTGGCATCATTCTATGTTATGGGTGGGGGTTGGTATACATGGGTACGAGAACGTTATAAACTAAATAATTATTTCGCTCAGGGAGGAACTGGCTGCTCTTACAATTTTGACAAAGGCGAGAACCACTGAGCCATGGTGAATTTGCATTCAACTTGACAATCTTCAAAGCTTCGGAGTACCACGTGCAAGATCAACGACGGTACTGTTTATTCTTAACATTGCTGTATTATCGGCGATGAGAATGCCACTTCGTGACAACAGATCACCAGCCGAGATAAGTGACGCGCAGAATGAGACAAAACGAAACAAAGGGAAAGATGAGGCACCCTCCTACCGATCAAGCACGCGCCCTCGGTCACACACAGAAGCAGGGAGAAGAGAGACATGGCTGGGTTTTGTTTTCAGACGCTGTGGAACAGACGACGAATCCGAGACTTGCGTACGCAATCAGATGTCTCTCCCACAAGTGACGTCTGTTTTCGACATTAAGCCACAGAATTGGGCAATTGAGCATTCAATGGTGCCGCAGTGTCGTAGTTGACTGGCTTCCGCCCAGCAGGATCGGACCCTCCACACCAGCATGTCACTGTAATGAAGATCTTTGTTTCCCAATCTCATAGGCCCGAATTTGCACTCTCTCCCTTTATTTGTCTGCGGTGCGATCGCTGATCGGTGTGGGGAAATTGTAGTAATCGTTTGTGCAATGGGCTCCGTGACATGGGCTATCTTGTAGATGGAGATGGAGACTAAGGCCGCGTGGAAATATGGCATGGAGCAAAAGGAAATATAACGGACGACTGATCACTATATGAGAGAGAACGGCAATGGTGATGGAGCCGTGATTTCCCTCACTCCATTTCCACCCATAGGAGGCATCAAAATACCCTCCGTCGGGGGCTGGAGTCGATCACCATGCTCCGTATGACAACGATATAGTTGATGCGATATCTACAGGGTAAAGGCCATGCGGCGACCAGTCCTTGATCCCCAAGTCAACTGAAGCCTCCCGGCTTGTTCGATGCCTCGCTGGTTGGCAACATCTACCAGGTCGATAGTCAAGGCGTCGAGTCAGCGATAAATGTCTTTCTCATCCATGGTCTCTTCTCCTAACACTAGCAGGTTCAAGTTGTAGACAAATCAATGCCAGATCTTAGCAACAGTGTCGCCGACGAAGAGTGCTCGTGTTTTTCTTCATTGAACGAGACTACAACTACAACTAATGTTAGCATATGATCAAAACGTCTTTTACTTGGTACGTGTGCTACTTCCTTCTCAAGACGACATCTACGTGTACTGCAGTCGCCGTATAGTCGTTCATTATCCCATGTATAGATATTTGAGACGAGGTGACGGGAGCTGTCGCACGTAGGGTACCAAACATGTTGGACGGGCTCAACATCACACTCCGTTCCTCGTGGGTTGCTTTGCTAGACAGTAGCACTTTAGCAGCGGATACTGCAATGTGTAGACTCAAAAAAGCCGATGCTTGATACTCTTGGCGTTCTGAGGTCTTGATTACGACTACATTAGGTAGCTGAATGCTAATACGTACCTAAGAGCCTGCTAAGGATAAGGATGAGTTAGTCTAGAAAAAAGAAGATATAGTCCTAAAAGAATTAAGATATTATCATATCCATAATATCTCCCTATGAAGAGAACCACCCTAAAAGAGAGAGGTTTACGATGATATCCTCTTGATGCACTCAGGTTAAGCATGCTTGGAGAGAAGAAGTCGTCTACTAGAATGAATCGCATGATGGATGCCCTTGACAGAAGTCGGCACCGAGTCCTTGCAAGCACCCTCGGTGTCACATCTCCCAACATGGCTACCCGGGGTAGAAGCCTGGGAGAAAGTTCTAGCATCACTGACATGACTAGTTCACTCACTATAGAGGATGGAAGGTCTTGGCGAGGAGAGAATGCCCTCCAAAGCATAGACATCGTCCCAGCTTCTACCACGTGGTTCGACCAAAGTTAGGTGCCACATCTGGTTGCCGACGGAATCTACGGTATGATAGACTTCCCGACGATGCCGTTGAAAAAAGATGATCGTCTGTTTCTTTCGAGTCCCATACATACCTTGGCGACCCACCGCCGCTCACAATCTCGACCCAAACTCAAAAACAACATGAGTTATTATATGCACCTCGAAATCTTAACGCTTTCCCCCTTGTTCATTTAGCCATGGATTAAAAGCTCAAGGCATAAGGTTTTGGCTGAGTGGGTTTTTTACACGAGATTTGACGACACTGATAAGAGTTCTCAAACAATAAAAATAACAGAAACCTTGACAGTGTTCATTCCTGCCCGAGGCGAAGAGACGCCCGCTTGCGGCGCCACTCCCGGGCACGATGAAACGGCCCATCGCAATGCCTCGACATTCCAGCTGTGGAGCCCCATGGCACCCGGGGGCGTGGAGGTTTGTCTGCTTGGTTGAGTGATTGAGTCAACTGGTCAGATTACATAGATTTCGTCCACGAGGTAAAGGAACGTTGCATGACAAGGGCATGCTGCGTCGAAACATTGGTCCCCTAGGGTTGTTGGACCGTTTCCTGTCAGCCGGATACCAGCATCCAGGCCCTGTGTCACATAGATTGCTTACTCTGGGCGGTGCAAAGTGCTTGGAATTGCAATTTCCAACCGATAATTCAATTCAGTCGCATAGTCAATGACTCGGATAGCCTTTGCATGTCGGTTAATCGGCCAGTCTTTTGATGGCATATACACATCACTGCATCTTTGTTTCGTGGAACAGCTCATTATGGCATTACACTATAGTTAAATCGTAAAACACACAAAGCTGGGTTATATGTCTATTAGACGTAGTAGCAGAGGAACACGAGGCGTCTACATCAGAAGAGCTTGATCAAGACAAACAACCCATGGTGGGTTTTTAAAGTTTTTCCTCAATACATTAACAATCCAGAATACCTTCCAACTCGATGTACCAAAACGTATGTGCGCAAATAAGGCCAGTTTACCCTGCCTGCTCCATACCAGAAGAAACAAGAAACCCTCTAAATGCAGTCATGAAGTCATGACACCACGTAGAAACCGAAGATGGTAGTGCGTGGTTCTCTCGCTTACAGAGCGAAAGCGGCCATGACGAGACCACCGATCACGGCAATGGGAGCGCCGAAGCGGGCAGCACCAGAGACGGGAACGGGGGTGGTAGCAGGGGTCTCAGCAGGAGGGGCAGCGGGCTGAGAGGGGTAGACGGGGTGGCTCTCAACCGGGGGCTGGGCGGGCTTGGTGTAGACGGGAGGGACGGGAGCTCCAGTGGCGGTGGTGGTTCCGTTGCAGGGGACAGAGGCGGTCTTGACAATGGGGACGAAGGTGGTGGCGGGAGCAGTGCCGTTGCAAGGAACAGTCTCAGTCTTGACAACAGGGACGACGGTGGTCTCGGGGACACCGTAGACGGAAGAGACGGAGATGGTCTTGGCACCGTGGTGGGCGGTCAAGGTAGAGGTGGGCTTGCCGTAAGAGGGAGCCTCGTAGTCATCGGTCTCCTCAGCCTTCTTCTCACCACCGGCAATCTTGAAAGGGTTGGAGTACTGGAAGATCTCGGGGTTGGACTCGAGCTTGATGACGAGGCCGTAGACGTTCTTGTCACCGAGAGAAGAGTCGACGGACCAGGTGTAGGCCTCAGCGTCGTTGGAAACACCGGAGGCGATGTCCTTGATGGGCTCCTGGGTGTTCTGGGTGGCACCACCAATCAGGGAGATGGTGATCTTCTCGCCAGCGTACTTGGCGGGAGCCTGCCAGGTGATCTCGAAAGCCTGACCGGCGGGGACGGACTGCCAGGCGGTGGGCTTGTAGATGGGGTCGAAGTCGGCAGTCTGGGCGAAAGCCTGGGCAACAAAGGCCATGAGAGCAGCGGCGGAGATGGTGAACTTCATCTTGACGGTTGTTCTGGTTTTAGAAATTACGAAATAGTAATTTGGTGTATTATAAGGAAAAGGAATGAGGTTTGGGAGCGCAAGGCAACCGGAGCGTTATTGGGTATAGTAAAAAAGAGTGTAAGAGGCGTGAAGCCGAAAAGAGTGACTGGTATGCGAAGATGGGTTGGTGAGAGGGAAGGAAAGAAAGAGAAAATCGAAGGTGAAGGCCGGGGTTTTTAGAGATAAATGCAGCAGGCGGATGGGGTGTGCTGTGACGAGCAGAGGGGGGTGGGGCCTGAGGCACGAGAGCACCGGCGGTACGTACCTGTAGACAATTTCCAGGTTGGGCGAACCCTCGACAGACCATTGACGCCAAGAGTGACGCTAAGGCAGGTACCAGGACGCCGCAGATGCTGCCCTGTCTCGTTCCTGCCTTGTGCCTGGCTGTGCACCCCAGCCCGCCCCGGCGCTTGCAACGGAGGCTTTCGGTACGTACTTCTCAGCGCGCCGTATGCCCGTTGGTCGGTGAGGGCGCGGTTTTTTCTCTCAACGGCTAACGACACAGGGCTAGGCCAGGGGCTGAAGGACAGACAGGGCATTGAATCTCGCGTCCAGGGCAAGCTGCCGCTATTGGCAGCCGTGTTAGTGGGTGTTGGTCTCCCCCGCCCCTGAGCAAGAGTCACCGGCAGCCGCTGGAAGCAAGCGACTGGAACCTCGAGTTTGGAGGAACAGTCCAGGTCGGGCATCCAATCTGCCAGGCTATTTGGTCCAGACCGATCACAGTTTAGCTCTCCACCGCTAGCCAGGGGCGCCCTCAGCGACATCAAAGACGCAACTCGGCTGGTCTCTCCCCCAAGGATGAGTTGCCCCTTGCTCTGGGGGGCATTTACTGCGCAACGGGTCGAGGCCCTTGAATCAATTGAGATCGGGCCATGAGCCCGAAGGCCCTGGGGCCTCTGCTCCCCTCGTCTGGCAGCGCATGCTCGGTGGAGATGGCCTACAGAATGGCAATTTAACTTGGGCGAGCGAGGGGCTGGCGATTGGCTGCACTCATGGGGCGCAGAGTCGGCGGCCCCCGCTCGGCAACCCATTCTTGAATCCATCCATGCTCATCCCATTTCCTTTTCCTTTTGCTCTATCGCCAAGGTTTCCCAGGATTTATTTGGCATCTCAGGGGCGAGGCGCCGGCTGCCCGTTCAGGACGCCATCCCCGGGGATGCTTGTTGTCGAGACCCTTTTTAGAAGCATCTTAGATTTGACTATAGCTCCCGTTCTATTGACCGACTTGTCATTGAACGGGAAACGAAAACTCAAAGCCAGAAAATTAACAACATGGCTGACGGATGCTTCCATGGAAGATCCCGACAGGTAGGTGAAACGCTCGAGCCAAACCCAGGGCAATGCAACTCCCCAGAGCCAGGCCAATGGCCTACCCGGTCGTGTTGGCTCTCTGCGTTTTTTCGCTTCCTTGCTGCTTGACTTGCCGAATGAAGGAGTCGCCGATGAGTTAAGCGGGCAAGTCAAAGCCTATGGATTTAGGTTCGTACTGTATTGTAGGTTCGTATGTGCTACGTCAACCGTCATGCCGTTGACGTCTTGGGTGTTTTTCTCCCATCCATGGATGTTTGGTTGCGATCAGCGAACCACAGCTCTCGCAATTTAGTAGCACTCTTGTGTCACACACACACTTTCCGGAATGGAAGCAAACCTGACGTTTCTTGTTTCGAGGCCAGAAATGGGGACCTCGAAATAGCGACAAGGTAGCACTGCGCTGCCGCTGTGGCTCATAGGGCTGCTGACTCCTGTCCTCCATGTCCCCAGCACCGACCTCCATCCACTTCCCTTCCGTCGCCCGAGATGG
The DNA here is from genome assembly GCA_000966855.1 of Fusarium sp. JS1030. Taxonomy (NCBI): domain Eukaryota; kingdom Fungi; phylum Ascomycota; class Sordariomycetes; order Hypocreales; family Nectriaceae; genus Fusarium; species Fusarium sp. JS1030. The sequence goes on along the minus strand of JWIW01000005.1, from coordinate 233,405 downwards.
AGTCCAGTCCAGTCCAGCCTGGTGCGTTCTCGCCTCGCTCGCTGGGGAGGGGCGCGAGCCCAGATTCGAATAGGCGAGCGCGGCGCCGTTCTGCTGTCCCTAGCCCGGGCGGCCAATCTTGGGAGAGTATAGGGGTAATGCCCGCGAGGAGCAAAGACGCAAATCGGAAACATTCAAGTGCGATCATGGGGTACTATGGCACCATCCGAGAATGCTACTGCGGCTTGCTGCTAACGGTGCCCGCTGTCCAAGTGAGTTGCGAGACCGAGCACACACGATCAACACTGTGCAGCGCGCATTCATCTCGTGAATACGGGGAGCGCAATCTATCTGAAAACGCTGTTGGGAGGGGCATGAACAGTTCCACAGCCTCACAAACGAGTTTCATATCTACAGAATACGGCCAACGCCTGTGAGCAGGAACTCAAAAAGCAATCCAGGGCACATAATCCCCTCATGGCCAGTGCTGCTCCATGATCCGTGGTTCAAAAGATGGAGCACCTCATCTGCGACCGACCCCCCCTGACGAGGACCCTAGATCCCTCCCACCCTTTTTGCCGCCTGCTTCTCCCACCAATGGCGCACAGCGCACCGCCGGACCTAATCTGCGAAATCTCGCTGTTGCTGTAATTAGGACACGGCCTGCCTTTGATGGTGTGCCGTGCCTTGATCGATGAATGCGCCAGAATCGACGCGCCCTCCAAGTGTTCGTCAATCGAGGATCGAGCCCTCATTCGTCGAAACGAGCAACTGATTCCGGTCGCGATCGTATTCACAAGACACACAGCGAATGAGAGGAGAGAAGCCGGATGCTGTCATCTTGGGGTCAGCAAGTGCAATTCCTACAACCTATGGCCAGTCTCCGTGAACGTCACGGGAGGTTGACTCAGCCAATTCATCAATTAAACGCTGGCGCCCGAACCGTCGTCGCCATCCAACGGTCGACCTCCAGCTAAAACGGCTCGACCTTTTAAACCGCCACAGCTGAACCGTAGCGCTGGGTAGAAAAGAAGCCGGTGGCTGCGGCGTCTGGACCGCGCCTATTGTGATGTCTAACAGCAATAGGCTTCAGCTTCTGGGTTGCGCCACCCACTGGTGTGATGAGCAGCGCAGAACAACCCAGCAGCTCGGAAAAGCTCTGAGCGATCCGCAACCCGATGGTGAGGAATTTGGGTAGGGCTGGAGGATCGATCGCATCGCGCGATCTACCGGTCTCTGTTTGCGATCAGCGTTCTCGGAACTTGGGAACGGCTGGAATGAAGGCCAGTTGCGCCGCCGGCAACGACTCTGCGAGACAAAGGCTCAAGCCAGTTCCGACGGTGTCTTACTCGGCCTCTTTGTTCACGGACCGACAACCACGAAATGTCTTGTATAACTTGGGCAAGAGGTAGGAGCACGAGACTGAGTCACAAGGGAGAAGGGTTTCTAAGAAAAGAACCCACAATGAGAAAGGGAAGCAAAAAAGCAAAACAATCGAACGGTTCACAGTGGTTAGTTGCTGGTTTCAACCGACGAAAACTATTCATGCTGCATGTAGAGCCCACAACTGAGAGCAACCAAAAGTGGACAGAACAGACCAGGAGGAAAGCCGTCCCAGCAGCGCCACCGTCCCTTTCCCAGAGCCACAATGTGCTTTGGCCGCCCGGCACGCGATCAATAGCCTGGATAGTATTGACTGTGGCGGCCGGCATCCAGCATGGGCCCCCCTTTTGGGGGTCTAGGACAGAGTCCTTGCAAAGGCGGGTTGCCGCTATTGTCGACAACTCAGACGCGCCGCTGCAGCTCGAATCGTTAGATTACCCCGTCCTAGCAGATAGGCCTGATCTTGAGAAAAAATTCGACATGACCCTAAAGGGGGCAGCTGACCGAACAAAGACAGCTAGGCCATGTTGCAAGCCCGACGCCGTGGCTGAACTACCGACCGCCTGCTTGTCGACGGGTCCTATGAGACCAGGCGGTTTAAAGGGGTGGTTAATTAAGAAGCTTCTTTCTACGACGCCTGTTACTAGTTTTTGTCGCCACTGTTACACCTGCTTCTGCGGGCTAGTTGACGGAGGCAAGCTGAAAAGATGACTTGTTGCTCAACTCCATATTAGGAGTCATCAATTCAACTTGCAGCTGGGGGAGGACAGGGGCCTCAAGCTCAGCTACGCTACACAGCGCCTCAGCTGGCCCCCGTAACTCGCTGTGAGAGCTTCTGATTGCTCAACTGGCGACGAATGCCTTGTTTGCTCCCGGCTTGCTGTCCGTGCCGCCGCGGAGATTGATGAGCTCAACCGTCCCAAATACCGCGTAGCCAATGAATTTGCTCCTTTATTTCCCCAAAGTCTGGTAGTTTCCGGATCTTCAGGAGTGGCTTGCGCCGGAGTAATCATGACATCCAATACGTACCTTTTTCCCTGTCAGCCTCGTGCCCCACCTCTGCATTTTCTCTGCTCCCGCTTTCAACGCCAGCTCTCAGCCTCGTCCAGACGACCATCCCCAAACAGCAATTAACGAACCTGCCCTCCGCAATGGCCTCCGACGATGGGCGACCCGGTGATTCGCCCCGGAGTAAGCGTCGGAAGACGCATGGCGATTCTTCTCCGTCCTACGCCCCGCGACGCGACGAGGAGAACGACGATGTGAGCCGGTCTCCCTCTGCTCAGCAACTTCCAGCTGCGACACGACGGCTGTCAATACGCGAGCAACGTCGAGATAGCAGGACTATTAGTCCAAGTCCTGGCGATGATGTTCCCGTAAATAAGTACTACGATTCTCAGAGCCGGCGAGCTTCGCGCTCAAGATCACGGTCGAGGTTGCGATCAAGATCTATCACACGCTCCGACTCCCGCCTGCGCTCTCGCTCATCATCACATTCTACATCGCGATCACGGTCACCCCGCTCCTTACGCTCCCGCTCTCGATCGAAATCCTCCTCTACTCGCTCCCGAACAGACTCTCTATCCCCACGGGCTGCGCAACCGACACCTCCACCCGAGCCCTTCAAACCGAACTACCGCGCCCGCCTCGCTCTTCATGGCCATACCAAGCCCATCTCGCAGGTGCGGATATCACCCAATGGGCGCTTCATAGCCTCAGCATCTGCCGATGCTACTGTCAAGATCTGGGATGCTGCGACGGGCGCGCACATGGATACCCTCGTTGGCCACATGGCCGGTGTGAGCTGCCTCGCCTGGACGCCTGATAGCAACACCATTGCGACCGGCTCAGATGACAAGGCAATTCGACTCTGGGATCGCGTCACAGGTCGGCCGAAAACTAGTGCCCGGAGGACGGAGGCAGGTCAAGAGATGGCTCCTCTGAAGGGCCACCACAACTACATCCACTGCTTGGCTTTCTCACCCAAGGGCAATATTCTTGCCAGTGGGTCCTACGACGAGGCTGTGTTTCTATGGGATGTGAGGGCGGGCAGACTGATGCGTAGCTTGCCCGCGCATAGTGATCCTGTCAGCGGGATCGACTTTTGTTGTGACGGTACACTGGTCGTGAGTTGCTCAACAGATGGTTTGATGTATGTTCCTATCCTTCGATGTTGGGTTTTCTTTGCTAACAACTGAATAGTCGTGTTTGGGATACATCGACAGGCCAATGCCTCCGTACTCTAGTCCACGAAGACAATCCAGCTGTCGCCAACGTCTGCTTCTCCCCCAATGGCCGATTCGTCCTGGCCTTCAACCTGGACAACTGCATTCGCCTATGGGACTACGTCGCCGGTAGCGTCAAGAAGACGTACCAAGGCCATATAAACGAAAAGTTCGCCGTCGGTGGTTGCTTTGGCGTCCTGGACGGGGCACCCTTCATCGCCTCGGCAAGCGAGGACGGCAGCATCGTGCTCTGGGACGTGGTGTCAAAGACGGTGCTGCAGCGGGTCGAGGGCCACGCAGGCGTATGCTTCTGGGTGGATGTCCACGGGGAGACCATGGTGAGCAGCGGCCAGGATAACACGGTCAAGGTGTACCGGCACATCAGGGATGCTCCGGTGGCGAACGGAGCTATTAGCGAGGAGGATCAGGGATCGCGGACCGAGCTGCCGATACGACAGGAGGATATCGACATGGAGGGGGCCTAGATTAACAGCATGGATATGGTAGCGAAGGCGTTTGGCGGGACCATTGCGGCTCGGTTGGTCATAGAATGGTACACCCTTACATACCTCTTGACATTGTGCCTTTATTTAGCACTTATTACGGAATGAGTCAGGAAGTTATTAATGACTTGATTCTTATCACTATTATTGCGTTATATTGCGGCAACAAGAGCACTGGAAGAGAAGGAATAAATAAGAACGCGCATGCTTCCCGTTGCTTTCACCTCGACGTCAGCTCTGAGATAGCTCAGGAGGTCTAGGTTCTCTCCACTAGCCCCGAGAGTAACTGCTGTGCAAGTCAAATTGCCATCATTATGTGTGCCTCGTCAGACCTTAAGCTCTTGTCAAATACTGATGTTTTTTACTTGCGTACACATTACTTCATGTGTTGTATTTAGTATCGGAACTCCATAAGAGGATATTTGATGGATGCCCTTGTAAATGATATGCTTAGAACATGATGGAGGGAAGGGAATCAAGATGAAGAAAGCTAAAGAACATCTCGCTACAAACCCAAGCTTGTACTGTAAGAAGACGCAAGGAGCAACAATATCGAGCTCTGCGTCCACTTTGACTCTGGTTGCCCGATACCGTGCCTGTCAGTAGTGACTCAACCACGTCGGCAACATTCCAGACGGGCCTTGTGGTGGTAGCAGGCGATGGTGACGGTAGAATTGAATAGTTGTGCCGTTCCTGACTCGCATAATGTCGGGACCGACAACCACACTGAGGACGTTGGCATTGGACTTCACCACGTCTTGGACTTCGATTCGATGTCGAGACGAGGTTCGGAATTGGAGCCGTACCCATCCTAGGCGTTGACATTTGGCTCCTTTTTGACCTTGATGTTCGGCTCCGCGACGTCTTGATCACATGGGACGTTGTCACTGATAGAATGTTCGTGTGAGTCCACCGTCGGTAACGTTTCGCTAATGTTAGCAATGCTTTTGATGCTCGAGCTCAGCTCAGACTTACATCTTGGTAGAGGTCCGTTGTACCTAAGCAATCAAAGGGTGCTCTTGTCACTGTGACAGCGTGGAGTGGAGCTTGGACAGAAGCTGCTAATCAGATGGTCCCACAGAGGACGTTGATGCCCGCCCATCTCATTGAGAATGGTGTCAATGATGGTGTCAAAGGCTGCAAAATTGCAGGCCTTTGCGAGAGAAAAGATAAAGCCCTCCCCGGGCCAGGTAGTAGCGAAGATTGGAAACTTGATGCAAGGAACGGGTTGTTAGCAGGACCATTTGAGGAAGTTACATGTCACTTGATAAGAAGCCAAGTGCTCAACCAGACAGTGTGCCAAGACCACGCTATTACTATATAGTCTACAAGGTAAAACAAAACTTGAGACTGGGCATTTTCTATAATTCTTACAAAACTAATCCAAGCACATGGCAATTCTTGAAAGAAGGAGGGCTACATTGAGTAAGGCCTTGGATTCTATCATGATATTAATCTGTATGAGTTACCTCGGCTATTTGACGCTGTGTACCTAAACTGGAGAGGATCGTAGGAGGACACATGGTGGATGGGCTGGTCTCGTGTATTCTTTACCATGCGGGTAGAGTATCACCATACCGCCACACAGTGATACGGCTCGACATTCGGTCAACTGCATATTGATTGGCCAGCCAATCACCTACTGCTCGCCCGTTTTAGGCGGCAGAACAAGCTGCTCGATTGTTTCGACAGGCAACATTAGCCTGGCTGACGAAATTGAGGATCAATTGCAAGGCAGGCCAGCCCTATCGATATAATCGAGCAAACATTACACTAGGCAACACTTGCCGCTTTGCTTCTCTGATGGGACTGTACACAAGCAGCCCCCATCTCGAGCCAGGAGTAGTCGAACATGTGGCAATGTCCAAAGGGTCAATGGATGTATGTAGCTTTGAGTTGGGAGGCACACACGAGTGCAACGACAACCTACGCCAAGGAGGCATATGGAGAGGGCAACCGTAGTTTCACTCAATGAAACCAATTGAACAAACGAACCAAGAATTCCCAGAAGAATAACGAAAGTTTTGATAACAGGGATTGTCGAGCGCGGCCTTCAGCATCAACGAAGAGCTACCTCATTTCAGAAAAATACCAAACCCAACAATAAATAAGCACAGTAACCAACAGTGTCGTCAGATACGACGGGATATCCTAGCCAGACTCCAGTCCCATACTCCTACTCCATATGTCCCTCTTTTTGTATCTTGGAGCGACTCATTTGTTCCCGTCGTACCCAATCCAAGGTAAACCCCATCTATAATTCGATCACGATCTATCCCCAGCTCCCATTACATACTTCCAACTTCTATACAGCTCCTCCACATTAGCGACCTCCAATCTGTCCCTTGGGCAGCGGGGGGATCCAGCAAACCAGCAGGTTGAGCGCGATGTGAATGATGCCAATCACCCAGAAGCCCTTGGCAAAGTCCTTGCCGTGGTTCATGAATCGGAAGATGATGGCAAAGATGACACCGCCGAGGTTGCCGCCACCGCCCGTCAGGCCCGACAGGATTCCGTTGGCGTAGGGGTGGACGTGCGGCACCAGCGCAAAGTTAGCTCCGTTGCCTGCCTCGTGGAATACCGACATGAGCACGATAAGCCCGACCAGCGTGCCAATGTTGCTGCCATTGGCCTCGGATGGGTTGACCTGGCCGATGAGGATGAGCAGTGCACCCGTCAACAGACCGCACGTGGTAATCCAACCCTTCTTCAGCCAGAGGTTGCGACCGAACTTGTTGTACAGGATATCCGCAATGACACCACCCAGAGGTCGGTTGACAAAGTTGAGGAATCCAAAGATGGCAGCGTAGTTACTCGCCTTGGTCTGGTCCAGGTGCGGGAAGTTCTTCTTAAAGTATGAGCTCAGCACTGCGTTAATGGCAAGCTCGCCGCCGAAGGAGCAAGCATAGGTCGCGACGTGGAAGAAGGTCTGAGGAGAGTAGCAGACAGGCATCGCCTCCCTAAGGGTGGGCTTCACAACAATCTCGCCTCCGGCGATCTCGAGAGCCTCGTTGCGCGAGATGGAATGCTCGTGATCGCCAACTTGAACGCCCTTCTCGCTGCCGGGGCTGTTCTCCTCGTCTGAACCCGAGCGATCCGGAGTGCGGACAGGTGTAACATCACCCGAGCTAGAAACACCATGCACCTCCATGTTCTTTCGAATCTGCTGAGCCTGGTCGTCCCAGTCTCCTGTAGGGCTGTCGGGGCATAGCAAAAGCATGCCAAAACCGCAGGCGATCAAGCAGATCAGAGGAACAATAAAAGTCACCCGCCACGCCTTGGAAGGGGTCAAGCCCTGGTGAGCGACCAAAGAGTCGAAAACAGCAGGCATAATGAAGTAAGTTCTGTGTTCCCAATTAGCCTTGTTCCCATACGTTTATCGGTATCCTGAAAGATTCAGGGGCAGTGACTTACACTCCTCCACCAGCGTTTCCCCATCCACCGGCGAGCGCGTTCGCAGTACCAACAACATTCTTATCAAAGAATCCAGTACACCAGACCTGGCAAGGAACAAACGTTGCGCCAAGGATACCAATGAAGAACCGGGAGATGTACAGTCCAGTGGCGTTCGTAACAAGGGGTGCAAGGCCGATGGGAAAGCAACCCAGAAGAATCAGATAGGCGAAAACTCGTCGAGGTCCGAACTGGTCACATAGGGGTCCAGTGATAAATCGAAGAAAGAAGGTGGCCGAGAGAGAAACAATGTTGGAGTTGGCGATTTCGGCCGGTGTCAGGTGGAGGTCTTCTTTGATAGTGACGGTCAACAGGGGGGGAAAGGTGTACCTGGACCAGGGTCAGTAACACATCACTAGAAATTTTGTGATGACAACTCACCATGCCCAAAAGGCAAGCATAAAACCGAGCCAGGAGAAAAAGAAAACTCGACCATAGAGATCGAAGGGATTGAATATCGGTACACTTCGAGCTTTTCGACTGATGGGGTTGACCTCAGGGGTCTTCCACATGTGGGTGATTTGAAAACCCATCTTGAATGGGGCCTTTGTTGAGTCCGATAAGCTTCAGGTTTGGGTTTTTGACGATTTTTGAAGGGATCGGAAAGTGTATCAAGAGCTAGGTTTCTGAGGTGAGTGCTCTTGTTGCCCGTTGTTGTCGAGGTTGGTTTTCCTAATTGAGAAGGATGACGACCTCGTAGATATATCCAGCAGTATATCGAGTCTTTCAGCAAACTAGATGGGATGTAATCTCGAAAATTGCATCTCCGGATCTCCTATGCATATCCTGCGGGATCCAGAGTCGATAAGAAACCTCTGCCTGTGCTGAGAGGTCTCGCTGAGAAAGCGTGGTGAGCCTGGGTATGATGCTCCGGAGCCCGGAGATGCTCAAACCAGATTCCTATGCGCGGTTCCGTACTGATCCGATAAGGATCAGAGATATGACCGGGTATGGGGGTCGGGGGCGGGCCGTGTTGGTGTGGAAGGGTGTCAGAGCCTCAGTGGCTGGACAATAGTCAAGTATGGAAGGTAACTAGTAAGGTGGATTCAGGAGCGGGCGCGTCTGGAATATGTATATCCAGGCGGTTCGGAACAACGCTGGTATGATTCTGAAAAGCTATCGTGGCTTGGGCTTCAATTGCCAAAGTCCCCCCGATTCTCTTTTATACGACGAGGCCCGAATACACGGAGAGCCTCACCCGTCTCCTGAGCTCGGTGAGCGACGGCAAAGGAATAATTTCGGTCACAAGGTCAATGCGAATAACGAGGATTCCCTGCGTATGGTCATATGTTTCCCAGATCCCTTGTCCTAAGGACATGCAAGACGCAGGGCCAGGTTTCGCCTAGACATGACAGAGATAAGGCCTGCGTCACAAGCAGGCGTTCAGACGGCCATATGCCGACGGTACTGGCCTGACCGACACCACTAGGTGCGGCTCAAGCTGGCCACCTATGATAAGCCGATCGTCCCAGCAGGAATAATCATCATGCCATTGGCCGAGCGTTTCCAGTGTAACAGGATGACGGGGGCGGTTAAAAGCACCACACGATAAGGGCAAGGCTGGCGCGACTGTCGGGGCGTTGCAGCGGTGCCTGTCCAGGGCCTGGCTAGTGCCAAGCTGGTTGAGAGATAAGGCCGTCCCGTCGCGGTGGTTTGGAGGTAGGTGGAAAAGTGCTTCTCCGCGGAGCGAGAGGTGTGGCGGGGCAGGGGATTATATAGTTGGCGATAAAGGGATGCGAGCCCCTTCGGCTACCATTTGGAAGGGGTAGAGATAAGGACGGACGGATCAACGGACACAATGGATCGATCAGGCACGGAAAATGTCCTATCTCGCCGTGGGCGTCGCGGGCGTTGGCTAAGTTGAGGGTGTCGCGTCAAGGAACGGCGAGGGCCCGGACAGCCGGGAGGGAGCCGCACGGTGAGAAGGTAGGGATGTAAGTATTGTCGACAATGTACAAATCCCGGGCCGTGGAATCTGACCTGGCGTGTTTTTGGATCAAATCCTCGTGGATGCGGAAGGGAGCCTCATCTGCCGGACTGGCATTTGTTCATGGCCGCCACGACTCGTGCGCCTTGTGGCTGCCCACGTGAGAAGACAGGAACATGCCGAGTCTAGACTAAGCAAGTGCACCATTGCCAGAGGAAGGAGGGAAGCACTGGCTTCTTCGTCTCTTCTTCTCTTCGCCGGAGCTTCTCAGCATTCCACTGCGAAAAAGACTAATCGCTGCAGAATCAACGGTAGCGAAAGGTAAAACGTCCGTCTCGGTGTCTGACCACTCGGGAATCGCCCATGAGTTGCGATCGGGTCTCGCCAATTGGACTCACCTCGGCTCTTACGCCCGCGTGGGCGCCAAAGAAAACCATAAAACCCCCCTAGGGATTCCCCGTCGTCACGAGAATCGACTGACCTATTCGCTTTTCAATGGGGAACGGAAGGGATTGACAGTCTTCATGACGGACCTTGGCGTCCGCTCTCAAGCCTCGTAATCTTCAAAGGAATGAGGCCAGAAATAGGGAGAAATCTCGCTTGGCCTTGCGATTGACATAGTCGCGCCACTCCCCCTTCTCTGCCTTTGTACGTCTCGTGAGGCCGCCTCGTTTCCTCATATACTCGAGACACTCGTCATGGCTTGTCATGGGAGACAACCAACACATCATAACCCACAGGGTAGAAATATTCATGGACCGGCAGCCGTTTTAGACCCTTCAGTCACTGCCGACTCGGCAGAATATCATGGCGCTAGTCCGTAACCGGTAAGAGGGGCACGCTGTGCTCTGAGTGGAGGGGTCGAGATTTTTTTTTTCGAGATATTTCCTCGAATGCCCCTCCATGATCGGAGGCTCTTCTCTTCCTTGGTGGGGTGCTAAGAGGTATTATTCTCTCTTTTTTTCTTCAATTTTTTCTGCTTGGAGTCGTTGAGCCAACGCGTTTCCCCAAAGGTATGCAGCTTCTCTCTGATCTTGCAGCCTCTGCACCCCTCATCACGTGCGTCGCACTGCCGGCATCCCCTCACACAAGAACATCACTACGAGCCTCGTACATGGTCAAAGATGGTGGGGTAGCTCAGTGTGTGACTGCATCGTGAGAGGGAGTGAGTGAGGCATGATATTTTAAAGACACAGACTGACAGTGTGTCTCCAGATACCCCCAAGACACACCTGCCCTGTCATCAAGGTCTAGATATCAGCCATGGCTGCCACAGAGGTTCCCAAGACCTGCAAGGTCATCACCGCCGAAACCATCGCCAAGGGGTTCCTCGCAGAGGTCAAAGACACCCTGGCCAAGGTTCAAGGCTCCAACCCTGGCGAGCCGACGCTCGCTGCCTTCCTTGCCAACGATGATCCCGCTGCTGTCAAGTATGCGGAGTGGTCCAAGAAGACGTGTGAAGACAAGTGAGACATTCTTGCGGATTGTCGCCTGTCCTGCCGGGTGATGCCCCCTGGGCTCGCGCGCTGATGTGTAGCATAGCGGCTTCAAGTTCGACCTCCGAACAGTCGAGAAGGACCTCCTTGAGGAGGAGATTATGAAGGCCAACGACGACGAGAATGTCGACGGCATGATTGTCTACTATCCCATCTTCCCCAAGAACCCCACCCACGACAAGTATGTCCAGGAGACCGTTGAACTCGGCAAGGACGTCGAGGGTCTCCGACACAAGCACCTTCACAACATGTACCACAACATTCGCTTCCTGGATGCCCCCGAGAACCGCAAGAAGTCCATCCTCCCCTGTACTCCTCTTGCTGTCGTCAAGATCCTCGAGTATCTGCAGATCTACAACCCCATCCTGGCCTCCGGTAACCGACTTTTTGGCAAGACCATCACCGTCATCAACCGATCCGAGGTCAACGGCCGGCCCCTTGCTGCTCTTCTTGCCAATGACGGTGCTACCGTCTACTCTGTGGACATTACTGGTGTCCAGCTCTTCACCCGCGGACAGGGTATCAAGAAGCCCCGCCACCAGGTCGAGGACAAGGAGGGTTGGGACCTGAAGGACTGCCTTCCCCTGAGTGACGTTGTCATTGGAGGCGTGCCTGTCGAGTCGTTCAAGGTTCCCACCGAGCTCATCCGTGACGGTGCTGTGTGCATCAACTTTTCCTCGTACAGGAACTTTGACGGTCCCGCCATCAAGGAGAAGGCATCGATCTATGTGCCTTCTGTTGGCAAGGTTACTATTGCTATTCTACTGAGGAACCTGGTTGTGAGTACTCCTTGGCGATCTTGTAGAACCGATTAATGCTGACCATTCAGCGCCTCATTGCCAACCGCCCATCCAAGGACGAGTCGGACAAGAAGAACATTGAGGCACGAGCCGAGGCCTTTGCGGACGATTGATGTTGTGCAATGGACAACTGCTCTTGTGTTGCCCACCGAGGAAGTGAACCATTGAGCGATGATACCTACGATTGCATTGGATTAGAGGACGGAAAAGTAGAAGAGTTTGGGACAAGGTCGAAAACGACAGAAAAACAAGGAAAATGCTTTTACCGGGAGTTACTTTAGATATGGGATAAACCAAAAAGTCGAGAGACGACATGATTGAATGGGAAGTTTTGCTGAAGACATTGCATCTGCTTGAGGAATGTTGCTGGTTTGACATTGTGTGAGTAGGCTGTTGCATTGGTGTTCATGTTCAGCATAGTTACCCGAGAGTCAAATGACTGCCGGCTGAATTCTGATGCCAGACACAAGCCTGGGCCGTGTCTATTTTGCAGATGTGGTCCTAGGCATGCCAAAGAGGCACGATGCCTTGAGATGCCTCGCAGAAATAATTGGCTAGGAACTGCTCGCTGCCCGACGTTATTGAACTCTATGTAACTGCCTAGTATCCGTAGGTAACTTCCATCTCGATGGACCCAAGCTATTGGACGGCAGTTGGCGGCAACTACACAACCTTTCCAGCCCTGCTCTATTTTTGGGTTTAGAATTCAGCTCTCTGGGTTCATCCCTTCTCCAATTGGCTTTTCTAACCTGTCAATATGGTCTTGGCGCCTGTTCCTGAGCAAGGTTCGACGTTCCAATGGCCGTTGTCATGTTGAGTTTACCCTATGGCCGGTACTGGAATGTTTGCACCTTTAGCTCGCCCCAGTCAATTGGGATTGGGCAATGTCGATCAGATCGAAGAAGATGGAACGTGTCACGTCGGCTGATTTCACAGGGCGCCTTTCATCGCTGTTGTCGAGTGAGATGTTGAACGTGCTTCAATAATTCGGCCTAGTCGGGTCCTGGCTATTGGCTGCGTATGCATGTAAATCGTAGCCAGGTAGTTATCTTGAGAACTCATAGAGCACGCGACAGCATCAACGTCTCTTATCAATCGAATATCAACGCTTGAAGATCTGCTCATCTCTCAAACCTCAATGAATCTCTTGTTCATCGTGACCTGTCCCAGGAGAGCGGTGAGATTTCATGAACCCATGGGGGAAGCCCCCCTTTCTCGGTGCGTGCTTGGTCCATGATCCTTGTCGATAATGGCATGGAAATTACTTGGTGCAACATGTCCATTATGCCACCATCCGGCCATGGTACCGGAGGATACATCTGCAAATGGAAAAAGACCAGCCGCTACGGAGGAGCTGGGCTGCAGTAAGGGGGTATTATCGAGTACCGTTATAGGTCTGTCTGTCTCGTACCGATGGCGTGCAGCTTCATCCCTTTTTTCTGTAGGGAGTAGATTGGCCGTCGTTGTGCGTGATAGCCTCGGCCTCGAATCTGGTTGATCTCACTCACAAACCATTACGAGGTGACAAGCTCGCTTCGGTCCTCATAAGGCTTGTGTTCAAGAGAGACCTTTCCCGTTTGTCTGCTACTGCTACCCACCGGCGTCATCTTGGGATTGTTTCAATGCCCAGGCCCCAATCAGGGCCACCAATCGCAACCCGTAGTTCTAAGAGAAAGGTCTCAAAGAAACAGGAAAGCGGGCTCCCCCGTGTTTCCCGTTTCACGCCAGCAGTTGCCCGTTTGCCTTTTGGGGTCCCCTAATTAGCAGTTCCCCTAATAACGGTTTAGCCTCCGGCTTGGGGCTTGACGCCGCGGTTCATTCTACGGCTTCGTTGCTCATTCTTTGCAAACCCACCACCCCTGACGCTACGCTACGCGCCCGTTGGAAGCTTTTTTCTTTTCGAGTTTCTCGGCTAAAGTCAGCGCTTGATGAAGGTCGTCTTCTCATCAAGGTTTCTTGCATGAGTGTGTGAGTTACTGGTTTTGGGTTCTTGACGCTGACGCGCGCGCGCGGGGAAGAAGGAAACCAAGTCGCATTGCTGAACTCTTTCTTTGCTCTGCCCGTACTCGAGCTGAAGCTGGAGCTGAAGTTGGAAAGTTCCATCGCCAATTGGTACGTACCTGTCACCGTCCATTGAATGTCCATCATCATCACATCTCCAGTTTTTTTCTACCCTCTTTGATCAATCCTCGTCCTCCTCCTGGCTTCCTCGTCGTGCTTCTCGAGACATGCCAAATTGTCCTCCAGCTGACAGCGTCTTGCGCGATTAGGTCGCCTCATTGGCTGCGCGCCGTCTCTCCTTGCTCGCCTGTCGCTCGCTCATCGTCTTGCTTCTTTTCGCCATCCGATTGATGGTTCTTTGTCAGATCGACATCCCCCGATTCCCACCCTGCTCGGCCTCTAGTTTTTGCGCCACGCTACCGTCTGTCGACTGACGGGACGTAACCCAAGACATCGTCTCTGATATCATCGAATCAAGGAAGCCCCCCTCAGCTGCCAACGTACAAGAGGAGCAGAAGCCTTCCTGCAAGCCAGCCCGACTGCGCCGCCGAGTAGAGGCCGATTCTCCAGTTCCGACTTGGCACCGTGTCCTAAAACCCGTCCGACGGCTTCTCTGAGAAACCCTCTCCAACCCAAACTTGGAAAGAAGCACGACACCTGATACTGCTTTAATAAACGAACCCTCAACCCGATTCACAATGGCAACGCAGGCCGTCTCTGCACACGGTCGCGATGTCCGCCACGGAAAGTCGGGCTCTGGCTCGTCGCTCAACTACGGCCCCGTGCCTGGATCGCCTACGTTGACGAACCCCGACATGATCTTGCCCGATTACGACTGCGATGCAGACTCCCTCGATGATCGCTCCCAATCCCCTATCATGCTGTGGAACAATAGCCGAGCAAACGATATGCGCTTCCACCTCCCTCCGTCGCAAAACCCGTTCGTCGCAGGGCCCATAACCCCATCCACACCCATCATCTACGGAAATGGGACAATGCTGTCGGACATCGGCGAGGTGACTGAAGTAGAGAGCGTCGTCGGCGCAAGGGGGTCACGACGTATTTCGCATTTATCCGTCCATAACGACGAGGATCTGATGCAATCGTCGCCTACAATGGGCGTCTCACGCATCAAGTCAAGGTCGCAGATTATGTCGCGCGAAAGGAGGTCTTCACTCGAATCCAACAGTACAATTACGTCTCAGGGTCAAAACGCCCCATTCGCCGACTTTGACGATGCCGTAAGTGTCGACGATATTAATTTTCAGGGAGACGACGAAGAGAGCATGGCTTCCTCGTACGTTGAGGGAACACCTGCCCAAGAGCCCAGGCCAGTCCGTGTTCCTCGTACCAAGGAGGTTGAGGAGCAGCGATATTCCACTAGTTCACTCAGCGATAGAGCAGAGCAAATTCTAGCCAACGCGAAGCAAAGATTAACAGTAGGGTCTGCGCTCGGAATACTAAAGCGATGTACTAATGGATTCGCAGACAATGGAAGGAAACCTCTCGAGGGCACGCAGCTCTCTCTTCTACCACCCCATGTCCGACGGCTCAACACCATCTCCCCCGATTGTACGCCCTGCGACATCTCTCCGAGAATCGACCCTTCCCCCGGGTACGGGTCACTCCAGAATGCTCAGCGAGACCACTTTGCAGGAGGATTACGCCAACTCTGGATATCAGCGATCCGCAAGTGCTTTGGGGGCTGCAGGAGGATACCGCCAGCCATTGACTTCGTCAAAGAGCGCCGATGCGTTAATAGTGGGATATGGCAATACCTACAGAACTCCGCTCTACGCTCTGGATACGACTTTAGAGGCTCTGAGTGAGGATGAGGATGGCATGAATGGGGACAGCCGGCGAAGCAGCGCACAAAATCTCAACCTGCAAAGTCCAACATTTGGTAGCTTTATGGACAAGGACATAACCCGATCAGCGTCGGTGGCCCAAGTGCGCGATCTTAAGGATCAGATGAAGGATCTCCGTGGGAAGATTTCAAGCTTGAAAGAACAGGCTCGAGCCGATAGTCTAAAACGCCGCAGTCTGCAGAGTCTTAGGACGCCCAGCCCCTTTACTCATGCGAGATGGGACCAAGGATTCCTGGAGCCTCGGAGGAGTCAAGGCGCTGCACCGGAGACGGCACCCTGGCAGGCTTCCTGGGACGCAAACAATGCGGATGATAAAGATACACCTAATCAGGAGGCGGAAGAAGCAACCCGGTTAGAGGAGGAGGAAGAAGCAGCGAATGTTGCGTACGAAGAGGCTCCTGAGTCCAGTTCTGATAAGACTATTGAAGGGGTAGATTTGCCTGCTCCGGAGCCTGAACTTGTCACACAAGAGGAGCCGCAGCCACAACCCAAAATTGAAGTTGACGAGGAAGGTGAAGATTGGGAAGGGGATCTAGGACAAGAGGAGGAGGATAGACGAGAAGTCATACAGGACGCTGTGCGGGACGACATTGACGACGACATTCAGAACGACGTGCAAGACGATGCGCAGGAATATGTGCAAGATTATGTGCAAGACGATATACAAGACGACGTACAGGATGGTGTGCAAGTTGCGGATCAGCAAGAGGAACAAGAAGACGAGGAGGACGAGTTCGTGGATTACGAGAGTGAGAGCGGCGACTCCATGTACCATGACACCTTCCAGCATCCCGTTTCGCACGAAGATCGCGAAGATGCTTTCGACTACGAGCATTTCTTCCTTCACTCGGCAATGGGAACGATCAGCCAGCAACGACTGGGGCGGCGGGGGAGCTGGGGCAGTGTCACCTCAGAAGACTCTGTCGAGACGACACGGGGGCCCATGACTGATCGAAAACGAAGATCAAGCATTGACACTGTGTCTTCGCTAGACACATTTGCCACGGCCACGGAGGGACGTGTAAGCCGCAGCTCGACTACCGCCGACGAGACTGCCGACGATACCACCGAGACTATTCTTGAGACACCAGATGACTCGGATGGACCACCCACTTCGAAACGGACGACATTTGGGGGCTTTCAGTTCCCCGAGCGGCCAAATGCCAGCTCAAGAAATGGCTCGGTTGATCTTCAGCAGAGCCATCCCCGACGCAACACAATAATTCACCGACCGACCAACAGCGTATTGGAAAACAAGGGTCATCGACCATCTGTGTCGTCGTTTGAGTCTACGGGCACTAACAGGAGCTTTCCCCTTGTCAACAAGTCTAAATCTACACCGGAGGTATCTACGCCGGAGATATTGACACCAGCAGGCAGCACGCCTGACGGGTCCCCAGATTCGGAGTTGAGGCAAATTCGCGAGACTCTGATGAACGAAGCAGCTGGCCTGGGTGTCATGGAGAACGGGTCGAGCAGTGGAAGGTCGTCAGCAGTGCAGGGCCTAAGCAAAGAAGATGGAATCTTGGTGGAGAGGCTCGTGGCCAGCCTTGGGAAGTGTGTGTTGGGATTATCAGAGGTCTCGAAATCCAGTTCCGAGGCACGAATGTACCGGAGAAGGATTGATATTGCAAAGCGGGTTCTGGAAGGGCTAGAGGATTTATAGGTGCTATTTCCGGGTATGGGATGGGGTAGAAAGGGCGGTTTTAGCAGTGGCGCTTGTTGCATATATATAGCATGGTGGGCATTCTTGTGAGGTGATGCTTTGGTCCTGAGCGGATGGAGTTGCAACCTGTCTTGGACAAGACAAGGTTTGTTCGATACCCTTTCAGTCTAGCGAATTCTCTTTCTTTTCTCGGGCTTGGGGATCTCGCAGTGTGATGGGACATTAACATGTTCTGTTGGGGAATCACTATCTACCACCCATGTTTATTTTCTTAGACTTGATTACACAAGCAACAACTAGATAATGGCACCTCGGAGGTGAGGTGTGCCGATGACAAAACGAAGGCCATGTAACAGGCAAAATAATCGAGGGATGATTAATCTTGATGAGACGCTAGTAAACTAAAATCTGACGAGTTACCGTTGCAACAGTCTCCTGTGAGTTGATGAAGGATGATGTCTCAGTGTTTCTGTTTTGACGCTCACTTCGTTAGCAAGTTGCCAGTAAATTGAATGGGGTCTGGTGTGCCTACCTATGCACCACGGGATTGCACGTGCTAATGTTAAATACGCTTCTGCCGCGCATGTGCTATAGTTCATCTTTGACATTCACAGGTCACAGTTCATCACTGCTCTCTTTCTAATACTCTTTGTCGTCACTACAAGCCAGTAGTGCAGTCCTGTTACCGCGGTTCGAGCCTTTGTTCTCTCACAGGCACGCGACTTCTACCACTTCGACATTCACCAAATGACATGTGATATAAAAACCTCCGCTCTCCTGCAACCCTACCAAGTAAGCCATTCCTACAACACATGATCGCGTAACGGTGGGAGCTGGAGGCGTCAACTTTCAGACCGCAACTTTTCCGACCCAGCTACCCTGGACGCGCCCACCCCCCTTCCCCCCCAAAAGAACACGGAGCCCACCGACGATACCACCACCTCCCTCCAAAAAAGCAGCGGCCACCCGTGTCCAAACACAAACCCTCCAACACCAAAAAAAACGAGAATATGGACTCACCACCGACATTAGCAACGAGTCTACTCTCGGCACTTTTGCCGCCAGAGCTCGTCGATTCGATCAATAAGCACGTCCTCGACCCCCGCTCCCCCGTCCAGATCGTCGCGCGCGGCGTCCTTTCTCAGGCGCGGAACGTTCTCGACACGGCCGCGCCGCTCCTCGAGCCCCTCGCCGACAAGCTCGTCGCCGCCATGGCAGAGAACCAGGGCCTCGTTGGCGTCATCGCGTCGCTGCTCGTCCTGGCCACCGTCGTCATCATCCTCAACTGGATCCGTCGCCTGCTCCTCTGGTGGACGCGGCTTACCATTCGCGTCGTCACGTGGGCATTTCTTCTCGCCATCGCCGCGTGGATATGGGAACGCGGTGTATTCGAGAGCGTTAGAGATATGGCTGTTGCTGGAGGAAAAGTGGTTGGGTATATGGCCGTCATCAAGGATATCTGGCTGGAAGAGTACAGCCGGTACGAGGCCCAGCAGGGCATGGGAGGGCCAAAAGGGGCAGCAGGCTCAGGACGACGATCAAGATGAAAACACGAAAACGGAGTACTTGACAAGGAAAAAAACTTTATGTTAGCAAACACTACGCTTTGCAGGCAACACGGCACAATTTGGATACCCCAAGAAAGGGAAGACGCAGGCTTTGGAACGACATATGAGCATACCACGACCACGACACTATATCATGGCATTTTTATGAAGGAACCCTCCCCAACCACGTTGTTATTGATTTTTGGCAAAAAAAAGAGGTGGAATGTCAGGTATACTTTGAGGATGCTGAGATGATGGGCAAAAACTATGGATGCCCAGGCTCAGGTCGAGTCTCACACCACGAGACGCAAACATTAACGCCGGCGCTATGCAATAATACCAAGATACCACAAATTTCCCTAGCGCACCAGTTCCTAAATACTCCCTCCCTCGTAGCAACCTCTTATCAGTCCTGATCCTCAAATTCCTCGTCGTTTGGCTCCTTGGGGTCTTGAGCTTCGTGGAACTGTATGCAGTCGTCGACGTAGCTTAGAATAGCACCAACGCTGTCCTCGTTGGTCACGTCCAATTTGAGATAATTGATCATGCTGAAGCTCTCAATCAGACCAGCCACGGCGCGGTTCAGTCGCCGGAAGCTGGCACCCCTCATCACCTGCTCCTTCTCGTCCGGGGGCTTCGACTCGTCGTCCTCGCCCTCCTGGCCTTCTGTAATGCGGCGCGCTCGCTCGATGGGGTCGTCGTCGAGCAAAGCTACGTCCGGGGTGAGGAAGCGCTTGAGATCCTTCTTCTTGACCTGGCCCTTGACGAGATCCATCTTGGACAGGACGTTGATGTGCGGCACTTCGAGCATGAGCATGGCACTCATGGCGCTCAGCGTGCCGGAGAAGAACTTGGCACGGTCGACGACAAAGGTGGCTTCGAGGAGGTAGATGGCAGCCATGCGGATGTCGAGGGCGCCAGGCTGGGACAGAAACTTGACGAGGGCGGGGAGGATGGGGACATGAGTATAGAGCTCGATCTGGCCGGGCATGTCAAATATGATGAGGTACTCCTCGGTCAGGGCGTCTAGGGCCTCGGTGAGCCAGTCGAGGTTCTCCATGAGGAACTCGAAGCAGTAGATGAGGCCACCGTTGGGGCCGAGGCCGACCTCCTCCATGGCATCTTTGAGGGAGATGAGCTCCTTGATGTCGAGGTCGGGCTCGTGCTCGAAGGTCTCGGCGGCGGGGTCGAGGTTGACGTAGAAGGCGGAGCGGCGGTTGAGCTGGAGATGGGTGATGAGGGCGGCGCAAAAGGTGGACTGGATGCGACGAGGCTTGTCAGCTTTCGAGACTCGCTTGACCGGTACAGAGAGCCCGTACCTTGCCTGCGCCGGCAGGGCCCATGACCATGGCACCGAATTTACTCATGATGAAGGCGGCTGGTGTTTTGTTTGTAGTTGTTGATTAGCTGCCTCTTCAGGCCTTGGAGCTAGGTATTTGAGCTGCCCCGCTTGGGTAGCAAGTTTGAGAAGGACCTCGTCCTTGACGAAGCGAAAAAGAAAGAAGGCCAGGGATTCAGGACATATAGAGCCAGGTTTTGAGTCAGAAATAGGCAAGCCCTGGTTCGGTTAGGCTTCACCGAGAGAGACCCTTGAGAGACGATGACGGAGAGTGTGGTTGACAAAGTTTTGCGGTTCGGAAGGGTGGGGTAAAAGTTCGGGTACATTTTTTTCTTCTTTCATACTGTCTCTGACATTTTTGATTCCGAACGCCGGAAGGGCCCCGCCACCACCGCCGCCCGGGGACGGGACGGGGATACATGCACCCAACGGCTTCGACGACACGGGTGAGGTCAAACTCTGGGGCTGCTTACATGGCGTCAGCTCAAGACGGGCCATATAGAGGCCAGCTTGCAAGCCCTTCGATGGTACCTTTTGCTGGGCTGAGTCGACAGCCTCACTAAGCACTACGTTGAGTAGCTTTACCCGGCGGGAGAGCTTCAGCTTGAGAGTTCATGATACTACGATAACACCTCTCGACAACTGTAATCAACGCTTCCTTTTCCGCCAGCTGTTGTGTTGCGTTGATTGCTTTTTGTAGCAGACCCGCAGTATGAATTGACGCTCAGAGCACCAAAAAGAAGCGACCTCAAGCTGAACCAGAGCTCCCATGTCCTCCTCATGAGACTCATCATTGACTCCTCCCGATTGCGCTCTTCGGGCGTCGGCGCACGTGTATGGCAGGCGGTCAGGGGACTGGCTACGTACCTGTACTGACCCTTAAGGTAAGGATCGAGGCCGACTGGCTCGGGCAAAGACCCCATGCGCTCCCCGTTGGACCAGTCATCACCGTCGAGTCCCCGAAGCAAGAACGCGGGTACCAGTGGCTTGGGGCGGGGGACGGAGCCGTTGAATGTACCTTTGTTTCGGACGCCGAAATTTGCGGCAGAATGGCGCAATCGGGCCCAAAGGTGCTCTTCTCCCCCTCCAGGTGCCATTTTACCCCTCCATTCCCTCAGAGACGCGGCTGCCGAGACGATGCCACCGCCGATAGGCCGTGGACATGGTTCCTGTACTAGCGGCCCATACTGGACCCGTGTACCGCTCTAATATTTGGCCCTGTAGATCAGCCAAACTGCCGCTCCCGACGGCCGGTCAACGACATTTTTTTTTCTTCTCTCATCTCCCCGCCTCTTCTTCCCCTTGTCTATCCGAACAGGCATTGAACCAGCCCCTCCTTGTTAGCATTGGGCAGGCATTGGCTTAGGTACAAGAACAATTGAATCATAGCAGAAGCTGTAGTAGCTACAAGTACAATCCGCGCACTTATTCGCCGGCGAGTGACATAAAAGTCCCCGACGTCGTCGCCGGGCCTAAATCAAATTCCCACCCCCCACTTTCTCGCAAAGCCTCCGGCGACGTATTCGCACTTGCCTCCCCTCCATCCTTCCCGCCTTTTCTTCCTCCACCTCCCGCTCGACTTTTTTTCCTTTCTTCCCCTTCTACATATTCTTCTTCCTTCTCCTTCATCCCTCCCTCCCGCTCTCCAGCATATAACTCCTCGTGGTACGTTGTCATTCCCCAATTGCTTCTCATTGTCAATTCTTGTCTGACCAGCAATCTGCAGTGACTCCGTATTCCCCGTCACCAAACAGCCAGACTTCCCCGCGTCGGCACAACTTTTCCGTCACCTCTCTCTCATCCTCATCCTCCTCTCTTCCCCTCAATCACAATGTCTGCTGTCAACGGCACCAACGGCAACGGCGTCCACGCCGAGCTCTCCAGCTGGAAGCACTACAACGAGGGCTCTTTCCTCTTCACCGTAGGTTCCTCTCTGCTTCGCCACCCCGCGACGTTCCGGCACTCATCATGATCTCTTATCGGAGCTCTCATTGCGTCAATTACCTGTCCTGCATCTTGTTGCTAACTCTTCCCCCAGTCCGAGTCCGTCGGCGAGGGCCACCCCGACAAGATCGCTGATCAGGTTTCGGACGCCATTCTCGATGCCTGCCTCAAGGAGGACCCCCTCTCCAAGGTTGCTTGCGAGACTGCCACCAAGACTGGCATGATCATGGTCTTTGGCGAGATTACCACCAAGGCCAACCTCGACTACCAGAAGGTCGTCCGTGAGGCCATCAAGGACATCGGCTACGATGACTCCGAGAAGGGCTTCGACTACAAGACCTGCAACCTGCTCGTCGCCATTGAGCAGCAGTCCCCCGACATCGCTCAGGGTCTCCACTACGATGAGGCCCTTGAGAAGCTCGGTGCTGGTGACCAGGGTATCATGTTCGGTTATGCCACTGACGAGACCCCTGAGCTCTTCCCCCTGACCCTCCTCTACGCCCACAAGCTCAACTCTGCCATGTCCGCTGCTCGCCGCGACGGCACTCTCCCCTGGCTCCGACCCGACACCAAGACCCAGGTCACCATCGAGTACCGCCACGACAACGGCGCCGTCGTTCCCCAGCGCGTCCACACCGTCGTCATCTCTGCCCAGCACTCCCCCGATATCACCACCGAGGAGATCCGAAAGGAGCTCAAGGAGAAGATCATCAAGCAGGTCATCCCTGCCAAGTACCTCAGCGATGATACCATCTACCACGTAAGTTCCATGCCATCTTAGCATGACGTAAGCTTATACTAACAAAAACACCAGATTCAACCCTCTGGCCTCTTCATCATTGGTGGTCCCCAGGGTGATGCTGGTTTGACCGGCCGTAAGATCATCGTCGACACCTACGGTGGCTGGGGTGCCCACGGTGGTGGTGCCTTCTCCGGCAAGGATTTCTCCAAGGTCGACCGATCTGCTGCCTACGTCGGCCGATGGATCGCCAAGTCCCTGGTTGCCGCTGGCCTCTGCCGACGTGCCCTTGTTCAGCTCTCGTACGCCATTGGTGTCGCTGAGCCCCTGTCCATCTATGTCGACTCTTACGGCACCTCAGAGAAGACCTCCGAGGAGCTTGTCCAGATCATCCGGGACAACTTCGACCTCCGACCTGGTGTCATTGTCCGGGAGCTCAACCTGGACCAGCCCATCTACCGCCAGACGGCCAAGAACGGTCACTTCGGTACCAACCAGAGCTTCAGCTGGGAGCAGCCCAAGCAGCTCAAGTTCTAAGCTAATCAACCTCATGAGAGTTCGTGAAGGGAAGAGAGTATTCAACAGCTCTCTGCATACATTCATCCTAGATGTTTAATCAGTCCATTTGATTTGGCAAACTTCAGGCGGCGTACGGTTCTCAACGAAACCTTTGTATCTCCCACCGGAAGGGAGGGCGGGCGGTTTCCGGCTCATGTTTTGTTATGATTTTCAAAAACCATTTGGTTCCACGGCTGTGGGGAATTTCTTTCGCGATATACCAGGCACGGAGTGGGCGTCTTTCAACAAAGACAATTTAGGGCAAACCTGCATTTGTGAGGCGAAGCAAAAGTCAAAGATTTGCATTACGACGATACCCTGACGACAAGGGCATGACAAAAAGAGACACGACACATGCATATGAGCGTGGCGCTTGACGGGGAAACAAAAGAACTTCAACATCTTTTCTTTCCTGGATCTCTAGCCGAGCTGATGCAGTAGGCGGACGAGAGCCGATATTTGGATGGACCGACAGCAAGAAAAGTTGGTCCTGGAGGGAGTGGAAGGGAACTGACGGGCTACCGATAGACTAGGACCTGTCGCTGCGATTGTAGACGGCAGCTAGAACCATGAAAGAAAATAAGTCACGGGAATACTTGAGTCCTCTACTGGTGAATTCGTGATGCTATCGTCTGGTGATGCCATGGATCTCGGTTGGAGCTTGGCCAAGCTCATTGCCGCAAACGGACGTCTCAAACTCTGTTACTATCCTATCGATACCCGACCTCCCACGTTGATACCGGCGGCTATCTCACGCGGGTACCTTGGTGTCTCGTCTGCCTCATGGCAACCGGCAATCAGAAACCGTTATAGCCGTGATACCGTTGTCCCGTCATGAAACCCGATGGGCCAGCGCGACGCGTCACGACGGTTCCCGAGACGAGTTCTAGAAGGTCTGACCGGTTATTGTTACGAGATGGCCAAACAGTCGTCCATCAACTTTGACTTTGAGAGTTGCCCAACGTGATGTCATCTCCACCTCCCGAGGGATGCCATCGTCAACCTGATCACGAACCCCTGCACTGTGTGACAGGAGGAGGGCTGCCGATCTTGCCTGTGCCAGGTGGGACAACACGAAAATCGGGCGTAAGATGTGGTTATTGAATAGATTAGAGTAAGAAGCGAGCTTCCTTTTTCTGTCAAGGGGTCGTCATACAAATGACATGGCAAACAAATAGATGCCTTCTAGAAGGGAGCAGGGGGCTACATTGCACTCTCACATGCCTAATGGAGGCCAATGGATGATTGCCGGAGCGGCTTTGAGTCCCTCCGTGTCTTATCACTGGCCGTCCCTCGGAATGAGACGAAACCTCCTTTTCTGCCACAGCTGAGCTCATGTCCCGATACGTAACCACAATGTCTTGGAAGGAGACCGGTGAGCTTAGCTCAACACGAAGCACAACGCCAAAATTCCATAGAGCCTCGTCGCCACAAGACGCCCACTTGCGGGCCGTGGCTCGGCGTGGCTTGACGAGGCTGGATGAGCTCATGATTTTGAGTTGTGTGAGCAAGAATGAGGGTTTTCGAAAGGTACAGGTGAAGGGATTGTTGTTGGACCCAAACTGGCGAATAAGAGGACATAATAGCAAAATAAAGGAGGCAACTTTCACATCCCTCCGATCCCCGAAATCCATATGCCAAGTTCCAGGAATCAGCAAAAACTCAACGTCCCGTTCCGGAAGGTTGTAGCCCGGTCTGGAACCAACTCCTTCCACCCCCAATCTTGACAAAACGTTTTCATATACCTTGTTGTCGACCTGTCCGTTTTCATCTCAAGAGGCAAGGCGTGTGAACAGGATCAAACGGTCAACGAGGGCTGGAAGAGGCAGCTGTGGTCCTGAAACATGGAAAGGCTTAGTGTAGTAGGGTTGTGCTGAGAGCATTGAAAACTCCACACCATGAGGTGTAACAACAAGTCAGCCGACAACTCGCAGCTGCCATGATGGGCCTAAACTCCAGTTGCACAGCGTCTGGCAAGGATCTGCCTGGTCTAGACGCCTCCGTTATCTCTCTGATCACTCGTATCTAAGGTTTGTTGCCTGGCCGTGACGTTTTAGACGACCTGTAAATCGGGTCCAGTCTTTTTGAAACGAGGTTGATGAGACGACGCCGGTTGAAAAGTTGGATGCCGGAAGCTTATCCATACCGACCTGAAATCCTCAAATAGCCTACTGTGCGAGTTCTGCCGACCATGTCTCTCGTTCTTGCCTTGCCCCTGATGGCTGTAGGAACAAAAGTCGGTGTGGTAGCTGGATGCTCTGTACGCGAGTTGAGAAACCTATTGGCGATGGGAAGAGGGACCTGCTAGAGGGCAAAGATTTCTGAGAGAAAGCCCCCCCCTTACCCATGTTCGGCAAGGAGTCAGTTCTCACGTCACACTGCGTGATACTACACAACAGTAGTATATCTGCTCAAACGTCAATACGCATTGACCCTGCAGTACCACAAAGAGTGACCATCCCTTACTTGACTGTTTTCAAGGCAATAGAAGCACTTATGCACGGAGGATCGGCAAGTGCAACCCCGAACACCGATACCAGAGGTGTGACCGCGTTCTTAGCGGTCGAGAAGTACTTCGTCCGCATGTACTACAGAGACAAAGAACCGTTAAGGGCCAAAGTTGGCCGTGAGCGAAGTCGGTGAGTGCCACACCCGTGACTTTTCTTCTGCAACCCAGGCTCCTGGAGAACCTGAGTGCCATCCCCGCCGGCGTCTCTTGGCCATGATTAGAAGGCGAAGTTCGGCGGCTTGGCACCTAACTGTTTGCCTGGTAGCTCCTAAGTGTAGTCACGAAGTGGGAATCCGAGTAAAGTTAGGGTAACGGACTGAAACATCAACGGGTGCTTCAATAGCCTGAGCCTGTGAGTAGAGGCACTGTAGCCTTCTTGCAGAGTTCACCGTTGCATTACCCGGTGTTCTAAAATCTACATGATCCATCAGCAGAAGGAGGGGATGAAGATTCGAATCGACAGCTTGACGAAAACGCTTTGATCCTCGTAACCGAGGGTGCGGTTGGCGCTTGCGGACCGCTTTGGACCATCGACATGCTTCCAACTTGGACTGCCACATGAGCCGGTGGAGAGGATCCATGTTTGTCGGTAGCCCATCCCCAACTCAGTGTGGGTTGATGGAGAAAGCCACAACTCAAAACCAGGAGACGATAGGCAGGCGGATAGTCATGCTGGGACGATTCCAAGCGCACATTCCCGGGCGGGAAGCCTCCTGGTTCCCTGATTTGAGGAACTTTCCCTTGGCTTATTCACCTTTCCTTTGTGCGAGATGCTTCAGCTCAGTACGCCAGCCGCTTGGCTGAGCGTTGTGGTGATATCTTCGCTGCGTCTCAGATGGTCCAAGTCTCTAACCCGAATCCCGATTGTGCCCAACCCTCAACAATTTCCGAAGGGTGTGTACTTTGACTTGCCCAGAAGGGTCTGATGAAACGCACGAAGAGCAAGCGGGGGTGAGGAGGCTCTTCTTGGACAGAGCACGGGAGCAAGATGGACGGGACAGGCGTAGGAATGGCGAAATCCCAAGAAACTCTGGCTGTGAAGGTGGGTGCAGTCTGCGTGAAACAAGTAACGAGCCAATAAGGTCAGCCTGCGCAAGAAGACAATCCCACCAACAAGTTGCCGGCACTTGCTGACGAAAGGCTATGTGAAGAAGTGGCTCAGAACCCATGCTGAGGCCCGATGAGCTAGGGCTGAAGCAACAATACCCGTGTAATACCCTTCCGATGCCCGAAAATTCAACAATATGCATGACAGTGAGGGCTATTGGCTGCCTTGAATCTCTTCTCGTGAGGCAGTTGTGACAGGTCTCTTCTCTCTGTGGATAGCCAACGACCTGGGTAGCAGCCAAGGTGGAAAGAGAGCTATGGCAGAACTGAATCGCCTGCTGCCTGGCTTTGACCACCAAACCCAACAGGCCGGATGAGAAGAGGATCATCCCGGCACGCCATTATAGCGTAATCACGTCGCTGGGATCCGAAAACTGGGCGATGAACATGAGCGAGGCGGAAAGGGGGCGAGAAGGGGACCAGGAGCGGTCCTAGCTTGGACAATCATCAGCACCGAGGAGACGGTTTGGCAGTCGGTGCGGCCGGGATGTCGCTAGGGTTAGCTCTGTAGGAGGGAGCGGACGCGAGACGTGACGCCGCACACACACCTCCACAATGCTGGACGAGTGAGCCATGTGCACTTGCACCTTGAGCCTTGGAAGAGTCCACTCGTGTGACACAGATGGAGCTGTATTATGCATGGCCCAGTGGCTTGGCGGAGGCAACGTAGATACGCAGTAGAAAGGGAGAATACGAAGAGGGTGTGTCGTGTTGCTGAGCTGATCCTCTCGTACACCGACGGGTGACGAAAAGAATAGCAGGCGCTGTCCCGTTTCGTGTTTGTCGTGACCGTGACAGATGATGCTGTTGGCCGAGGAGGTTCCTCCGGGGGTTCCCCGTGCGTTGCTATTCGACGGCTGCGGTCTAGGGGAGTGAGGTGCAACACTGCGTTGGCTGTTGTTGGTGGGATGTTGGAGAGAGGTGAAGGTTGTGGCAGCAACTGATCAAGAAGGTACTTGGACGCACGTACAAAAGAAGCGGTTGCGGCATGTTCCTTCCCTTGCCTGAGAAAGAGAAACGCCCCCGTGAAAAGCGGGTCCGGGGCGCGGGCGCTAGTCCCAAGCGGAGGTTGAATAGGCGGCAGGTGCCCGTGCATTGATTCAGCCCGGCCGGTCGGGACTGCGGGCTGCAGGGGCTATTCGACAACAATACCAAGGGCGCCGTGGGGACAATAGAAGGAGCAAGCCTCCGCCCCACCCTTTGCACCTGCCAACCACGCACCCCTTCCTTCCGTGCCCGCGACCGCGCCGCCGCCCTCCACCCTCCACCGCCGACGTCGCGCCGGGGCCTCTTTCCATCCAAAAAAACTCCGTTTGGACAATAGACTTGAGGACACCCAACGAGAGACGCTACCTTGTTTTTCTTGTCGGGAATGGGCCACTTTGTCTCAGATTGGGGACAATGCTGATCGCAGCGTGAGAAAGTGACGGTCATTTTTTTTATGTTGTTTTCTTTCTTGTCCTTTGCGACTGATCTTTTCTGCTTTGGATGTTTGTAACAGACCGTTTGACCTTGGTGGTCATGCCGTGCTGACCCCTTGCCTCCCACCCGTTTGCCGTCAATATGTCACGGTTTGCCGACAATGAGTGCACGTAGCAGCATCTGATACACCGTTAGCGACCTTTGCTCCCTATTTTCGTTTGCAAAGGCATAATAGGAGTGGAGAATGGGCCCGGCAGTTCACAACTCAGACACTCGGCTGAAGCGCTAGAGAACAACATGAAAGAAACTGGACAACTGGTAGCCTGCTCTGCAACCGCCGGCGCGAGCATGAATAGGTGATTCACGGCAAGGAAAAGGCTACCTGGGTACCTCCAGCCCACCAGGCTGCCCACTAACTTTGCCCTATCCGGTGCTAGAGCTCATCCCATTCCACGGCGATGGTATTCAATGGGTGGCCCTCGCGTTGGTTTCAAGCCTGGTGGATGGGAGGGGCGTGGATGTACCTGGGGAAAACGAGCAGGATGCTTGCAGCAAGCAAGAATAGCCCATGAAAGTGTGTCCAAAAGTTCGGTTTGCCGCACCAAGCGCCGACCCGTTCATCTCGGCCGGGCCATCCATGGTGTGTGTCGACGACTCAGTCACGCCCCGGCGCCTTGTGCGTGCCCATCTCCATTTAGAAACTCGTCTATGCGTTGGTGTGTCATGTCTAAAAACCGACTCAATGGTCTGAATGATTTGTCCATCTACGGCTCACTCATTGTGGTTGCGGCAACCACCCTCCTCAGCCAACCCAGCCGGGGAATGATGGCTTACAAGTCTCATAGGGCCATGCATGTCATGGCGGCAGACACACACCACTCCCGTACGGATATATCACGTTTTTTTACTCTGGGATCCCTGTTTGTTGATTGTGAAAACACCCATCCCTAGCTCCCCGTTTGGACAATCAATCAATCAGTTCATGTATTGACTACCCTTCTCTACGCGTTGGTGGGTAGCATCGTTTGGTACTCCCTACCCAGGACGTGGGGATAGCTTCCAGCACGTCTTCCCCCCTTTCCCTCTTCGTTTGTTTCTCTTCATGAGCTATATCTAGATATCCTTCCCGCCCTCGGACTATCAAACCTTTCTTCCTTCTCTAACTCCATCTAGAATCGTCTCGTTTTATCACAATCACGTCCCTTGCACGCCAGAAAACAAGCCGCTGTGGTGGCGTAAAGCTCTCGACCATCACTCCTTCTCCTGCCCTTTCCTATTGTGTCGAGGTCCACTCCTTGTGGCCCGTTGGCATCAACGGCGTTTGCATCGTTGATAAACTGTTATATATGACCTCTCTGTCGTCACCAAATCATCATCCCTCCTGGCCCAGGAACAAGCTCTTCTTCTCTTTACTCTTAATAACATCTCTCGAGTAACAACGATTCAGAGACATTGCATATCTCTGCTTCACTCTTGATATCCCATCTAAATCTCACACATCTTCTCTCCTTCTCTTTTCACCACTACATCATGGATGCCCCCAACAACACCACTCAGCCTCAGGACCCCCAGGTCGCTGTCCCCAAGGAAAACTCACCTCCTCCCGCATACACCCCTCGGAGAGCAGCCGACATCCCTAGTCTTACAGCTCGAGCTATCCAGGCACGACAAGGGCTTGCCAGCATGGTCCAGGCTCTCCAGCAGACTCAGCAACAACAGGCTCCCTTTGCCACACTCCTCCCTGGTGCTATGTCTGATGATCAAGACGAGCCGAGCGAAGACAGCTCTCCCATCAGTCTACGAATCAACACCGCCGTCAATGTGTCACAGAGCAACAATTTTGTGTGCCTGACAGCCACCCCTGCGGAGCAGGCCAACGCTATCGCCCGGGCTGTCGTTCAAGCTCTCCACGAGGGCAGCTCTGGAAGATGCGGCATTCCCATGATCGACGAGCAAGGTTGCCCTCGGCCGCTTCGAATCGAGGTTGATGCCGGCGTGGTAGTCGAAGGCACTGGCAATGTTGTCGGTAGCCGCGAGGTTGTCAATGAACTTCTTCGACGACGGGCTGATGCATCGCTGCGACGCCCTCGGGAGGACGACGATGAGGAAGAGAGCGCCCCAGCCAAGCGACGCCGATCCAGCCAGTAAACAGACACACGGGGAACACAGATGTCTGTTATTGTTACGTATTCGTTTCTTTTCTGATGGAGACGATAGTCCCCATCACGACCTGTCTTGGCCATCCACTTGTTAAAGCTTCATGTTAGGATGCTGTGCAAGCGTGTCTTTTTTGTCTTTCTTTTTTCACATACAAAACACCGTTCACGAATCTGCTGAGCGTCATGATTCTTCTCGGAAAGCGTTCTATTTTGTCCTTGGACTTCAAAGCTGGGGAGTAACACGGAGGGGGGCCCGAGGAAAACAGGTCCAGTACTAGCATTTGGGGGATGGAGGCTTGGGATGATCAGAGCCATTGGGGTCTTGGAGTTCGGGGCAAGTGTAAGCATGGGGGTTCGTGCTTTCCTGTTTAGCATTTAGCACAAGGAAGGAAGGAGGTCGGAAAGAAGGGGGATTCTCGGTTACTATCGAGACCATGGAACAAACAATACACGACGATTTATGAATAAAACCCACCTCGTCCCCTCAAATCTTGTTGCCTGACTCCCACTTGATCCATCTCCAAAGTATATTCCCCTCCATCTTCCCCCCCCCCCCCCCCCCCCCCCCCC